>OX451216.1:39840301-40221916 GCA_949628195.1 Phasia obesa | reverse complement strand
CCACGTAAGCGTAATTTTTTCGAAATTGACTTTTTGGTTTTTATGGTAGAAAATAACATTTGCCACCAGACTGCATTCTCATCTTAACAAGTTTGTATGAAAAATAAAAAAATCCATTTTCAAAACCTCGTAAGCAAAATGACAAATGCATACAAATGACATTTGCATGCAAAATATAATGGTTTTTATATTTCAAGTTGGAAATGTTAAAGACTCAACCACTAAGTTTTTTGTATTTAAGAATAAAAAAATCAGGAAAGTTTCAGGCCAATTGGAGCATTTTTGGTAAAGTTAAAAGTTTTTTTTTTTTTTGATAAATACAAAAATAAATGTTAATTTACACACAGAAATTTGCGACTTGCTGGTTGCGCCAAAACCACGTAAGCGACAGATCTAGCTACAATTAATTGTTAGTAACAATTAAAAAAAAAAGTTTTTATACCCTTCAGAGCGTCACACAGCCATGTTTTGTAAAAAAAATTGTTTTGAAACCCATATTAAAAAAGTTATTAAGTTTTTTTCGTTTTCTGAAAAACGACTTTTTGGCGCTTACGTGGTTTAAGAATAAACGCGACGATATATAGAATAATATATTTTTTTAAATGCGTTTGATTCCTAAACAGATAAGATCTCTGTTTTAGAACCAATTCACCTCGATGCATTAAACACATATACAACATCGGGATACTGACTACAAAACTGACAAAACTTGGTTCCGAAGAGGTGATTTCAGTGTGGTACCATTAGTAGAGAGTGTACTATGGATGGAAATTCTGCACACGTTTTTGAGTGGTAGCTTCACTTGCAAGTTGGAGTACCTTGAACGCATTTTATGATTGTTTTCTTCAAACTTCGATCACTGTGGTGAAGGGTATATTAAATTCGGCACGGTCAAATATAGCACACTAACTTGTTAAGGTAGGTTTTCTTTTTGTAACAGAAATACAACGTGCTTAGTTTGTATAACTATTTTTTGGTAAATAAAAGATTGTGGAAAAAAAATATTAATTAAAAATTATTATTATTTCCAATAAAATATATTTGGAATCGTATTACTGTATAAACCACTACTCATTATTACGCATGATTCCTTTAAAATTTATTAAATAAATATGTTATGAAGGCAATATAAAATATTTATTTCCAAAAAATATAAAAATCGAATTTGATTACAATGGGGAAATAATATTTCTGTGGCAAAAAGGAAAAAGTGCTTAAGTCTGATTTTTAAGTTTTGTAGGAGAGCAATTTTAAACTTAAAAGTAAATTTTTTTTAAACATATCTGATCTTTAAACTTCACACATGGGAGTCAGACGTATGTTTTGGAAATTATTTTAGATCTACGAAAAATACGCAGGCGTTGCAATTAATAAGTTGTGAAAAAAAGATTTTTTAATTTGGAAAAATAGCTTGTAGTTTCTTAAGCTTTTTTCCCAATGCGTTTAGACATTGAAAAAAGATAAGCAGAATTAAATTTCACTATAACTTCCTCAAAAATGGTACAAAATAATTGAAACTTTGCACATTGGTACTCTTCAGTACGGAGATTCCAAAGGTATCACCAACTTAAATTTTGCTTAAGTCGACTTAAGCACTTATTCCTTAATGCCACAGATTTTATAATGCATTTTTAAAATATTTATTGGATAAATTTTCAAATAATCATATGTGATAAGAAATAAACAATGTTAATTATTATTATTGAAAATTATAAAAAGCTCATTATAATAGACTTTGTTTGGAAAAAAAAAATAATTCAATACCAAAATTTGTTGCTATACAATTACTTACATACCTAGAATACTGCATAAACCGTATTATACATCTACGTTGCTCTCATAATAAGTAAAAAGAAACTTAATAGCAGTTGTACACATGTATACTTTTTAGTTTATTCTGTTTCATAGTTCAAAACACAACACACATATATTATATAGAGGTCGCTCGCACAAAACCAACCGTTTTCTATACCATCCACTACCTCCAATTCGTAAGAACCACCTGGATCTTCTCACAAAACCTAGCTGGCTACACACTGCCGCCTTCCTAAGACAGTCCAGGACCTCAAAGAATCTTTCACTTAAATATTTGAGCCTGCGTTGCAGAGCTCGGCAGTCGTAGAGAAGTTGTTGAACTGATTCCTCCTCCTCATCCAGACAACTTTAGCAACTCCCACCACGATAGATTCCCATACGATCCGTCGTATGTGTCCACTCATACAGTAACCCTTTGTGATGCCTACAAGAAGCGATATTTTCCCGATGGAAAGTAGTGTCTTCGTCCTATTCCTGTCGCTTAATTTTCACAGAATTTTAGACGATCTGCAAGTGGTTAATGTAGACATGTATCGTGTTTAAAACTTCGTCCAGGGGGTATTTAAAACATTAAGGCTAGAACCGTTTGAATGAATTAGTTGGTTTATTAACCTCCTAAGTAAACAACATACTCAATACGTAATAATATAAAATGTATGAATAATTGTCGAAATCACTGTATAACATGCAACTTTCATCATATTGCATATCGTGGCTTTGCTCGAAAACTAGAACCAATTTCAACCAAATCATTTCAATCATCCATTTCATTCATTCCAAAACTGTGTATACTTTTGCAATTGAAAAAAGTGTTTTTAATTGCACAATTTACCTTTTACATTCTTTACTTTATAATGCATACTCTTTACCATATTAACATCAATATCCCACTAGTCCTCTTAATTAATGACCTCAGGTGTTCAAATTGTCATCCTTAAACTTCGTGCATAAACACGTATTTAAGCCTTTTTTACAATTTTCAAGTCAGATTATTAGTGTGGGAATTAAAATTTTCTTATAACATTTAAGTGTCAATGTCACATAAACACTAAAAGCAAAAAAGATAGAAAAGAAAGAATTAGCATACATTAAGTTGCTAACAGACCACTTAAAACTCATAAGCAAATCAAGTAATTTAAAATCACTATTAAATCAATTTTTTTTAAACAGGCATTCTACTCGTAGCTACCAGGTACAAAAGCTATCGAAGTACATGTTAACATCCGGTACTGTTTTTAACTAGTCTGGGACACGGAAACAAAAATACATAAAATTTACATAAATTTGAAATACGCTTAAATGCTAATGGAATCAAATAACTAGTGTAATTTAAAAAAAATGCAAGCACAAAATTACACCCTTTGAAAATGCATTTCTCGCTTTAATTTTTTACTTATGTATATGGCCTTTTTTACTGATATTCATTTCTTCTTCTATTCCCCTTTTAGTTTAATGTCAAGGAAATGTAAACATCATTAACGTAAATATTTCAAAATATTTAATAAACATCTTCTGAAGAAGAAATTAAAAACATGATTTGGTTAGTTGTTCCCTTTAGGTCTAGGTATAAAAATACATGCATTTTTGTAAAAAGGGTGCATACGATTATTTTAAAAGTGTAAGTAGTTTTTAATATTGTAAATTTATAAAATTAACTTCAGCTAGAAATTACTTTTAATAATAATTTTAACTAAACTGATAATGTATAACAGACACATTTAATTTATTTATTTTTTTTTTGTTTATTTTATTTATTTATTAAAATTTTACACAACAAGACTTAGCCCCATTATTACAACTTGCCTTTAGCTAAAGTTCGTATTTTGTTTGAGCGATAAGTTGTTTTTCGTTATAATAATGAGGATAATGCTCATTGCTATAACTTTTCCTTATAATGGGTAATTTTTTTGAGGTTAGGATTTTCATGCATTAGTATTTGACAGATCACGTGAGATTTCAGACATGGTGCCAAAGAGAAAGATGCTCAGTATGCTTTGACATTTCATCATGAATAGACTTACTAACGAGCAACGCTTGCAAATCATTGAATTTTATTACCAAAATCAGTGTTCGGTTCGAAATGTTCGAAATCGACAAATTTTGTTCAGCGATGAGGCTCATTTCTGGTTGAATGGCTACGTAAATAAGCAAAATTGCCGCATTTGGAGTGAAGAGCAACCAGAAGCCGTTCAAGAACTGCCCATGCATCCCGAAAAATGCAGTGTTTGGTGTGGTTTGTACGCTGGTGGAATCATTGGACCGTATTTTTTCAAAGATGCTGCTGGACGCGGTGAATGGCGATCGCTATCGTTCGATGCTAACAAACTTTTTGTTGCCAAAAATGGAACAACTGAACTTGGTTGACATGTGGTTTCAACAAGATGGCGCTACATGCCACACAGCTCGCGATTCTATGGCCATTTTGAGGGAAAACTTCGGAGAACAATTCATCTCAAGAAATGGACCGGTAAGTTGGCCACCAAGATCATGCGATTTGACGCCTTTAGACTATTTTTTGTGGGGCTACGTCAAGTCTAAAGTCTACAGAAATAAGCCAGCAACTATTCCAGCTTTGGAAGACAACATTTCCGAAGAAATTCGGGCTATTCCGGCCGAAATGCTCGAAAAAGTTGCCCAAAATTGGACTTTCCGAATGGACCACCTAAGACGCAGCCGCGGTCAACATTTAAATGAAATTATCTTCAAAAAGTAAATGTCATGGACCAATCTAACGTTTTAAATAAAGAACCGATGAGATTTTGCAAATTTTATGCGTTTTTTTTTTAAAAAAAGTTCTCAAGCTCTTAAAAAATCACTCGTTAGTACGTGATTGTTAAAAGTGATTTTTAGCTTACTTTTAATAACGAAAAACTATTTGTCGCTCCAACAAAATTCTAACTTTAGCTAAAGATAAGTTATAATAATGGGCCTAAGTCTTATATTTCAACTACAGGAAATTATAATCTTTAAGTTACACATTTGGATAGCTAATAGTAAATTAAACTTTAAACTATACATATGAATAATAATTCTGTAACAGGACTGTGTCTCTAATGAAAATTGTGTAACAATAATCCATATAGAATACAAAACATCAATTATTGTGTCTGTCTGCGTTCGTAAAAACTAATGGATAAGTTTTAATAAAAATTTGAATTTTTTTTTTGCGTGAATTCCAAGAAAAATTATAGATATAAAACGAATATATAACTGGGATACACTTTTTTAATTTTTAAATATTTGTTTTTTTTTCATAACAATCTATACATATAATAAAATAGTAACTCACTTTCGTCTGTCTGTATGCTTTTCATTTACGTTCGCATCATGTACAGGTCGGCACCTTTAGTTTTTGAAAGTTGTGTATTTTAAAACACAGATCGTTTAAACTACTAAATACGGTACGGCACCTTTCATTTTTGATACACAGATGGCGCTAAAATATGAATTACCTACTGCCAAATAGCCAATTGAATAAAATTTGTATTTGTTTTAAGTCGCGTACGTGTTGTATAATTTGATTATTTTGTGAAATACATACTTAGGTAATTATGCTATAACATTATTTTTGTTATTTAGCGTTAGTTTTTAAAATTTGGTAGGAATACTAACTACGACTTGAGTGTGGCTATAAAATTCTGTTATTGTTAGTTTCTTTTTAGTTTAGTTGCATTTTTCTCTTATAGGTGCTATAAGAGAAGTAAGTCTTACCATAGGTGTTGAATACTTTCAAAGCAATATCGAGCAAAATATTATCAGGACTCCCACGACGTGGCGGGCACAGCTAGTCTTTAATAATTTTAGGTTACACAAATACTTTGATGTTGATGATAACTAGATAAAAAACGAAGCAGTTTGATAATTCCGCCAGCGTAGGAACTTTAAATTCGAAACCGCTCCCGCTAATTTTATTTATTGCTAGACTACGAATTTTCAGAGAGATATTACATATATTAGCATCATGATATAAAAAAGGCAAATATCTTGAATCTGCCATTGGTTCTAGGCAAACTTGGCAATATTTACGAAAGTAGTTGAAACAAAGATAGCCAAATAGGCAGTAGTATCAATTTGTAACAATTTTTAAAGCTTTTCAAGTATAATGTTTAATGATTTTCATAGTAATGTGTTTAGATTTAGTCCTCAATCTTAATTTAGTAAGTCAATCCTAATTAAGTCTTTTCAAGCTTAAAATTATTAAAATGCTTTGGGCTTCAAAAACTTGCCACCTAAATTGTAAAAGTATTACTGGGGCTTCCTTGCCTAATGTAACACATTTATACAACTTTATTACAATGACTCGCACTTTTCCGTCACAATAAAAATATGCTTTTTATCAAAAGCTTTAGAAAAAATTATTCACAATAAAACTTCCTTTTATATCAATAACCTTTTTTAACCTTGAAAATATACGTTTTTTTAATATTTTATTTATTGTATTTGCAATATATTTTAACTAACAATAGTTACTCATATCCTAAGTCTTAAATAAATATAAATTTACTTGATAAATACTTCCAGCCAGTGCTAGACAAAACTAATGTATGTTTCAGGGTTCGTGAAATTATTTGTGGATTATCCCTCCCCAAATGGTTTCATATGTACATAGACGATGTGTTACATCCGTCGCAGAAAAAATTACAAGACTAAGTTTTGGCCTAATGCAACGGCAAATAAACTTTGTTTGAAACCTCAAAAACCAAGAGCACCACAATTCGCAAGAATATGCTTGACTATTTTGTTGATATTGGTATTTACACAATACTCCTCTCGACATAACCAACTTCTTGCAGAATCTCACCTTGATCCCGGTTAGGAAAACTGAATATCTTATACTCGTATAACAATATTATTTCTTATGAGTACCGTTTGTTCCTATTTCTCAATTTTCCTTGACGTTTCATTAATCAACCTTCCTAATATTTTTTCCAGATTACTTATGTAAACAAGGATTACAATTCCTATACAATTTTTTCTTGTATCTGAATGGTTATTTTTCATATATGCGAAATATCTTTGGAATATTCTTCCACAAACACAACAACTTAATATCAAAGCAACCAACTTTAGGTATTTTTTATTTAACTGTTTCGCTTAATAGAAAATCTAAAATTATATTAATTTTTCTTTATTTATTTTTCTTTATCTCTTTATAATTAAGAACTTAAGCCTAAATAATAAATTTATTAATTCAAAAATAGTTCAAATAAAATTCATATAATTTCACAGAGCGGGCACGGCTCTGACATTGTTAACTTCAACACTATTGTGTTAATAATCAAAATATACATTTGTAAAATAAAAAATATCTAATTGTTGTTAATTGCTAACCAAAGGATAGCTAATAGCAAGACAAGATATAAAAGAAAATATATAAAGAGAATTAAAATAAAGAAAAATGTTTGCTTGGTAGTATAATATAAAAAAGAAATAGAGTTCACATGAAATATAACGTAAAATTAAAAATTTCTCAGATTCTATTTCTTTGATAAGTTTGTTTAAATAGAAAATTAATAACAATTGAAACTACCGGGTAGATTGATACAAAGAGAACTGATGACGGACGTAGCTGTCTAGAAAATGCATTCTGCTTTGCTGGTATCTAATTTTTCTTTATCTCTTTATAATTAAGAACTTAAACCTAAATAATTAATTCAAAAAAAGTTCAAATAAAATTCATATAATTATATTAAAAAATTACAAAATAAAAAATCCAATCAATTTAGGATTTGTTCCGCCAGTAAATAAAATACTGTTGTCATAACTTTCGGTTGTTTAGTATTGTTTGGCATTTCATAGTGGAAAGATTTACGGCTGAATCGCTTCGCTCTATGGGCTCTTGATAAGTTCCCAAAAGTTCCGACATTTTCGAGGCAAATTTTGTTTAGCGATGGGGCCCATTTCTGGCTGTATATGTAAACAAACGAAATTGACGAAGAGCAACCTGAAGAGCTGCCACTTCATCCAGAAAAAAACAACGATTTGGTGTGGTTTGTGGGCCGGTGAAATCATCGGTCAATATTTCTTTAAAAATAATGCCGGTGCAAACATAACCGTCAATGGCGACCGTTATCGTGCCATGATAACCAACTATTTGATGCCTGAAATTGAAGCTTGTGATCATGGCATCAATCAATTGATTTATTGAGAGAACATTTCGGTGAGAACATAATTTCACATTTTGGACCGGTCGATTGTCCACCAAGATCGTGTGATATCACACCGTTTTCCTGTGGAGATATGTAAAGTCTAAAGTTTATGCGGACAAACCCGCTTCGATTCAGGCCTTGGAGGAAAACATCACGCGTGTTATTCGCCAGTTGCCGGTCGAAATGCTCGAACGAGTCATCGAAAATTGGACTCAACGGATGGACCATCTATGACGTAGCAACGGCCAATATTTGATAGACATAATCTTCAAAAAATAAATGCCAAAGAATGTTCTTTCAAATGATAATAAACATTCTCCATTAAATTTGAATAATCTGTGTTTTTTTCTTTAAAAAAGTAGGAAACTTCGAAATGAATATATATATGACATTGCTGCATTTTAGCAAATTTAGGGGCTTACCCAGAACGCCCCTTTACCCTAAGAGGCCGACCGATCGCAGCTCCAATCAGAAACACCACTGCCTTGCCTCTGTAAAATTTCATTAAAATATCTTCTCTGGTTCATAAGATACCGAATTATGTCCAAAATAAATCGTTTTCAAACCACTGTGTGCTGTGGTAAGCATTATTTTTCACCTCGTCAAAAAATTGGCCAGGCTTCTACAATTACTCTCTTTTCTTTCGTTAAAAACCCTACAGATATTTAAAAAAAATATGCTTTATTAAATTGGAAAATTTACGCATTCGTACATTTATATAATAACTGATGGTCTTTTTTAAAAAAGAATGAATATTCAGTGAACTACGCAAAATGCTCTTTCATTTATGACACACATATACATATGTATATTCAAAATGTCTAACTGTTATTCTATTAAATTCCTAACATTCATATACATAAAATGCTTCTCCTAAACATCCACCAAATTTAAAAACATCAACAAGTTTTCTTCATAATTTCTCTTGCTAATTGTTATTCGTAAATATTTTTAAATTTTAACTGTCATTTTATATTTTATCCTCAACTTTGCTCACACCTTGCAATAATCTTTTCAAAATACACAATATGTTTTTTGAAATACAAAAACAAAAATTAAACTTTCAGCTTTTCACTATCAATTTTGCAACCCCTTTCTAAAATTACAGATCCGGTTCCATAGAAAATAAATAATTATAAAAACTGGTTAAAAATTCAATTAACGTCTGGTACTTAACAGCATACCTGCGCTTTAGTAAATGTAACAAATCTGCGCACCGCTCAAAACTAAAAACAAAATATGTGTGAGAAAGTTTTTTGGTTTATATTTAAAACTCACCCTTAAAACCCGACAAGGCAACAAAACTTCAACCTGGTATTTACAAAAAGCCACCCCTCTGCCATAACACATATAAGCTGTTTGAATCAGAGAAAATACCATTAGCATCCTGTACAATATGTTGCGCATCATCATTAGCAACAGGATTTTTCTACCATCAAACACCAGCTTTTTACACATACCACCATGTTGAATGCGTATATACGTACTCGTATGTATGTATGTTTTATTTTATACTTTCCCACCACAAACAATGTGTTGTGTTGTATTGTTGTTGCTGCTTTGTCTGTGCCCTTGATTGTTACACGTACCACCAAACCACCCCTTGTTATTTATGGATTTTAATGTATTAGTATGTTTGTATGTGTTTGGTGTAGTCCTGCTGCTTGACGCTTTGATTTTCTATTGTTGTCTTTCGTTGGTTGTTGTGCTCAATCTCGTTTAATGTCCGTTTTAGATCAAATAACATTCAATTGTTTTGAACCCATAAAGTTTGCTGGTTGATTATCATCATCCATCCTACCTACAGCTGCGCAGTTGTATGATTTGTAAGACAACTGTATGTGTTAGTATGTGTGAATGTTTGTGAGAGATGGTGCTTCTGGTAGAATTTCGTTTTGGGCCTGGGAAAATACTTTTTTTTTATTTGTTTTTAATTCAATATTTAATAGTTCTATTTTTCCTATGATTTATAATGTGTTATCACTGTGATTTGTTTGTATTACGGGTGCCTTATTTCACTATTATTTTGGTTCCTTTTTGTATTTGCGATTTCCAGTTTTTGGGGTGGCTGTAAATACTTATTTGTACAAAACACTGTCAGTTGTGTTATGGAAAGTTTTGGAATTTGTTTTTTTTTTAGGTTGCTGTATAAGTATTTGTTGAATTTTTTTCTACAAGAGTATTAGAAAATAACGTGTTACATTATAATGATATATTAAAGTACAAAGACACCTAATATAAGCCCTGTAGCCGATAGTTTCGTTTAATGTGGGAAAAAATAATTTTTAAAATTTATTTTAGATAAGTTTTTTTTTTTTTAAAACATTATAGTACAAAAGTAATTCGTAAACAATCTGCTCTTTTTTGTTTAACAAGAACATTACTTCATCTATATCAAGGTGGCATTTCAACATCTCTTTTAAGTAATAAACATAGCACAAGAGCTTTAGCTGGGTTTCTTCTGGGGAAAATGTTAGCATTTGTAACTTAAAACCAATTATACTTTTGCACCAATATAATATGCAATAAGGTTTCTCCACTCCAGGGGCTTTGGTTCAGGCAATTTCCAGTTTTCCTACTTACTTAAGTGAAAAAAAAAAAAATAATGTGATGTAACAGATATCGGTAAAGCTAAAAATCGATCAGCGAGTAGCGATTACGCATTGAAGCCAAAGAACTTTAAATCGTTTTTATGGTAAAACTAAAACTAAATCAGTTTTCGCCTGTTAGTGCTTACAACTTTTTGTCTGTTTATGGTCGGATGAGACCAAAATTAAACAATAGTAATTATGTTGAGTAAAATATTAAATATGCAACCATATTTTTGTAAGGTGAAATAAAAATTTCTGAGGATATGTAATTAGTCCAAAAAAAAAAAAAATGGGTATAAATATTTTCAACATTAAGGTAAAGGAAATCCCACAATTCCCAAAATAAAATCCCAAAATTATAACTTTTAGTAAATTTATACTTTTCGTATGGACTAGGATCATGAAATATTTTTATCCGGTGTGCCGCAGGGAAGCCATCTGGGTCCTTTATTATTTTCCCTGTTCATTCCCAAAACCACTCCAACGCTCTATTACATGCAGACGACATAAAGATATTTCACAAATACAATCGTCACGCTGATCACATTCCTCTGCAAAAAGACTTGGATGCATTTAGTTGCTGGTGTAACATTAACCTTATGGAGGTGAATCTTAAAAAGTGCAAACACATGTGTTTCTTCCGAAGATGTCATAAAAACGTGCAATATATTTTAAATGCTCGCGAAGTTGATAAACTGAATGTTGTTTCAGATCTTGTTATTTTACTGGATGCTAAATTAAATTTTATACAGCATATTTCGTTAGCCACTAATAAATCTCGAGCAGTTCTTGTATTTATAAAACGCTGGGCGAAGGAGTTTCGTGATCTGTATATCACAAAAAATCTCTTCACTTCTGGAATACGTACAGTTTTTGTTATTTTGTCGTCGAGGCTTACAGTGGAATCCCTTGATTCTACCATCCTATACTAGTAGACTTGTTCTAATTCTAAGTGAATGGTGTCCAACACCACAACTTAAGCTCAGTTACTTCTACGATATGCCCATATCAAGTGAATCAATTAAACTAGCCCTTTATTAATTTTCAATTTTTTTGTCGACGGCCTGCAATATCACAATGTCGGAATAAATGCTCTGATCTATTTTATTCTCTCAGAATATACACGTAAAGAAAACCCATTGTTATGGTATGGTCACAGTAACCACATTATGTTCTTTGTAACAATATATAGTTGCGATGAACAGATTTTAGTTGTTTTTAAGTAACTGCATCCAAAAAATTCAACAGGGTTGCTTTTAACTATACATACCAAAGTTTTATAAGTTTTCTAAATTAATATATTATTTTTGTGATTTTTTTTTTTGTGACCAATATTATTTAAATATTTTGACAGTTAAGACAGTAGTCTTTTGGGCTAATTATGGTCATTAAAAATTAAATGTAAATAAAACAAATTACTTCATCTTTCACTCAACGTTTCGTCGATAAGGTTGTCGACTTCTTCAGAAGCAGTTTAGATTTTATTAAATTCTGTTGAAAAAAGTTTTTCTTATACATATGGTCATATTTAAGAAAATATAATTAAAGCTTGACTTACGATTTAGTTTATATCATTAATACAAAAACAAAATATGTTAGGTTTATATGTAACCTATATGTTTGCTTTTATTCATCGTATTTAACAGATTTTCTTTTTTTTTTAATTATATACTCGTATAAGTCGGTTTTCTTGTGGCCATAGTAATTCTCCTTTTTGAATTCATGAAGTTGGTCATGTCTGACAAAAATTTTTTACTAGTTAACACAAATTTTACTATCGCATACAATTATTTTCAACTGCTAAAAAGGAAATCCAAATTAAGTTTTCACAATCTTTTGCTAAAATTGGGCAAAACACCTGCAAAATCCTTGAGCTATTTAAATGATATTGACAAATATTAACAATTATAATGTCAACGCTCAAAACCAGACTAGGCTTTAGTATGAATATTTTAATACAAGAAAAATTATCTATAATCTAGCAAACAGCAACAGAAGAAATAAATGAAATATACATTAAATATAAAATGGCTAAGAGCCAGAATATTAATAATAGTAAACGAATAAAATAATTCAGGACAATTGTATGTGTGTATCCATAAGAAATCCTACATGCAACTGTATGAAAAAAAACATTAATACAGACTTTCAACAATAAGTTACAAGAAATTTTGGAAAATTTTTGCGATAACAAGTTAAAATTCGTTTTTAAAGTAGACTGGAGTTTTGGAAGCTGCAGCTTAAAGAGCAGGGTTAGCAAAATAATTTTAGAGAATTTTTTTTTTTTTCGGCAACAAGAAAATTGAATCTAGTAACTGAATGGAAAACCTAAAATTCCGAAATTTATATTTTATAGGCGTGTCTCATGCGTTCGACAAAGTATGTCAAAAAGGCTTGATATATATGTTAAAACTAAATTTTGTCCTATAACTATACAACTTGTTAGGAATTTTTTTATCTTATAGAAGTTTTACACTGAAAGAAGAAAAATTTTTAAGGTCATCTCAGCCAGCTAATGTCGGAGTTCCCCAAGGTAGTAGTTTGACATAGTTTCCTGAACATTTACAAAAGTACCCAAGTAGCATCACGATATCTATAAGACAACATATTCAATTTAGAAAAGTTTAGAAATGAAATATAAAGGTGAATGAACAAAAAACTACTTTTATCAAGTTCACCCTGTGTGGAGAGTTATTACCCTTATTCGCATATATGATCAAATGAAACCTTAACCTTCTGAAGTCAAATAACTCGGTATACATCTTGATCAGTGCCTTACTTGGAAAAACCATTTAGAATCTAAGTTGACGCATATGAAGTAGTCCTACTTATTAGATTGCAAACTTTTACTGTACAATTCTATACTCAATCCAATGTGATATTATGAAATTTACTTATGGGGTACTGTCTCAGCTTCAAACTTGAAACAAATTCGAAGGCGCCAAAATAAAATCTAAAAAAGAAAACGGTCTCGCTATTTCGGCTGCAGAAAATGCAGATACGCGACTTAATAGCAATAGTCACTGGTCATTGCTTATTTGGATCCTATGCATGCAGGATGGGTACCCCTTAGAATGATTTCTGTAAAAGTTGCCAGAAGTTGTCATTGCCCTGCACTAGAACACTGTCGCCTACAATACTTGGGACGACGTTGTATTGAAAACCTTTCTTGTGTTTAATCTCTGGAACCAATCAGGTTTAACTCCTTTTTAAAAAACTGTGATTGGTTTTCTTTCAACAGGAGTGACATAGTTGCTCATCAATGTATATCACGTCCAATACAGCCTTCACAGCTAACATAGCTACCACTTACTACCTATGAACGTCTACCCACTTCTGTCTCTAAGTTTCTTCCTCAGTCTGTAATGACCCTAATCTTTGTTCTTTATCTTTTCTCTCTACCCCTTCTCTTATCTGCAGATATCACAAAGGGACCAACATAATGGACCCAAGTGAGCTACTTTTTCTCTCCTTTTCTGATTGTTTTCTTTTCTTCTTTTATAAACGGCCTGCTTAACCTAAACTTACATAAAATAAATTTTTTTTAAATAATTACAGGCGCTCCCTTAAAATGTTAAATGTATGTTAAAAGCCACAAAGATCTGAACGTGAAAACATGGAGTAATGTATTTAAAGAAGCAGGAAACACATCCTAAACAAATATCAAGGAGGGCTTCGTCGAACCCCAGAGAGATGAATCCAAAATAGTGACCAACCTTCCGGTGCAGACCATCATTAACCACTGTTTTTTTTTTTTTTTTTGGTACGGTTGTAAATGCTTTCGATGTGAAAATATCATCTAGACACGTTTACTTTCACGTTTTAGATAGTAAAGGGTGATTTTTAAGCAATTTTCTTTTGTGGCATCACTGTTTTTGGTTTGGATTATGGGCCGGTGGCATTATTGATACGTTCTTGTTCAAAGACAACGAAGGCAGGAACGTTAGTGTGAATGGCGACCGCAACCGTGCGATGATTACAAATGGTTTTGCCCAAAATAGAAGAGCGGGACTTGGCTGACATGTGGTTTTAACAATATGGTGCCACATGCAACACAGCAATCGAAGCAATGGCCTAATTGAGAGGCGAATTCTGTGAACAGTTTATTTCACGTTTTGGGTCGGTCAATTTGGAGCCTAGATCGTAGGATTTAACACATTTACATTATTTTTGTGCGGCTATGTTAAGGTTCATGTCTATAGGGACAAGCTCGTAACGGTTGCCAATATTAAAGTATTTTTTTATTTATCTAAGATACCGGCCGATACGTTGGCGAGAGTACGCCAATATTTAATGTAGAAGCGGTCAACATTTACATGAAATCATCTTTAAACATTGAATTATATGGATCGTTCTAACGACTCAAACAAAAGTTTTATACATTTCTTTAAATTTTATTTGTTTTCTTTTTAAACCAAATTTTAAAGCTTTTAAAAAATCACCCCTTTCTACCTAAAATAGTGAAGTCATCATTATAAAGCCACTCTTCAGATGTCACTATCTATCATCAAACGATATGGCCAGCAAGTAGAAAAAAGAATAGTGGTTAGTGTTTACATAAGAACATTTGTCTTTACCTTCTTCCGTAACCTCAAATATTTCTTATAGTTAAAAATTTTTTTAAAAAAATTTAAATACACCAAAATAAATTTTTATTGAAGAATAAATATTACAATAGTAGATATTATTATACAGTATCTTGGGCTCAAGACTTTTGTTATTTCTTTTCAATGTACCCTCGTATATTCACTACTTTAACCCCTTGAGATATTTAAGTAATCAAATGAAGCAATAAAAACTTGAATATTGGTAAACAAGTAGTAAATAATGATAATAAAATTTGAACAAACCAAAACTATTCCCATTACGAATCCACCACATATATTTATTAACGAAAGAGAAAAATGCAAAATAATAAAACAAATTTTGTACCAAGTATTCGGATTCAAAGACTACTGAAAAAGTAGCTTCTAATTATGAAGAGTCCCAAAGGCTTAAGTCCAATAAAAAAACAACTCTGGAATGAAATGAAAAAAGTTTTTTAACATAATTTGCATAATGCAACGCCTTTCATTTTGTATGGTATGTGAAACAAGTAAGCAATTGTATACAGTTCAGTAGGTAAAAAATAAAGTTTTCACATGTTTATGACACCTGGTGGCCCAGAAAGTGACCTCTTATTTGTCAAATCTAAATTTTACAGGATTTTGTAAGATAAACATTTAAGTTTTTTTTTTTTTTTTTCAACAAAAACATTTCTTACGTGTTGTTCGTGGTAATTGTTTGTAACAATTTTAAACCATATAAATAAAAATTGTAGCATTGATACTGTTAGTATTAAGGTTTTATTTTGTTGTTTGTGGTTAGTATTGTTGTACCGCCTCCAAATATAACAGTATGCAACTACCACCAACATCTTAACTGTTCTCATTGCAACTATTTTAGAGTTTTACTATATACGTGCTTTTTTCAATTGTGGTACAAACATTTTGCAGCATTAAACCCATTTTACGGTTTCTATTTCTTGGAACCATTGATTCAGTAAATAAATATTTTATCGCAACAAGTGCTAATATTTTGTTTTAGGACTCACGTATTTCGTATTTAGTTCACATGCAGTTAAGATATTTTCTCTGTTTTATTTGTAACAATTGAACGTAAGATCAATGACTAATTCATTGGTATTTCCTAATGTAGTAATTGAGGCACATGCAAGCACTTTAAAGATTTGTTAGATTCCTTGTAAGATAAATATTTTATTTGTAATCGTTGCTAGAACATAAATATTTTTTTTAATTTGTTATTTATGATTTATTTGAAGTTGTAAGGTAAGCAATGTATTTTAATAGTTTTTTTAAATAGGGATTTCTTTAGTATGTCGTACTGTTTAAGAGAGACTCTTAAGTTTTAAGTATGTTTTTTATTTGGTTAAATATTTCTTTTATATTATATATAAGACTATATTCTCATCTTATACACAAAAACAATAGATAAGTTTTTTTTTATTTAAAAAAAATTTTTAACTCGGGTTTCAAAATGTAATTTGCAACAGAAATTTTATCTAGAATTTTTTAAATGCAATTAAGACTAGTAAGAAATTTTAAATTTGAATAACAGAAAGTAAAATATTTTGACGAGTGAAGAAAAATTTTAAGTTTTTATTTAAATGTATATTAAGTGAATTTATAGGATGTTTGGTAGAACGCTAGCCTATTAGTCTGATGATTGAGGGTTCGATTCCTTCCAAATAATTTGAGTATTTTCTAACATGATTCTGGGTGTTTTCTGCGAAGAGTTTTAAGGACAGCTTTGTTTTTAGAAAAATTCAGGTAACAAATTCACGACCTTATGCAAAAGAAATAAAGTCTACTTTAAGTCCACTTTATATCAAATTATATATGAAAATTTTTCTTGAAGTACACTTTAAGTAGACTTTATTTCTCTTGCATAAGGGCATTAGTCTCCAGAACTTACTTACTTACTTACTTACTAACTTAGGTGGCTATTGCAGAATATTTGTTCCTGTAACCGAACGTAATAGATTTCCAAGCGCCTCGACCTTCTACGCTAAACCAAAAATTTAACTAAATACTGTAAAATGGGGTGTAGAATTGAAGAAAAGTAGGTTGTCATACTGCTAAGAAACTTTTTAGTCAAATCTACATATTATTTTCGTAAAAAAATACTTTTTTTAAATTCCTTATATTGAAGAAATTTCTTCAATATGACTCTTTCTTTTTGTTATTTAAAAGGGTGTAAATATAATGAAAAAAATAAGTTAAACCATCACCAGGTTCGTATTCAAATGATTTTCTGGCTGGGGCATCTTCGTCCATTCTAACAACATAACCTAGCCAACGCAATATATGTAATTTGATAAGTTTGACTATGTCAATGTTGCCATATAGCTGATATAGCTCGTGGTTCATATTACACCGAAATTCTCCTTGAACGCAGATTGGTCCATAGTTTTTATGAAGAATTTTTTTTTCAAACACTCCATCTATTCGTCAGTATTTTCTTCTCTTTATCTCAAAACTAATGTTGTTTGTTTTTTCTATGACAGTGCGGAGGTAGATTAAGTTGCTGACTACCTTAAAGTTTTAGTTTCGATATTCTACTGTCTGCCCGAGTCTTCTGGACGTCTTGTGCATTGGTGCCATCAACTTGGCTTTATAGCCGTTTACTGTCAGACTTACCTTGGCAGATTATTTTGTGTTTTTTTCAAAGGCGGCCGGCAATGTTTTCGACCCATAATGTCGATATCCTTAGCGTAAGCGAGTAACATGTGGTATATTGTGTTATTGCGTATGTCATACAACATTTTCCAGCAGGATGTTAAAAGATCATACGAAAGACTATAGACTAAAGACTATAGCCTTTATTTTTTTTTTTTTTTTTTTTTTTTTCAATAAAGTAATTTTCGAATTCAGGAAAAAATGACGCGGTATTGCATGTGCAATAGAGCACAAACATGTAATTTTCATCGACGTCAAGGTATGCTCGATAAGGTATTATATGAAGACTTAGTATATAAGTTAAATCAAAATTTTTCCAATGACTTCTTTATTCTGTTAGAAAGTTATTTATACTTAAGTTATACATATTTAAAAAGTTTATACTTCATATATACCTCGGTTATGCCAACTAGTAGTAACGTCAGCTTATTAAACACTCAGCAACAGTTCAAAAGCATCACGATATTTACAGGATTTAGCGCGAAAGGATGCATTCCGAACCATCAATTCGGCTTCAGAAAACAACATAGTACGATCCAACAAACACACAGATTAGTAAATGTAATTAAAACGACCTTTGAAGAAAAAAAAATACTGTTCTGCGTTTTTTTTCGACGTTTCTCAAGCATTCGATAAGGTTTGGCACGAAGTCCTAATATTTAAGCTGAACTTGCCCGAAAACTTGTATAAGCTCTTAAAAGATTATTTAACGAATCGCAAGTTTTTATTAAAAGAAGGTGACTTTTTAAGCTCGCCACAGCTCATTGAAGCCGGAGTTCCCCAAGGTAGTATTTTGGGACCAATTTTATATATACTGTACACATCGAATATGCCAATTAGCACCCTAGTCCACACATCAACTTTTGCAGATGACACAGCTTTTTTAAGTATTCATGAAAGTGCCCAAGAAGCATCACAACTTTTACAAGACCACATACTCAATTTGGAAAAATGGCTAGAAAAATGGAGAATAAAAGTGAATGAACAAAAAAGCACTCACATAACTTTCACACTGCGCAGGGACTCATGCCCTCCTATTCGCATAAATAACCAAATGATACCACAGCTTTCAGACGTTAAATACCTGGGTATAAATCTTGACCGTCGCCTTACTTGGAAAAGCCACATTGACTTCAAGTTAACACAAATGAAACTAAAAGCAGTACAACTAAATTGGCTTATTGGCAGAAACTCCACCCTGAGCTTAGATTGTAAACTTCTACTGTACAAGTCGGTCCTCAAACCAATTTGGTGTTATGGGATTCAGTTATGGGGCACTGCCTCAGCTGGCAATGTGGAGGGAATTCAAAGGCGCTAAAATAAGATTTTATGTATTATTACATCTGCTCCCTGGTATATAAAAAATTCGAACATCCACAAAGACCTAAACATGCCATCAGTTAAATCAGAAATAGCGGAACATGCAGTCACATATATAAAGAGGCTTGAATCTCATCCAAACCCTTTGGCGCGTAACATGCTGAATGAACCTGGTTACATTCGATTAAAAAGAAGTGATACTGCTTTTCTTGGCCGTACATTAGAGGGATGACCCGCAAATGATTTCGAAATCCGTGAAACAAACATTATTTTTGTCTAGCACTGGCTGGACTTAAAAAGAATATTTTATTTTAGACTTAAGATACGAGTAATTATTGTTAGTTCAAAAATTATTGAAGATACAATAAATAAATTATGAAAAAAAAAAAAAAAATATTTACAGGATCTATATCTATGGTCAATTTTGAAAATTAAATTAAATGTAATTTAAAGATAATTGACCAAAAATATACCCATATAATATTCACTACCTAAACATCTTCTATTCTATCTAATAATATCCAATAAACTCAATTCTTGGAGGTCAAATACCCTTCGCGTAAATTAAAAAATTTGACTCTATAATGCGGTGCTAAAACCAATATCATGTTATAAAATTCAGTTATGACTTACTATATAAGCTTTAAACTTAGCACATTTTTAAAGGTACTAGAAAAAACATTACAACACTCACAAAGTTTTAAAATTACTTTTGTTAAAACTCCTTGCACCTGCTAGCCCGTAATATCCTAAAAGACTTTACTAACAAGAAACATTTCTTGGCGTAAAACCATAGAAATGAACTCAAAATGATAGATAACAGCAACCAAAAAAAAAAATATTTTGCCCATCACGGGATAAACTTAATTAAATATAATTTTAATATAAATGTTTAGTTCAATTATAATTGAAGATACAATAAATTATCCTAGTGTATTATTCTTGGCATAACACAACATTCTGCATTATACGTTTACAGAAATCAAAAGACTTAGGATAAAAACTTTTTTTTTAATAATTATAAAATTTTCTGGTTTTTATCAATTCATTAATTCTATAAACTGTAAGAAATGTATTGACATACGATAATTTCTTTCTTAATTCGAGTGACCAATAATATGTTTTATTGAAAGATCTTATTAGATTTCCTTCGCTAGATTTTAAAGTGAACAGAAGAAAGAAGGTAGATGAAAACCCTTTAGTATCCACAAAAACATTTTCAAGAATAATATAGCATGACAGTCTCCCACGAAATAGTAAGGAAAGTCTTTAAATTAAACGATTATTCGTCAAAGAAACCATTGCTTACACAAAGAACACAAAGAAAGGCGATTGTTTCTTTCTGTAATGCATATTTTTAAACCTGTCGACTACTGGGATGTCGTTATATTTTACTAAGAGATTAAGATAATGCATTTCTATAGCGATGGGTCCAATAGAGTATGGATAAAACCCCTAAAAGCTTGAGAAACTAGTTACAAAATTACAGTAGTAAAATTTGGAAAACTTTCGGTAATAGTTTGTAGATCCATTTCTCGTAAGGGAGTAGGTTTAATTTGTTATATTGATAACACAGCACTTGCGAGTCAGTACTTGAATATATTAAATAGTCATCTAATTACCAGGGTGAATAAATATAGAATTTATAATGATATAAAGCCAACTTTCAAATTTTATCAAGATATTGACACCAACGACGTTAACGACGTTCTTTTCTATATCTGTGAAAATGTACTGTATACTCCTGCTCAGAGTCCAGACTTATTTATGCAGTTAAAAATTTGTGAGCTTATCTGAAGAAAAGCTTTGCTAAGAGGCGTTCCAAAAGCCAAGTTGAGTTAAGAGCTGTAATTTTGGAGGAATGGAATAAAAACTTAATAAAATATATGCGAAAGTTATTTTATTTCATCAAAGTGTGCTGCAAGCCGTGATTGATGCCAATGGTTAGCATACAAATTACTGATTATATTACGATTCCATATCCATCTCACTGTTTTCATATTATCTTAGTATGTAAACACATTTTCTTGACAAGAAAATTCCGGCAGTTTTTCTGTTTTTAATTTTGTTTTTATTTTTTCTGGGTTTTGTTTTTGATGTTATTTCTAAGTTAACATATAAATGAATTTAATTTAGTAAAATAATAATAAAAATAAAAAAGAAAAAGTCTAAACCATATCTCTTTTTTACTATGTCAATATATTTTCTAGACAGACTGTATGTCGCAGCTGCTCCTGTCACAAAACTTCTACTAGGAGGTGAAAGCTAGGAAATATAGTTTTTCTTTCAGTTCAATTTAAATAAAATTTGGAGTCATTAAAATTTGGCATTCCACGGTAAAAAATATAAAACATTTTACTATTAAATATTTAGTATCCTCAAAGATAATTTAACTAAATATTAAAAATATTTAACGGTTATATGACAAATCCAGCAGCAATAAAATCGAATTTATAAATGAAATTTTAAAAATGTTCACAACATGAAAAATAAACATAAATATTGGCTGAATTGACAAAAAAATAAAAGCTTAATATTGAAAGAGAAAGAAAACGCATTAAAAGTTTAACTGCTAATAATAGAATAAGCAGTTAATTCAACTGAACTGAATGCTAAACATTTACGTGCTACCAAACCCAGTCACAATTTTAAAAAGCTATCAAAAGGTATGAACGTGAAATTGACTAAACAGAAAGAAAGATAAAAGTTTATCTATTGAAATGCAATATACTAATGGACATCGAAAACTCATGTAAGTGAATGTCATTAAACACACATATATAAATTTATTTAGAAAAAAATCAATAAACAATTAAAGTCAAATGTACAGCACTCGTACACACAATTGTCCATAAAATTATGAGAAAAATAAAAAATTATTTCTGACTAAATAAACTTTTTTTAGGCAAATGTGAAAATTGTATTACGAGTATAATCATTGAAACCTTTAACATTATTATATCGTTGAAAATGTGTCTTTTCGGTTTCATTTCAATACTCGTTGATTCCTAAACGAAAACCTTTCGCCTTAAACCAATATGTTGACAAGTGGATAACAGAAGTAGCACCAACAACAGCAGTAGTACGAGTGACAGTGTTATTTGCAACCATTTACTGGAATTTGTATTAGCAATGCAAGAAGAAACAAAGTAGTTAGTAAAATTATATAATCTAAGGAGAAATTTAAAACGTTTTAAAATTATAAATTTGGTAACCTTTGCTATTGGCTTTAAAATTGCTTATTCGATATGATTTGGCTGAAATGAATGCTATACGCAGGCTATCAATATTGTAACAAACAGTTTCGGGGGTACTTTTTTTTATCAATTAACCATGTCTTTTGAGGTGCCCACGACACATTGTCATCGTTTCAGCAGAGATGGTAAGAGTTTAATTGTTGTCAAGGGCCATTTCTCTTATAATACACATTTCTCTTATAATACACGTATCACCTTCATCCAAATTAAAAACTGCCAAACACTTTCATCCAAAATAAAAACTGCAATATGATTAAGAAAAAAAATTTCCACTAAGAGAACTTTATAAACATCAACTACTGTTGTACGTTGTCAAATGCTTAAATGGAATTGAATCGCATACTATCAGGCTGTCAAACAAAGATAGACTTAAATATTGTAAGACGTCGCCATGATATTATTAAGCAACCTGTAAGATTCAGTGGCATAGGTATTATTTTATTTATTGAATTTTTTTTAAATAGTTGCCTTTAGCCTCTATAAAATCCAACTCATCGCTGAGGCATGCTAATACTTTTTGTTAATTTTATACACTTATGGGAATAAAAAATAAATAAATTAAATTGCTATAAAACACCCAATGACTTTCCTGGGAATCGAACCTACCCCCCATAGACGGGCACACTATCTACTTCCCTAACAGGGAATACTTTTGTATTTATAAGTACCAGGGGCCTTATATTCACCATCTCTTCCACATGGCAACACATTTCCAATATATGCCTTATTTGAGTTTAATTATTGTTTTGCTCCTATTTTCTTTTTCTATGCACCAAAGACACACGATTTTTTTCATAATGTGATAAACATTCACTACTCCAGTGACCAACAACCTGAGTAAGCTGCAGGCTATAAAATGGAAAAAACTAAAAAAGCAATAAAAAGTTTAGTTAAACAGGAAAAAACGGCGGCCAGTTTAAATTTGTTGCTTGGCTAACGTAAACATTTTGGAAGTTAAAATAGACAAATAAAAAATTAACAAACTCCTTATTGCTGCTAAAACTGTTTGTTATACTCTCATAAAAAAAACTAAGCAGGTTTACATACATGACTTTTATTTCTTTCTAGACCATAGACTGACCAGAGCAAAAAAAAAAATAAAAAAATTTTTAGCTTTCAGCTGTAGAACGAAATATATTAAAATATAAAACACTTTACAGAATTGCAGTTACGATGCGGGTGTGGAGACTGCTAAAGTTTGTTTTGTATTATGTTTGTATGTAATAGAACATAGTAATATATGAGCGTTTATTGTGTGACTGCTAGCTTTTGATGAACTGAGTTTAGATTCTACACTTATGACTAAAGTGATACTTAAAAACTAATGTGGTTTTTACTTCAGTGAAAAAAAAAGGGTTTAAGAATTTAGAGTTACACAAATAAATTTTACATTAATTTATATCTAATGAATTTTATTCTAACAAACTAGTTTTTTATAAGGCTAAACCAGAAAAAACATTAGTGCATTATCTTAGGTCATATGTGTAATCTGATATCAGTATGATATTATCATTACTTTAATTGAGATACTTTAATTGAGAGATCATCAGCCTTTACTCTTAACTTTAGTGATTTTAAAATGTCGACTGGTAACTTTCTCATCACGAAGTCTCCATAATTTCTAGCATTTGTCCAAAGCTTAGATCCTCCATAGCGTCCACATTTCACCAGCCACTGCTGGACATTCACACACAATGTGAATCTTCTCCGATGATACTTAAAGTTTCCATGACCTATCAATAACGCAGTTATCCAGCTTAAGGTACCTCTATTATATCTAAGCACTTTACTAGCCCTCTTGGCGAGGGGCAATTTGAGCTCCATTCGAGCCTGTACAAGTGTAGTAGCCTCCCAACATCTGTTCAGGTTTAGTGAGTTCGTTCATTATAAGACCCTCGTTTGCACTTTGTCATTTATAGGTGCTACTCTGGGTTCTGGTCTACAGAAATTCATAGCATATGCCGCATTAACCAAGACACACCTGTTAAATTTTAGAAAACATTCCAGCACTAGATTAGGGTACACGTTTACTTGCCTTATTTTTTTTACCGACTGGTTGTCAAGTGAAATGAAAACCTTTCTTCTATGCACTAAAACTTTCCAGTAGGTGATCCAACGCAAGCAAAGCCTGGTACTCCCCTAAACGCAGGCTACAGGACAGGTTCAGCTAAGTTAAGTATACACCTGCTTCTTCTTTTTCGTTCATAAGAAAAACATCAGTAAAACTGCTGATGTCGTTCTCCATATACTCATTGTTTATAACGCCTTCTACAATGAGTGTCTGATGCAGTTTTTCAACTATTTTTCTTCTAACGATGAGTTCAATGGGCATTTCAGCTTCTCTAACCTCCTTAGTAACTAGGTCCAGAACACTCTTATGCTCGATGATCGTCCCAAAGCTTTGCCAAATATTATTGCTCTTTATACGCAAAGCTGATCTTGCATCAGCTTTCCCAACATTTCAGCAATCCCAGCATTGCCTCAATTGCCTGTCCAGCAGCTGTATGAATCAGTAACATTGACAGATGTTAAAAGTATACATGAAGGCGCAATTTATTCATCCTATTTATAATTTATAAGTTTATTACGAAATAAAAAAAGAAGATTTTGAGTAATGGAAATCTTTATTTGGCCCTTTAAAATTTTGTTTGCTTTTCTGTTTATATACTGCAGCTTTCTAGTTTAAAAATGTGAACTATAAAGCTGCAGTATTATTATAACGTCTTCCCATACGGTCATTGATTTTGCGCCACCTTGTATTTTCAATATGTTCCTCAGTTTTGTTCAACAGTCAAGGATCATTTAAATTTGAAAACTTAAAAAAAACATTGTTTTTATTGTAATTGTGAAAATTGTTTGTTTTGAAAAGATTTTGCTGTTTTAAAAGCAATTTGCTTTTTAATTTTGTATTTTAGTCAGTCCTTTTTCATTTGAAATTTTAAATTGAAATCAACAAAATACCTGTGGGTTTTGTTATTGTAGTAATGCGACTACATAATAGTATTGTACCATTTTTCTCACTGAACATACTTCTCAATAAACAATCAACAGGGATGCATTTCGTATTTTACTCAATTAATGAAGCTCATATGTACTAAGTGCTCAATTTAGTATTTAAGTTCTCGTACGGCAAATTGAGTTCAATTGCTTAATAGAGTAAATTCTCTAATTACGCAATTAATACCCTGTCAGACATGTTTTCTCAATTGAGATAATTTAATCTTAATTGATTAGTTTAATTTGATGTTCACACATGCTCCATTAAGCTTACTCAATATTTGACAGCTGAAGAAACACTGTTCTTATTATAAACGTGAAAATTTTTTGTTTCATTTTGAAAAAATTGATAAGAAATTGCGAAAAAAAAATTTTTTTATTGGATACAATTTGCTTTCTAATATTTTTTTCAGTGAGCTTTTTATGGCTACTGAAAATTAAAATGTTATTAACAAAATACATGTGGTGTTTGTTGTTGTAGTAATGCAAGTACCTAATACTATTGTGCCATGCAGTGAACTTAATTTTACTCAGCAACATAGGACAGGGTTGCATTTTGTATTTCATTCAATTAGTGACGCAATTATGTACTACTTGCTAAAATTTTGTAATTCTGTTCTCGTATGGTAAATTGAGCTCAATAAAGCCCTTAATTGCATATATTCATTAATTGCGCAACTCATGCATATGTCTGCACAGGGTATAAGGCAGGATATTGGGTTTAAAGTATTTAAATTTGAATTTAAATTATATTAATGAAAAAATAGGACTGAAACTACCATTAAGGAATTTACCCACATACATAAAAAAGTTATAAATTTCTACTGAATAAGATAACTAAACACAAAGCAAAGTTTTAAAAAAGAATCTTATTTTCAAATAGCAAATTCCATTAACATTTAACCGCTTAAACCTTTACAATCCAGTTAGTACATAATATGAAAAATATAAATTAACTGCTACAAATTGAATGGGTCAGTTTTCATATTATAATCAAAGCTGTCAAAAACAGGAATAACAATATTTAATAAATACTTTAAATAATATTTTAATATTTTTGTTTTGACAAAATAGATATGAGTATCTTACTAAATTACCTAAAAATTTTATTAATTACTGGTGCTACATTTTAAACATTTCACAATAAATTATATTTTACACACTTTAATCTGTTTAAGTTAATCTATAAATTTAAACACATTTTAGCACTTTTTCTTATCAAACTAATAAAATCTTATTAAATAAACAGCTTAAGTTGAACAACAACAAACAAAAAAACTATCAATCGAGTAAACATTTTTAAAAGAAACATTTATTTGAAATCATTTTAGATA
This sequence comes from Phasia obesa, assembly GCA_949628195.1. Classification (NCBI taxonomy): domain Eukaryota; kingdom Metazoa; phylum Arthropoda; class Insecta; order Diptera; family Tachinidae; genus Phasia; species Phasia obesa. The sequence continues at coordinate 40,195,215 of OX451216.1, read as the reverse complement.
TGGCTTTACACAAATGATATATAAATGTTAACTTTATTTAAAAACCAACCATAAACCTATGGAATGATACTCGTATTACGTGATATCTTAAAACAACTCATAAATAATTTCTGGCGTATTTTACTTACACGCTTACACGTTACAAAGTTTTGAATTTTTGAATTTTTGAATCCTGTTTTTTTTCACTCCTTTCATTTATTCGTTGGCTTTACTCGTTGATCCAGTCAAATGTTTTGTGCGTTTTAAAATTTATGTCTTTTAAATTTTATTGAGTTTTTAAGTTTTTCCATGATTTAGATTTAAGCAACCTGCATTTTAAATAAAGCATTTAAATTATAACTACGTACAATTACTAATATGGTTATTGGTTTATTGCACTTAAATCATTTAACGTTGCCAATTATAACAGCTTTTAATAGTTTAACATAAATTTTGTTAAAACTTAAGTGTTTTTGTTTTGTAATTTATACATAATTTTGTATTTGAAAATTGTTTTTAACTGTAGCAGATTTTTTCGATAAAATAAATCGGGGTGGGGTGTAGAGTAGAATAATGCAAAAGTTGTGTTTTATTCTTAAATTGATAATTAGTTTAAAGTAATAAAATCTTAATAATTAATATTTTTTTTTCAAAATCTTAGCAATAGTGACTTTGGAATATCTTATATTCTAATTATTGTAATCCATTCTTAATAGTGATGAGAATGTAGGCCTGCAGCTTAATAGGTAGGTTGCTAGAATAGGGGTTCTCGCAAGGGTTTTCACTGCAACGGCAGAAAGGCCAGAAAACTAGATAACTGTGTTAATGCCAGGTTAGAGTAACTATAAGTATCATCTGGCTAAGATGAAAATCGAGCAAGAGGATGCTTGTAGACTGTGCCTTAAAGCATATGAGATGATAACGCACATCGTATGGCTAACATATGATTTAAGTCTACGAGCTGACATGTGTACATTAAATATGTATGCTATGCGAGTCCTTGGTCTTAGACAATAGTTAGTAAATTACAAGATGCTCTGTAATGAGAAGGGTAAGGTGGTTTGGCAGGCAACTGCAATTCTACAGCTCACGTGGATTCAATATGCTGTTGTCTATGTGTTACAGCCGTAGTAAAAAACTACAAGATAGAAAGAAGAGAAAGAGAGAGGAACCCTGCATAAAGGGAGAAAGTAACAAAAAAGTGAAAAGGAGGAACTGGCATGAAATTATGACTGGCCAAGACATACAATCAGTGAAATAGCTATGAGGCGCCAACGGAAAGTGTGCTAGAAAACCAACCCCAATTTATCCTATTAGTTCCAATGATGCTACATCAGAAAGGCTTTCAAAATACCGACACTCAAGGTGATGAAAATGTCGGTAGTCCATAAGCAGAGAACATGTTTCGCTTCTGCAGAAGTCATTATATGGAATACCCATCCATCTCGCATACGTTCCAAACAGCAATGCCATGTGACTATAGCTAGTACGTCACGTAGTTTTGTTTTAGTAATACAGTCTGGCCTTCGCTACAGCCGTTTTCTTCTAATACGGCAAGGGCCAGATTGTCCTTACAGTCATAAAAGTTAACTTATTGGACCATCCTACCTGGGTCAGATCATAGAGAACATCGTTGATGCGATGCCCGCATGCCGAGAATGTCAGGCAATTGCACTATCAAGAAACATCCTCTTCTTCTTTGCCAATTCGTACACAACACGGTTGCCAAGAGCAAGTCCATGTAGCCGCACCCGTTTAAGGGTGACTGTTAAATTTGTCGCCATGGTATTTAAGACATTCCAGGACGAGATTCAATATAACCGCATTAAATTTTTTTTCTTGATCGCACCCAATTATTATTGAAAAATTGACATGGATTTTATAAATTTAATTTTTTTAATCAATTAAAAAAAAAATATTTCTACACTAGTTAGCTATGTACACAAAATTTTCTAAAAATTTGCCATAAACCTAAAATTTTAAATCAAATTTACATTTAAAACTAGATAGTTTAGGGAAATCCGGGAAAAAATCCACCTCAAGTCCTGCAATTTACACTTCTTTTTAAAAATATTTGTTACTTTGCGCAAGAGTAGAAAAAACAAAACAATCTAGAGCAAAATGTAAGACAGATAGTGATGAGGTATGAGGTTTTCTGTTAGCCGGCATACAAATTTGTTTCAATATACCAATTCGAAGTATTGAATTAAACCTCATTTTCCTTTTATTACCATTCAACCCTATGTGCGGTGATTTCTGAAGAGCTTATGGATTTGATTTAAAACATGGAATCATTTATGTATTATAGATCAATGTTTAAAGATAAATTTACGTAAATGTTAACCTCGACTTTGCCTCTAAATATCCATACTCTGGGTCTTATTTTCGGCTTACTCTCTCCAATATAGCGGTCTGTATCTTATGAATAATTTCTTCAACATTGGCAGTGCGTCTGTTGATGCATTGCAGGCTTGTCCCTATAGACATGAGCCCTAACATATTCCACAAAAAATAGTCTAAAGGCGTTAAATCATTCGATCTAGGCAGCCAATTGACTGTCCCTAAACGTGAAATAAACTGTTTACGCAACTCGCCTCTCATTTAGGTCATTGTTTCACATGCTGTAGGGCATGTGGCACCGTCTTGTTGAAACCACAATTTAGCCAAGTACAGCTCTTCCATTTTGGGCAAAAAAAATGTAATCATCGCACTGTAGCGCTCACCACTAACAGTAACATTACTGCCTTCGTCGTCTTCTTAAAAGTACGGACCAAAGATGCTACCGGCCCATAATCCACACCAAACAGTGCATTTTTCGGGATGCATTGACAGTTCTTGCAATACTTCTCGCTGCTCTTCACACCAAATACAGAAATTTTGCTTGTTCACGTAAACATTCAACCAGAAAAGAGCTTCTTTGCCGAACACAACTTTCCACTTTCTACACTTTCTTAACCGAGCATGAATTTTGATAATAAAATTCAATAATCGCAACCGCTATTCCTTTGTAAGTCGATTTACGGTTAAACTATAGACCAAACTGATCATTTATAATAGTAACATGTTACATGAAAAAAGCTGAGCTACCAAAAACATTATTGTCAAAAAGGAAGTTTTTAAAAATCATCATTTACAATATTTTTTGTCTCCGCGAATTGGATTTGTTGTTTCATCATAATTCCATTAACAGCTCAAAGCTTGAAAGTTTTTGATTTTTTTAAAATTTTTTGTTCTCAATTACCGTATTGACAACATTGAATATTTTCTGATCAAAATAGTTGTTAGCAATGAGATTCCTAGGGTGATTGCAGATAAATCAGATTTAGGTGTAGTGATGAAAAACGAATAAACCTTTTTTGAATTTTCTCAACCGAGGCAATGTGAATGATATACCTAAATCTCATATTGTTATTAATAATCTCAAAACGGCGGAACACAAAATTTAAAGCGTAAGTGGGAAACATAGAATAGTAATTTCATTTTATAAATCTAATGCAAGTTAGAAAGCATTAAAAATAATTTAGAGGTTTTTTTTCACTAATTTTCTCATAACTTTTCCACACCTTTAATAATTAAATAACAAAAAAATATTAAAATATTTAGAGATCAATTAAAAAGCAATAGTTCTCACAGGCCTTACCTTTTATTCATTACAGCACCCTTAACAAAAACGTTTCACTAAAACTTTCTGTTTTATAGATTTGCCTTAAAACATACAAAAAACCTAGTCAAGCTGAAAAAAGGTTGTTAAAGTTAACAATTAAATTCAAAACAAATCTTATAACTTCAACGTAATAACTTTATTCACACGCCAAAACAAGTCATTAAACATACAATTTGAGTCCATAAGAATCAAAATAATGACGGTAATGTTGTACAACGTTATAACGGTAATGGTAATGATGTACAAAATGATTCATAATTGAATGAAATTTGGTGGAAAAGTCAATAGAAAATACAAGCGAAAAAAGCAACAAAAAAACACATTAATTTTAAGGCCAAATTTAAGGGAAATTATACTCAAGGCAAAAAGTAAAGGTCTGTAAAGGCTCATCAATATTATAGCTCAAACAAAATTATTTTCAAGTACTTGAAACAGAGTTACATGCTACAAATCGGGGATGATTTCGCTGTAATACAACCAACAGGGAATAAACCATCAACGCAGTATGTGACAAGTACAATATTGTTTGTTGTTGGCTTTGTTTTCTCCACTTTTATTTTATCCTAACAATAATTCCCACAAATTGTCAAATCACATATAAATATATTTTGTGTTATTTTTTTTAACATTCTGAAGAACGACTAATCAAGAGGAACAACGGCAAAATACAAATTTATACCATGACAGAAATGGTCTATTATTTATCCAACCTGGTAACAAGTACCAAATCAACAGTAACGTCAACATTATTAAAAAAATTAAATTATATCTAAATTAAAAGGCAACACTATGCCAAAGGCACACCCCCTTTTGTTTAAATGCTAGTGAAAATAGAAAACAATAAATTTGTTGCAAGCTTGGTAGCAGGGTGGTTTTTATATTCCCACAACAAGTTAGTGATCATCTTCGCCCGCGTTCTTTGTTTTGCATTTTAAAACCTTGAATCAACACTCAGTTTACTTGTCATTTCATTCCTTTTATAACGAAAAAATGTTCTTAATTGCTGTTGTATGACCCTTTTTAAAAACATGAGAAAGGATAACAGCAGAACTTTAAAAGAATAAACTCAATTTATGATTTATCCGACCGGTTAAAAAATGTTAAAAATATAAGAATCTTCTAGGTCTGGCTAGTGCCCAAACGACTGCTAGCACAAGAGCCGTTAGCCCCACAGGAATTTCGCCAAATCTGAGTAAGGCCCTTCGGGGTGCCCCATATATCGCAGGATGGGCGATTTATTTTGGTGTAATGATACACTTCAACACAGGCACCATTTGTGTATTAAAAGTGTAGGTAGTCTCTAACTCTTAACCAAAAAAATATTAATTATTTTTCTGTAGCTATACACAACAAGGTCATAGGTAGAGTCATTATTTTTACCCAGTAGTAAGACCACCGTCTTTGTAAGGCAACACCTGAAACAGCGTCTGGGTATTTCATTGGATAAAGTCAATAGAACGTTATTGCCAGTATATAATCAAATTAAAATGTTTGTAAAAAATCAAATTTTTTATTTACAAAGTAAACAAAAAACTAATGTGCTGTTTTGAATAAAAGGTCTAAAAAGTTTGTATAAGTAAAGGGTGTTTTTTATAGAGGTATAGAACTTTTAGTTGCAATAAAACAACGATGGATTATTCGATTGACATGAATTTTATTTATCCGAAAGATAATCTTGTGGCATTACATTTTAAATATGATTTCTGGCATATGATCGCCACTGCTGGCGCGGATGTAGTCCAATCTGGAAGTCCAATTTTCGATTACTTCTTCCAACATTCGTTGCCGTATATCGGCAATAACACGGCGAATGTTGTCTTTCAAATCGTCAAGCGTTTGTGGCTTATCCGCATAGACCAATTACTTTACATAGCCCCACAGAAAGTAGTCTAGCGGTGTTAAACCACAAGATCTTGGAGGCCAATTGACAGGTCCAAAACGTAAAATTGCACTATTTGCAAGCACTATTTGCAAGCACTATTTGCACTATTGCACTATTTGCACTATTTGCAAGCATTGTGCAGGTGTGAGTCTATTCATGATGAATTGCCAAACCAAACTGAGAATAAATCACTTGACAGCTGTTAAATCGGCCGCCATCTTGAAAAGTAATGCCAACTTAAAGTTCTATACCTCTATAAAAAACACCCTTTATAATTGAAAAAATTTAGTGTTTTTCATACAAATTTCCTAGACGTTTTGTTCAATTGGGTCACATAAACAGCATATAAGACATTTTTAGATAATTTCGATATCTTAGCTATTCACTATAAAAATATCTGCAATAGTTACGTGGCGACATTTTACTCGATACAAAAGATACTTGTTCACAAATGCGGTAATACGGCCCAGATTTGATAGAGACCCCAAAATAACTTTGCAGTAAATGTGTAATTGTAATGGGTTAAGTTGTAATTTGTTTCTTTGTTAGATTAAATAGTTTTAATAATGCAAGCCAAGATCAAATCACTTAATCATTTGAATTTCCTACTACAGTGAAACCAAAATATAATCTCATAAGCGGCAACAAGAGTGGTATTTCGAAAGTGGTTCTTCTTTTATTTAATTCTGATTTATATTTGTATTAAAGTCAATGATATTGGTGATTTTCCTTCTAAGGCAATTGTACAAACCAACTTATGTGTCAAGGCCGCCATGTAAATTCCTGCTTGAAATTGTTTTATTTGTTTTGTGTTTTGATACAATATTAGCAAAACGCAACCCGCAGAAATCAAAAAAAGGGAATGTTAATTAAGCGGCTAGCTCTGAAATAGACAAAAAGTGCTTTGATTCGTTCACTAAGGCAATGTTAAAATATCCAATTTTTGGTCCTATTTTAAAAAAATACCCGTTTGAAGCATTTTTCCATAGACGACTTTGATGCATTCCAACAAATAAAAAACGTTGTACCTCTCTCATAATAACAGGAAAAAATACCGCGACGGTGAGTGTCCATTTTTTTTTTTTTTTTTTTTAAGAAAAGTAACACTCAGGCTATTAATGCCTATAGTAACTGGGTTACTTCCTTTGGAAAGGGATAGTAGTAGATAAGACAGATGTTTAGTGTGATAGTAAAGCTTCGCATATGGCAACACTGCTATTTTTAGAACTGTGTTGCAAGCGCCTCTGGTGCTATTTAGGCAAATTAGCTTGAAGCTAGCATAGCCAATTTGTAATTATTTTACTTCGCCGGCGATTTAGTGCTATGTAGTAATACAGGCGAAAGAGGGCTCTGTGATATGCATTAATAAAAATAGAAATTAATACCTAATAGAAATTAATACCTATCAGTGTCCGGATATCAGGGGTTTCATTGGATATCTAAATATATGAATGTCTGAGAAATCTATGAATGTCTGAGAAATTTGTTTAAAACAGAAAAAATTCTAATTAAACAAATAATTGAATCAATTAATTATTTAATTAAATTAAAATCTAAAATTGGTGAAAATTTTTTCTGTGGTTGCATAGAATGTAAATATTTATAGTCTTATTTTGCATTAGGACATTAGTACAAAAATTAAAGAAATGTAAAAATTTATGTCCGCAGCTCGCCAAGCGACACTGTTAAAATCGCATTTTAAAATCTTCAGGGTCCAAGTTTGGGTTTTTAAACACTCGCTAACTATAAAAGTTGCATTTGCTAAATAAAAGTGTAGGAAAATTTAAAAAAAAAATATTTTCAGTGGTAGAATTAGTTCTTCTAAGGAGAACTTCTTTCTTCTTGGTCCGCTTTTTCTTATTTTATAGCTTTAACAGCTTATGACCATAAGAGATTCATTAATCTAGGGGCACTCAATAAATTTTCAGAGCAAAAAGTAATGTTCGGCTAGATTGCCAAACTACTTTTTGTCCATTGGCTCCTTTTTGTCCATTGGCTTCTTTTCTACTTTGTTAAAAACACAAAAGTCCGATGTACCGGCGACCCATTTACTGATTCTTTCCTTAGTGGCGCAGTGACCAGTGGTCATGTGCTGCATAAAGTTGTATAACATTTATTTGTACATTAGTGAGTTTAAAACTTTTTGCGTAAAATTTACCTGAATTCCGGGGATTCGGAATTCCGGGAATTACCGTTTCCCAAACTCTCTTTGTATCTGGTATTATTAAAAGTTTTTTACTCAAGTAATTTTATTTTAATAGCGTACTATTAAACGCAAATTATAAATTTTCTTAATTAAGTTTTCACAAATCAATAATAAAATTATCCTTTTAGAAACTGTCTTAGATATAAAAATAGCCTCAAGTTTACAAGTATTTAATTTTTTTTTTTTTTTAATAAACCAACCAGCAGTAATATAAGGTGGGTCGTGTGTCGCTTTTCTGCAATAGAATATGTATTTAATGACGTATGTATACACCCCCTGCACTATCGTGCAATGGTTCATTTTATACACTGACTCGTTTATTCCTTTTTTTTCTCTTTTCTTCATACTCTTCAATGTCAACTTTGACTTTATCGCGGTTGTGAACAGTTGACATACGTTTTGATATGTAGAGAATGAGTATTTTGTCTATAATATGACACACGTGACCCTTACAATATATTATTTCTATGAAATACTCTAACAAACGACGGACGGTCCAACAAAAGAAAAAATGACATCGTCATGCAGGGGGCATGTCGTATCATCAGTAGTATGAGTTGTGTATTGTATTCTACAATTCATACATGTTAAATTTATTATAGCAGCAGGTCCTGGCTAAATTTTTAACTGAAAATGGGTACGTGTACTTTTCCGGTTTGACTTGTTGTTTCTTTATGTGAATGAATCAATGAAAGAATGGCACGCGTTCGTATGCACTTATGTTCGTTACATACTTCAAACATAAATTTTTCTTCCTGCGGGAGTGCATTTAGTTTAGTATTTTTTGTTTATTACTCGCTGTAAGGGTTGTAAATGTTTGCATATCTCCCAAACGGGTGTAATTATTTATTTGTAGGTTGTGTATAATGAAAGTGTAAAAGTGTAGAAGTAAAAAATATGTTTTTTTCGTTACATTGTTCATTAGTTTGTCGTACATATATTCTTGTAAATAGAGCTAATTATGTAACACAAGTTTGTATAAAAGATTTAAAAACAAATTATTTGGTATTTGGCATGCTTTTGTTTTGCGCCAGTTAGAAAATAATATAATCACGGTTTGATATAGTATCTCTGGTTTGATCTTTATACTTTGACAGTGAAATGTTTGCATGGGGTGCCCTTTGGCAAATTTGAAATGCACTTTGCAGTAAAGATTTAATCAACTTGTCACATTGAGCTGTTTGCTTAGCAGTTTTTAAGTTTGGTATTGTGGCATGGTAAAAACATGTAAAAGAAGCTGTAATATCGTGAATGTGTTATATAAACAACAAGTAAGACCCCACTGTAACAAACATAAATCATCATAATTTTTATATACTAACAATACGAAATATTAACAATTTGGGTAAAATCTAAATAAATTGACGTGTATCTGCAACAATTTACTAACGCAATTTTTTATATTTAAAAACACAAATAATAAACCTGTACATGGAAAAAATATGGATGTATGATCACAGGAATCATATTATGTACTTTTGAACAATATGTATGAATATAATAATATGTATGAACAATCATATATATTTACGGCGAACAAATTATGGTTATTCTTAACATTACTTTGCTCAAAACAAGTTTTTGTTAAACTTTAATTACTTCATTTTTACTATTGCAATATAATTTATCAGTTACTAGCTGTATCCTCCACGTCGTCCGCGTCTTGATAATATTTTGCTAGATTTTGCTTTGAAAGTATTCCACACCAATTGAAAGACTCTTACTTTTATAATGATTCAGTTATGCTTTATGTATTTAATTTATATAAAGGTACATATCCCTCGATAAGATTCTAAAATTTATAAAAAATTCAAAAATTTATAAAAAATGCTAAAATTCTAAAAATTATTGTAAACATCTGTAAGTGGTGTTTAAAATTTTTTAATAACAATGTAATTCCACAAAGAAAAAATATAAATTTTAACAAACTGGCGCCATCTGTTGTGTAATAGTTTCTCAAATATCCCACTTTTAAAAATAAAAACGTGTGTGGTGAAAATGTGACCGTTTTGTAAAAAACCGTGTTGAAAATATCCCAGTTTTAAACCGAAAATTTTAACAGCTTTACTAGGATACTAAGCTACCTCTTCACAAAATTTTGTTAAAATCTATCCCGTATTTTTACGTGATGCGAACACAAACAATGAAGGACAGACAGACAGACGGAAATGGGTTACTATTTTATTATAGTATAGATAACCTTTAAATATTGATAATAAACATATTATATTTTGACTATATGACTATAAATATTATTATTAATTATTGGTTTTGCCTTTTGTTAAACGATGTTCTATCTGTTGAACGTTTCGTTGCTAAAGTAAAGTATAAAAATCAACTGTTGTCATACCTTTCGGTATGATCCATTCAATTTAATACTATAAAAATCAATTTTAAAATTTTTCTTAGACGAATGTGTTATTTTTTTTTATTATTAGAATCTGATTTTAGGGTTATACTTAAGTTTTCGGACTACCACACAAGGAATGGCACCTACTCATGGAATGCATTGTGCCAGAACTAGGAAATTTGGTTATGGGTAACAGAATAGAGGACATTCGATTTGAATTTGCCTAAATTGAAAGTACCATGAGAGTCCCTAACCAAACTTTTCGGCTAAAAAAAAAAGAATTTTATCTGTACTATATAGTGCCCATCGACCTCACATGCATGAGCTCTCAATGGAAAGTGTGTTGTACGCAAAAACCGGTTTCTTTAAACTCATTAGAGCACATTTAATTGTAGTAACGATAAAACAGCTTCGTTGTTTAAGCGAGTCAACATGAGCTGCTTCGATCTCTCCTGACGTGATCGAGTAGATTAAATATAGACTATGGAGCACTGGTCCATACTTTCGTTTTGGCCGGATTTATATGGTATTAATATTGAGAAGATCAGATGGAAAAAAGTATCTTTTACAGCGCACTTGAAAGCTTCTTTCAAACCTTGCAAAATGCGTTTATTTCACATCGCACTGACATCGAACTGGATTTTCATGCCAAGACCATTAAAAGCTTCCGATTTCTTAATAATTATAGTACCCATAACTGCATATGAATCACCATTTTCGATCGAACGTCTGTGCGCAAGCTTACAACTTTGAGTCTCACTAGCATTAAAATTGACTCCATTCGTTTGGCCCCAATCAAATATTGTAAGAAGATCATTCCGCTTTGCGTCTTTACCCCAATCTGTAAAAGGCAGTTTACTAAATGTATCAAATAGCAAATGCTCTTCTTATCCGCAAAAGTGTAGATAAGATTGAAAGTTTAACGCAGTAGTTCATTTCATAAAAAAAGCGACACAAACCTTTCTCTAAGTAATTATAAGACTAAAAAAAATATTTAAATTTAGAAAAAATAATTTTTAATTAAAAAAACACATTTTAAACATAAATTTTTAATTGAAAAATACCTTTTAAACATCAATTCATACTCTTCTTTACTCATTCAATTACATATAATGTTATTTATATTTATATTCAATATGTCACTCCATTATTCTTAAATATAATTAAGTTATAAAACAAGAAATATGACCATATACAATGCATACATTTTTTTCAGTACAAAATCAACAAAATATACTCATTTTAAACAATTCTTTGATTGGTTGTCTTTGATCTAGGGCCACCACCTTACTTTCGCCGAAAGTAAGTTCACCATTTTCCTGAAAGTAAATACAGCAAGTCACCTGTATAGCGTACCTACGTGAACCATAATGGCGATTGAGTGAATTGTTGGACTCCAGATACTTCAAAAGATGAAAATTTATCGTTACCGTAGAAAGAAGAGAACAAATTATAATTGGGCTCTCTCTCTCTTTGGTGATTGGCGTTACATTAGCTAATTTCCATCACATTGGAATTGCTCCAGCATGATACAAACTGCTGAAAAGAAGCCATGGAGTACTTCCTCTAGGCCTATAGTGGAATTCCATCAGGCCCAGAAGATTTTTTAATGTTAAAATCTGCTAAGACTTTTTACTTGCGTGCGCTCCGCGGCATACTTACTGATAATCTGTCAAGTGCGTACAGTTTGTAAACATATTTAATTAATCATTAGTTGATTAATTAAACATGTTCACAAATACGGAGCCATATGATATGATTATTAATTTAATGTTTATATTTGATCATAATGTAATAATTTTTTATCATGTTATTAATATGTTTTATTATACCACTCGTATGTTTATACTTAAACACAGTTATAATTATTTTTTACAACATTATTATTATATTAAATAACAATAAGATTCTAAGAATAAAAATATTATTATTATTTAAAAAAATAATTTTATTTGACTAGAACCATATAGTTCAATCATAAACTATTGCTCTTAAGTTATGATTTCCTCAACCATGTCTTTTCTTTGAGTGTACATAAATATAAATAATTTTATACTTTTTATATGACTGCCAAAAATTTTTGACGTAGTCAATTTAACTATTATTTATTTTGTAATGGTCATTTAATGAATTATGCTCTTAAGTAAAAATACTACACTTACTTAATATAATTTAATATTCCACCATAAAATTCATATATAAATGCAATATACTTGTACGAAAAACGTCGTGGTTATTACTATAGTAACGACTCCAGACAAACTTTTAGCTAACATTAAGCACAGACAGTAGACAGAATAAAAAGCTTAATAAATAATTTGCAACGTAAAAAAAATATTATTTGTCCTAAGCGCCGTTTTGGCGTAGCCTGGCAGGTTGGTTTACTATTTGTTTGATTTGGCAGTTGGCGTTTGTAATGCTACTCATATGTATATGAATTCAGTTATATTGAAAAATATGTATGTATTTATGTATATGACAATAAACAATTTATAATTTTTTTCGGGGTATATGTTAAAAGCAGTGAATCACAGTTTTTATTGCTTATATTTTAATGTTTTTTGGATTTATCTTCAGTATTATACTGGGTATTTCAATTTCAGATATTTTTTTAAAATAATATGATATTTGGCAGTAGTACATTTTTTCTGTCCGAAATATTAACTATCCGTCGGTATCATACCTCCGCGGATAAAACTGAGTCGTTTTAGCAATGAGCAACGTTTGGGAAATTTTCGGACATCACATTTTGGACAAAAACTTAGGAATATGTTAGCAATTACCATAGACTCTGTGAAAAGGAAGAATGTCGACGTGTATCAGTCGTCAGTCTGAAATCATTACAGTCAAGAGTAAAAGTATAGTCACAGCACTAGACTTAATGAAAGTAGGGTGGTAGTAAAATATGTACTAGTCCGATACCAGAAATCATTGAGGAACGATGTGGGTCAAAAAACAACCCCTTACCACGGTATTCCCCTACAAAATATATAAGCCGTACCACCAATACCTTGTCGTGTTCACAATTCAAGGCGAAATTCATATTTTTTTAGTTTATACATTTTAACAGTTTATCTACGTTCGCACGGCATGATTATGAAGTGATAAAAAAAAGATAAAACGACGGCAAAAGTCTAAACGGCATTCACAGAAAATAGTTCAACAGTTTAAAGTTTCTCGCTTCCAAAAAAGCAAAATTGAAAGATTTTAGGCCCACGATTCGAACCATATTGTACATAAGAAATTAGAATATCCATAAAGGTGTGTAAGTACAGCTGGTATAAGACTTGGTATAAGACTTGTACAAAAATAAAAAGGATCTTTCATAAGTATAAAGTATCTTTTACTCTGCAAACAATAAAAAAGTGTGTGTGAGATCTCATAAAATTTGTGTTCCGAAATGGCTGAATTTGGATTTAAAGACCACTGAGAAAAACAGAGTCAGTCGCAAGACTACGGTGGACAGTTGAAATTACCTCCTGTTTAACCCACATGCCGTTAGTGTCCAATTTATCCAATTGAGAAAAAAAGATGCTGCTAATTATCGATCTTAAGTATTCGGTGTCAACAAGGATGATATGGCCAACTTCGTCCTGAAACAAATATGAACCGATGACTCGGCCAGCGCATAATCCATAACAAACATTGACTTTTTCGGGAGTCGTTGAACCCTCTTGGAACGACAATTTTGATTGCTGACGTACCCAATCCTTCCGAAATAGCTATCTATGAAATTTATTGTCAATTTGCACTTATTAACTTAATAAATAAAAAAGAATTCGACATAAGTAGCTTCAACAATACGACTACTATCAACTGACACAGTTGGGAAAAAAAACCTACTAGAAGACGCTTTACATCTTAAAATACAGAAATTTAAATAGTATTTCTAAGATTAAGGTAGTCGCCAAATACTTTACATAAACGATCCCTACTACTGACATTTTAAGTTAATTTTGCATTTCAAAGTTTTTATATTAGATTTCCTGACAGCAATGTTGATCAGTTATAAACTGAATTTCATTTAATTTTTTTAGCTAATTTATAATATTTTTTTATGATAACTATTTTATTATAAATGAAGCAATGTTTTCAGATAGACTAATGTTGATTATTATATGAGGTTAGTTAAAAGAGAAAAGAAAAGGAAGTCAAACACAAGCAGAATTAATGCATTGTATGGCGCGAGCGCTACCTCCAACTTCAGCATTATTCATATCTATCTAGAAGGTAATTTTAATTGTACATATTTTCGTAAACCACTTTTATGGAAAATGGAATACAATAATTTAATTATTTTTATTGATTTTTTTAAAATTCATCTTCTAGTAATTTTAGAGAAATTATTTTTTTATAATAAAAAATCTAAGACCAATAAAAAAAAATTTGCTTAATTTTATTTCGTATTAAGATTTTAAGGAGCCTTAGGCAATATGAGACAGGCTCTCATAACAACCATGCATTGTGCAATGAATTGCTAGCAAATTCAACGCTATGATCTTTATTCGAAGGAGGAAGGGCGTAGATGGTGGATCCTTAATGCTTTTCAGTTCGGAAATCATTGTATCAAGGAAAGTGAATTATCTAGGCGTTACTCTGGATAAGGAACTTGCCTGTAACGAACACATTGAAACGAAGATACGGAAAGCAAAAATAATCTTCCATCTATGTAAACGAGTTTGTGGTCATAAGTGGGGAATCTTGGCAAAGGCTGCATACTGGATTTACACAGTGATGGTGTGACCATAATAACTAATCCATCTGTCGTTTGGTGGCCAAAATCCTCTTACAGTACAATTGAACATAAATTTGATGGGGTTCAAATGAATGCTTGTATGAGTATATGTTGTGCATTGCGCACGGCTCCAATACAGCCAATTGGGGCAATGTTGAGGTTGTTGCCGTTGGTCAACAGCTGCAATGACAGCTATGCTTATGAAGAGCGGCATAGCTTTGGGCCGAATATCGGGCATAAAAATATTTTTGACCTTGTTAGTAAGGAGGTTAGGGAAACTTAAATGCTGCTGGAATGCATGAATAGTCGAAAGACTGCACTCATTGCGAACGGCGTTATACACAATAAGTGTATGGAGAACGATATCATATCTTTTATGAACGGTACCTGTCCTGTAGTATGGGTTTGGCGGAGTACGTATCTGTTTACCAGACAGAATTGCTTGGGTAGCTCAATGTGTTGGATCATCTGCTGGAATTTCGGGTGCAAAACGCATGTGGCAGGTGAACATGTACTTTCAACTAGTGCTGGAAAGTGTTTTAGAACTGAACAGATGTGCTTCGTGTAATGAGGTAGCATTGATATGGGTTAAGGGTATAAAGCAGCAGAACAAATAGCAAAAAAGGAGTTCTGCGCTGAATGTATGTGCATCAGAACCCAGACCAGCACTAAGTAATGATATATTACAAGCCTTAAAATAGGTGAACTAATTAAACCTTAAAAGTGGAGAAGGCCTCTACGTGTAGGCAGGCTCGAATGAAGTGGCTGATATGGCAAAGACTTTGTATGTGAATGTACAGCGGTGGTTAGCATAAGACTTAGACCATTGGTAGAACTCTTGTTAATTGTGGATGTCATGGGTGACCAGAGCTTTAAACAAATGCTAGCAATTACTAGAGACTTCGTGATGAGAAAGAAAGCCGACAGCTATCAGTTGACAGTCTAAAATCACTAAAGGAAGCGGACTGCTTCTATATTCCTCCTGATTTAATAAAAGGCAATATGAAGGGGGAAGCTCGGCAGTATAATTTCAAGTGTGCTTGTTATCAGCCTTGGCATTATTAATTCAATTTCTGACATAGACTCTATGTGTTACATTATAACGAGTTTGGAGATGCAACAGCAGAAGTATGCATCAGTATTACCACCTAGTCACAATTTTAAGCTTTTTAATAAACCGATTTGAAAAGAAAGTGGCAGAGTAATTCGTGTTTGCAAATAACTTTTTTTTTGGAAATTTTTGTGGTAAAGCCAAAATAGTATTACGAAAGAAAATACCATTGTTTAATTATCGCTCAACGTTATTTTATGATCACATTATAAACAGTAGTTTTTTATGAAGAATTGCATTGGCATACAGAATATATTTAAAAAATGTACACGATGTTACAAACGAGTGATCAACCGCTCTATACCACACCTATTCACTTTGATGTAGAGCATTACAGATATAAATTTTAATACGTTCATACTTGTATTCCTATGACTGCTTACCATTGTATGTTACACTGATATTACTGGATATTTTTATTGCAAGTATCCACTTTAATGTCTTGTTTGTTAGTAAATTTTTACGATTGTTTTTCCCAAATCGATTCTACTTAAATGATTGCAGTTACATTTTAAATATTTAAAAGGAAAATCAATTGAGAAATAATTAGAAATTTTATAGTTTTAATTTAGATAATAATATTTAAAAACTATAAATTTTCCAAAAATTGTTTACATACTTATTGCCTCATGCTAGAGAAAGTTTCATTAATTTGACTCTTAGGCTTCAGCAACTTATCAGTAACCAAAACTAAACTATCAAATTACTATGCTATTGAGCGTAATTGTTGAAATCAAAAGAGGACTGACTGTATACAATTACTATTTTTACCCACAATATACTCAAAGAAATAGAAAATTGTTTAACAAAACAATTGACAATTAATGGCAATTGTGGTCAACAATCAATGAAATATAAAATTAAAAAGCTTGTAGCAGTTTGCCATCATGATCATTGTATGTGGAGTCAAAGTAGTCATCACCAAAAAATGTTCTCCTTACAACTTACAACACTTAATGAAGACAAGTGTGTATGTTTTGGAAAATTACAACTAAACACGAACATTAATTTTATGTTATTGTGCTCGCAGGAAAAAAAAAACAGAAAACAACACCGAATAAAAAAGAAGACGAAGAAAGCGTTAATAAATTTAAACTTCATTGGACTGACAAAGTGTCGATCAAAGTTTCAATGAATTCAAAATAAATGCCTGCGCAATAGATACATTATACCGACCAAGTGTAAAATGGAATGAACGAAATGAACAATGTATGATGGGCATGCATTGGCTATTGAAAATCGATTTCCTTTAACATGATGTGTGTTAGTTTCTTACAAAAAGCTTCACCAAATTTCTGTAAGATTTTCTTTAACTGAAACAAGGTTAAGGATTTTTAAGTGCTTTGTACTCAATGATATAAAATTACGTATTAAGATTTTTTGATAACATTCAGAGCTGCGGTAGAATTAAATTGGTAATCGAAACTACCCATCATGGAAATCTTTGTTTACTTCTGAAATATGGTTACTTGTTCTAAAGACTAATCCTTCAGGCTTTTTCTTTAATAACCTTGGGCAGTTATGAACTAAATTCTTTTTAAATTAAATTACAAATTACAAGCGCTTACAAAAAGTTTATCGCTTTCAGCTCCAAGATCCTTTTTTTTGGTGTATAAATTTTCTATTTTTCTTTTCGATGTTTCTATTTTTTATATTAAAATTTTTCTTCATATAATTTATATTTTTCTGTAATTCACTGTTAATTTTTATGTATGTACATACATATATATTTTTAAACCTTTTCCAAAAAAAAATATATATAAGATTCTGTTGATTGTTCTTTTATAAATAATAATATTATCAGGCATGTCACAAATTCCGTTCGGAATTGAAATGATTCCGTAGTTACCATTCCGATCGGAATGGTTTTAGCTGCTATAGATTCCGTTCGGTTTTATTAAATCGAAAAAAATACAAAACCACTTTTAATGTGGCATCATAAGAATGAATGTAGCAAAACAATAACCCATGCTCTAGAGCTATATTTCGTTTGAAAGTGGAATGATTTCGTATTTTGCTTCTATAGAAAACGTAAAACGAAAAAATTTTTCGGAATAAAACCACTTTCAATTTGCTATGTGGAATTGATATTTTAAGCAATTTATAGCCGTTTAAACTATTCAGATCATCTTTTTATTAGTAATGGATATTATTCTGGACCATACCTTAACACTTTACGGCGCACAGTGGTCAAAAATCCATAACTTTTGATTGGATTGGAATTTTTATACGTGGTTTTTGTTGTAAGTGAGACTTTGGTCTTTAAGTTTTGCTATGAAAAAATCGACCAATAAGAACAAATGTTATGGAGGGTTTAAAATACATTTTAATTTTTATTTGAATTTTTTTATAAAGGTAAAATGATAAACCGTGCTAAAAAGGTTTTTTAAGTCTTAAAGATTCAGTTATGCTTGAAACTAATACTTAGTGAGAAGTTTTCAACTTAAATTTTGCCAGAAAACTCTACACTTTGGCCCTCGCACTGTTGTACATATTTTGAGAAGGGGGCGAAAAGTCATATTTTATGGTTACAGATTTCAAAGTAATATTACTCTATAGAAAGTAAATACTAGAGGACCTCGGGAGCCAAAATATTACTGGCCTACTTCCACATTATCACAGCAAACAGCTTGGTCCAAAAAGGACTTCCTCTGTATCTTGTTCAAATGACCAGACAGACCTGTGGACATACCGGGTAAAATATATAACTAATATTTAAAAGTATTTTTATTTAGCACATAATTATTTTTTGATGCGATTTTTATATTTATTACTCTAATATTGAGTCAAATGTTGTTTTGATTGGCAGGTCCGCCAAAATAAAAGGCCTCAACACCCAAGAAGACTATTTGATAAAAAGTTTTTGTCTTTAGATTTGTATTAAAAAGACTAAAATACTTCAAAAAGCAACGTTGCAAAGCTGAACAGAAAATAATTGGTTTTTTAAAACTTGGGCATTCATCAATTTGTGCAGAAAATATTTTGCCTTGGGTCAGAAAAATTGTTTAGGTACCCACGGTCGCAAACCGTCGCATATATAATGAAGTATAGTAGTGTAGGGGAGGTTCGGACTACAAACTGGTGAAATAAGTATTTCTTGAATTTTTATTATCTTTCGAAGCATCTATTTTTTGTTTTGTCACATTCGTTCTTACGTTGCAATATGTAATACATAAAAAGTGGTTTTATATTTTCGATTTACTAAAACCGAACGGAATCTATAGAAGCTAAAACCATTCCGATCGTAATGATAACTACGAAATCATTTCAATTCGGAACGAAATGTCTGAAATGATTGAATAAATTAATTTTTTGAAAGTCAAAAAAATATTTGTGTTATTAAATCAGAAAAAAATATAACAAAAATGACCGAAATATCTTTAAATACAGCATTAAATTGGTAAAATATGACGCAGAATTTTAATAAAACGATGTCCTGAATAGTTTAAACGGTTAAAAAAGCTAAAAATATAAATTCCACATAGCAAATTGAAATTTGTTTCATTCCGAAAATTTTTTTCGTTTTACGTTTTCTAGAGAAGCAAAGTACGGAATCAATTCCACTACCGAACGGAATTTAGCTCTGTGACATGGCTGTATATGTAGCTTAATTACATTAACAATCACTTTTTTATTACAAAATATAATTTATTTTTATGTTCTCGTTAACTAAAATGCTTTCAAATAATATTTAAACCTTTTAACCTTTTTGACATTCCTTGTCATATTACACAGTTGCATTAAATAAAGGGAAATTTTTCTTTCGAAAGGAAAAAAAATTCCTCTTAAATCTACGAAAGTCGTATTACACAGTACGAAATGTTCGATTTCGTTTCATTTTTCATTCGACTCAAATTACACAGTAACCCAAGCCTCACAATAACAAAAAGTTTTAAAAAAATAAAATTAAAATTAAAGGGTGACCCCATAGGTGACGTAATTTCAGCTTTATGATCCTATCTTTTGAACCGTTATAGACAAACACTTGAAATTTGCACAGAATGTTTGTTACTATGTCTGTTATAATGAGTATAAATATTTAAAAATAGAAATAAAAGAGTGTCCCATTAGTTGGTTTAATGTGATATATATGGCCAAACTTTTGAGCCGTTATACACAGACAATTGAAATTTATTGTATGTATTGCTAAAGGTACAATTCACGGCATGTTTTTTACATCTGAATTTTTAACTATCTGACTCAGATGTAATTCTGCATGTCTGTCAAAATTGTTATTTTACAGAAGACTTTTAACATTTGGTCACAAACGTACAATTACGTCTGACTTTTCACTATATAGCCATTTAAGCCGTTCGCTTGCAAAATAACTTGTTGACACCTTGAATTATTTTTGGGTCCGTTACAGAATTACTGGCGAATTATCCATTTTACTCTAAATGTAAAGAAGTTAAGTTTACATTAAATGATGATACACGATTTAAATAATTTTTGTCAAATAGACAAAATTAGTTAAAAGCATATTCAGATATTGCCGGCTAATACTTCCGCCAATGGTTAACCGCCGCTGATTGTTTTTACACGGCAAAGGTTTTTGGCAACACTGAACCACTGTTGATGTCAGATGGTTTGTCAGATCAAAATAGAACACGTTCTAAACGAAATGTTGTCAGATGACTTTTTCAGATGTATTTTACAGAGCCAATGTTTTAACAGCCCCAAACGACATGTTTGTGTTTTACAGTGGGAAATTTAACATGTCAGATGAAAAAAAAACATGCCGTGTATGGGTACCTTAAGTCCGCTATAATAACAAAACTAAAATATAAATTTGAAAATTAAAGGTTGTCCCAATAGTTAATGTAAATTAATATTTATGGTCAAACTTTTGAACTGTTATAGATAGACAGTTGAAATTTATAAAGAACCTATATTGCTTAGTCCGCTATAACAACAAGTATAAGGTTTGGATCTATAAATTACAGTGTGTCCCCATTATTGAAGTAATTTGACCATTATGTACCCATCTTTGGAACCTTTACAGATAAACAACAAGTATAAATATCTAAAATTATAAATTAAAGGGTGTCGCAATAGTTTATGTAATTTGATGTATATGGCCAAATTTTAAGCTATTTTAAACTTTTTTAAGTTTTAGATTATTGAATTCCAAAATTAGTTTTTTTATCTGAATTGACGTTTTGTGCTACGACATTTTAAAAATCCCGCTACAATCTTAATCGAATATAATATAATCATGGTATAATTACCGTCTTAAAGAAACATGATTTTAAGTTTGTCTGTTTTGAAGTGGGTTTTTTTGTTTGAACGAATCATTAGTAAACTGTAATCCAGTATATTTATTACCTGGTTTAGATCTTTGTGGATGTTCGAGTTTTTTATATATCATGTCATATTTTTTATATTTATTCTACATTCGTAGCTATCTATCTATTGCTAGCTGAGGCAGTGCTCCATAATTGAATACCATAACACCAAATTGGTTTAAGGATCGACTTGTACAGTAGAAGTTTGCAATCTAAGTTGAAGGTAGAATTTCTACCAATAACTCAGCTTAGTGGGCTTTCATCTTTATTTGTGTTAACTTTGATTGCTTAACTTTTCCATGTAAGGCACCTGATTGACTAATTGTGTTTTGAAACACTTTGTTTTTACATAAAAATACAGAATTTTGGACGAGAAGTAAAGCAGAACGGATATTATAATGAAATGTATTAAAAATAGATAAGTTAATTAAGATTGATTAGTAAATAAATTCACAAATTAATTTTCTTATACTTAAATGTGTGAAATGTGTTAAATGTATATAAGGTTATTTTTGATTTTGTTGATTTTCATTGTAATATTCAAAAAATTATTTTTTTTTGTTTTTTTAATTTCTTAAATAATTTTTCACAAGTCTCAAAAAAAATGCCTAGAAAAAAATGAATTATATGAGATCATGTTCCTATTAATAAACTATGCTTAGTTCATTAAGTTAACTTATATTTGAATCGTTTTATAATTTATGTTTCTGGCAGTAAAGTTTCTTTTCTCTTAATGGTGTAAATCCTAAAAAGTGTGCAAATATTTTATCACATTGTTTTTTTTTTTTTTGTTTAATCAAGTCATTATTAAAATCACTTACTTGCAACTCTCTAAAAAAAAGTAAATTTATTTTTTATTGTTGTTACCTTTACCTTTACCCTAGACGTAACTCTCTTTTGTCGTTAGATTTTGTATTTAATGATTTTATTTACTCTTTAGGTCAACCAAAAAAGGTCAATTTAATATCGCCATGCCTAGATGTTGCTAGTTTTGTGCTTTTTATATTCTTTTTTTAAAGTATTTTTTAGCTTGCAGTATCATCCAGCTGTGTTTATAACTCGAGCCACTTGGTGGCGTTGGTCATCACCATGATCATGAGTAGATCATGAAAATTCCATTAAATGTAAAGTATGAACAAATAATATCGCCAGAAGTGTGATGTTCATCATTAAAATGATGCTTACAAAAAATTCAATTAAAAGGGTTCATCATTTTTGCATTTTTTTGTACGTTTATTTTTTCTAACTGAAGGGTTTCCAGCATCTTAAGTGATTTTGGTTTTTGTTTGCATTATTATTCTTTATGTAAAGAACGAGTTTTAACTTTGTTGTCGGTAAATTATCTGTCTAATATGGCCTTTTATTGTTTGGTATCATTTCTATTAAAAATGTCTTGATATTAGCTTATTTTAAACAACTGGCCATTTCAGAAATGTGGGTTCCGATTTAACTTAAAAACTGATCTCTTGAAAAGCCCGTTTTCCGATTTAGTTTTTTAAACCCGCTAACCACTTTTATGAATACTTTTATATGAATGATGAAACAAAAAAATATTTCATTTATTTTGTATATACGCGTACACAGTCGATCAGATGACAGAATAACTTAAATTTTTGTTAGCAAGAATTACAGCCCACATAGAGAAAACTATTACTTATTTCACTGTCGTTATCAGGTCAAGTAATTCAGAGTCCATTTTGCTATAGAAATTTAATTTTCTGCATATAAATAATTAGCTGTGCCCGCCACGTTGTGGGCGTTCTGACAATATTTTTCTCGATTTTGCTTTGAAAGTATTGCACACCAATTGAAAAACTCTTACTTTTATAGTGCTTTAGTTATGGTTTATGCGTTTATTTGATATAAAGGTACCTATCCCTCGATAAAATTCTAAAATTTATAAAAAATTCCTAAATTTATTGTAAACCTCTGTAAGTGGCGTTTAAAGAATTTTAATAACAATGTAATTCCACAAAGTAAAAATACAAATTTTAATCAAATTTCTCAAATATCCACTTTCAAAAATAAAAAGGTGTGTGGTGAAAATATATCCAGTAGTTTTTACGTGATACGAACACAAACAATGAACTACAGACAGACAGACAGACAGACAGACGGACGGGCGGAAATGAGTTACTATTTTATTATATGTATAGATTAAGCTATTACATTTTATTTGAAATGAAGAAGGTCCACTTGAATTACAAAACCAAGGAAATAGAAAAAAGCGCGAAAACCCTTTCAAAAATTGTATTCATTATTATCAAAATAAATTGTAAAACAACTTGTTCAATAAAATCAACAACTTTAAATTATACATTGGCCTGCGAAATAGTCAAAGAAACGAAAAAAAAAACATTTTTAAATAACGAAACGAAAATATTAGTGCATTTTATGAGTCTTGATTATAAAGTGGCCAAAGTTCAAAGCTGCTGGTGCTACAAGATGATGATACTAATGCTACGGGATATTGAAAATAAACGCAATATTACAAGAAAGCATTATCCAAGGTAACATATTATAGTTTTCGCCTAACAACATCATGTCGTTAGATTTTAAATGAAACGAATAAAAGCAGTACACAAATGAACGAGTGAAAAAGAAAACAACATTGACTGACAAGATTTCGACTAATTTTATTTAGAAATTTTCTTCAGCACAAATTTGATTTTCTTTTTTTTTATTTTAGTACCCTACATTAGTGTATTTAAACATGAAACCCTGTATTCTCTTTGGTTTCAGTTTTATTCATTCTCGTAGGAAGGCCATTCTGGGCGGTGCAATGCCCCTTCAATGCGATCTATTGAAGTTGAAATCATCTATACATATAATAAAACAGTAATTTATTTCCTGTCTGTATGCGTTCCTGTCCACTGGATGGATTTTAAAAAAATTTTGTGAGGAGGTACCTTAGTATCCTGACTAAAATATGGGATAGCTTTTTTCCGCAAAAATATTTTATTTCCAAGAGAAAGTGGAGAAAAGGCATTGAAAGAATGTAATTTTACCTATTAAAAGGTACTGCAACAGAGAGCACTGTGGAATTTGTTCATACAATGTTTGGTAAAAAATATAAGTAGTGCCCGTAGAATGTTGAAATTTTGCTCTGAGCCTTTGGTTAGCTCAATTAAGAAAAATATAAAGTTTCATCAAAATTGGCCACACCCACTACCAACCTCCCGTAGAACCCAAAATTTATTATTGGCCCAAAGTTTTTGAAATTTGGCACAGAGCCTTTTATTACCTCAATTAAGAATAAAATAAAGTTTCATGAAAATTTGCCACGCCTACTACCCACCGCTCATAGAACTCAAAATTTATTTTTGCCCCAAAGTTTTTGAAATTTGGCACAGAGTCTTTTATTACATCAATTAAGAATAAAATAAAGTTTCATCAAAATTGGCCACGCCCACTACCCACCGCCCATAGAACCCAAAATTTATTTTTGGTCCAAAGTTTTTGAAATTTGACACAGAGTCTTTTATTACCCCAATTAAAAATAAAATAAAGTTTCATCAAAATTGGCTACGCCCACTAACCACCGCCCATATAACCCATAAAACCGAGCACAACCTGCAGACACAAAATACTTGCGGAGAAGGAAAAACTAGAAAGAGGTGAAGATTTGAATAACCCTGAAAGTTGTATCTCTAGATTAAAGAATATACAAAACTAAACTGAGATGGGTTGAGCATGTCATGAGCATGGAAGATTCTAACATCGAATCGTGTGTGCCAGGCAAAACCAAACGATGCTTGGCAAAGGGGACAAAGACAAGTAATCTGGTAGGAATGTTATTAATGTAGGGGGATCATCGAAGCAGACACTTCCTAAATGGGTCTCTTTTCGATCCCCTTTCGTTCACAATGATTATAGGCAACCGATTTTTACGGTGACCTTACTCTCATTAAGCCAAGTGCCTTTAGTCACGATTTTAGTGGTTTCGTGCGCTGCCATTTCAGCCTGTTCCGGGCAGAATCTGCAAGTATCATCTTCGATTTTCATCTTGTTTAGATGATACTTGAAGTTTCCTGTCACTAACGCAGTTATCCAGCTTAAGCAACTTCTGTTATATATGAGTACCTTACTGGCTTTCCTGCCACGGGGCTCTTTGAGCACCATTCCGATAGGATAATATGACGACAAACAATGCTTCGAAACATGAAACAGCACAGAGGCAAGATCTGGAGAAATCGTTGCCATATCTCTACACTGCAAGATAGAAGAGGTATGGAATAAATAACTTAGTAAGTAAAATTTGGGCAACACTGCATGAACTTTCGATAACTTGCAGCTTCTTGTTAAATGTGGCTCCTAAATTGAGGAAGCTTATTAGAACCAAGTTTATTGCACAGAAAGTACTGGAATTAATACTTAATATTGTGTTAATGCTGAAGTAGAGAAATCTAAATTCGTATTTAATTTGCTTAGGTATTTGCATCATGAATAAATGACTTTGATTTGGTTTGATATTCATAGTGTATTTAAATTTCAATACCATGGTGTTTGTATGTATTAAAATCATCGTTATGAACCCAAAAAGCGGACTAAAATAAAACGATGCAACATTTCTAAAGTAACCAAATATATTTTGTTGTTGCTGTTTCATCTTTTTTTTTTTTTTTTTGCCTGATCGCCTGAATGTATCACGTTGGATTTATAGTTTGGCATGCACGATCAATCAAAACTTTAAGGAAAAAAAACTACAGTTTTTCCTCTCAAACTCCGTTTTCTATGTGAAGAGTCGTGCTAAAACTGTCTAAAAAGTTTTTTTTTTCTCTCTAGTTGTTCTAACTAAACTCTGTGATCTTTAATGTTGGCAATAGACAAGAATTTATATACAGTAATTGTAAAGATTTTTTTTCTTCTTAAAATAGAACAGAATCAATGAATAAAAATTTTCTTCATGGAAAATACATATGCAAATCTCTATAGAAGTAATAGAGAAAAATGTTTCAAATAACAGCTTAAAAATGTGAAAACAAAAAATCGTCTCCAATAAGAATTATTACACCTGATTTGAATCTGATTGTTAAAGCCAAAACCAATATTATTCAAAATATTGAAAGATGTATGGCAAACAGAATGATGTTTATACGTTTAGGATTTTACCATGGTGCATGATGTGATGCATTGTCGCTGTCATCAGCATCATGAACTTGACCACCGTAGCAGTTGCATGTAATATTGATTTGCTTATGGTTGCAATAACAATAACAAGGGAACCTTTTTTTGAATATTTGATAAATAAAGCAAAACGTCAACATTTTGTAGGTGGATCAAATTTAGTCATGTGGCAGTAGAGATCAAGTTTGTTACCAACACTACGAAAATTTTATTTGACTTTCAAAACAGCTCCCGTTATTTCCTAAGAACTTTTTTTGTAATAACTGCTTTTACACTTAAAGAAAAAGAGAGAATTCAAATTAGATAATTAAATTCTTTGATAAAACACAAATATGTGTTACTGAAAAAATGTTTAAATTAAATTTAACCGGTTGTGAATATTTGAAAAAATACAATAGTAAATAGTATCTATCATATCCTAGGGTAAAATATATCCTTTTGGATAATAGATATTTAATTGTCTATTCCTAAATTAAAAAAAATTGTTTTTTTACGCTCTAAAATATAGAGCATTACATTTCTGACATGTTGTATCGCTATTTATAGTCCGAAATAAACATATTGTAGGTCGTTGTTAATGGTTTAATTAAATCTTCTATTTTTAGTCGAATATCAAGTTCTAGACTTCACTTCTGGTATTTTGAATCTTTCTAGCCAAATGTCCAATTTACTTTAGCGACAACTTAACCTACCTTTAATAATCCTAGTATTACATAACCAATTTAAGTCCGATCGCCTGGCTCACCAGGCTGTACTTTTTTTTTTTAAATGGAGTCTGACCTACTCTATTATACACCAAGCGAAGAGGTTAAAGCAGAACTACGGAAACTATAGCTCTCATGATTTATTATTAAATTGTTTTTTCTAATAATACCTGTATTGGACTTTTAATATAAAAAAGCTAACACGAAGTTATATATTCAGCACAATCCTTTTGAGTTTTTATGGTTCTCCCCCTAGTCAAACACCTGTATTGGACTTTTAATATAAAAAAGCTAACACAATATTCAGCATAATCCTTTTGAGTTTCTATGGTACTCCCCCTAGTCAAACAATTAGGTGCTATAAACTACATATGCCTTAAATCCAGCTTCAAACCTTAAAGAGAGTTTAATATTTTCAAACGAAATTCCTCAAAAGGGGTTAACTGTTAAATATTTCTCTAAGTTTTAGAGTAATTAGCCAAGTAATTAAATACAGTTCATAATAACGTAAATACAGTTGATAATAGATAACGACAAACATATATTTAAATAGACTTCATAATAGATACAAATGTGCATGTTTTATTGAAAAGTCAAAAACCCGTATCTCGGTACAGTTAGTCAAAGTCTAAACAATTAAAAATAAGGGGACACGGCATGAAATTCTCGAACAAAGAAAATCAAAATATAGGCCTAACCGTCCCTAAATAATATTGTCAATGCCGCGACAATATTATTGGTTTATCAACTCAAGGCTGCTTTAAAATTTATAAAAGTAATTTGTTTTCATAATGACATTGAACGTAATTAGTGATAAATTCAATGGTTTAATGAAGATAGTAAAAATGATATGCCCCTTTTAGGACTTTACCATAATGCCTTAATGCCTGTTTAACTGATCGTAACCCTTACGATATAAGAAACAGATTTACGTCAGTGCCTGGCTTGTTGCCTTGACCTGACGGTGGCCTTACCACAGAGTGAAAATAATGCATCCACCGATTACCGGATTTAATCGCCCCATCCCTGATTTAGGTACAAACGACTACTACTGATTCCCATGCTACCAATCATTTTGGCACTGGTTAGATCCCGTTGGATCTAACTAACTTTTAGTTTTAAACCCCTGCTAGCCTCGGGGACATTGCCGTCAAGGTATTAGAGGTCAACAAGATAATAATGCCCCCGGGAGAAGATTTACGATTTATAATAGTGTTTGTTTGAGGGTCTCTTATTCTCTTTTCACTTTGTTCTTTTCACTTTGTTTTGGGGTTCTGTACTGATAGAGAAAAAATTGTTACATTATTCTTTTTGCTATAATGTCCGCCTGTCACAGCCCTCTATCGATGAATTTGTAATAAGTAGACTCTTGAAATTTTTACAGAAGGTTTATTATTATGGGCGATATAACAACAAATACTAAAAACGAAAGGGTGTCCCTAGTGATGTAATTATCCCGTCTCCTTATATTTGAACTGTCGTAGCCAGGCACTTGAAGTATACATATGTTCGCCACAACAATAGATACAAAAAAATTTAAAATTAAAGGGTGTTCGCACATACCCTGTTATTTTGACAAATGTGTCTAATTGTTTATGCCGTTATAGGCCAAAGTTGAAATTTACACTATAACAACATGTTCACATATAGAGATGTGTTCAAGATTAACGTGGGCTCCTGCCACGGTGGCTTTATCCCACGGTGCTCTCAACACCGAGTAAAATAAAGACGTAGACTAGCGCCCCCATTATGTAGTATAACTACACTTTACGATTGCCACCAATCGCAATTTGTGTCTATACAGTCGCAATGAGTAGCAATTTATACAATATGGCAAGCATTTCCAAGGCAAGCCTAGATCCATATTATAACCTCTTGCTTAGGGGTTTGGAGACTATCCAAACTCCGTCTGTTGAGAGTGCAACAGCACACTTGATCGACCTTGCACCACATCTGCAATAATCGATCTTAAACCACAACCACCACGTGTACCCCCGAAGAGGACCTCTCCAATAACCGGTCACAGAGAGGATAGGCTCTCTGTGGGGCCACTGGTCGGGCCTCGAAGAGGACCCGTGTTAAAACAACAGACCTTTTCTTCCAGATTTAGGCTCTAGGAACCTTAGCGTCTGGTGCCCCTATTTTCCCCGAGTGAACCGCGTCAAAGCATTTGCCATTACTGCGGTGACAATTGGAACCCCCGGGGGTAACACATATAGAGATCGTAATTTTACCGCTGCAGTCTTATACTTTAAACCGTTATAGGCAGACACTCGAAATTTACAAAAAGTATGTAGATTATGTTCGCCGTAACAACAAATTTAAATTATAAAATTATAATCTTTCGTATATGTGCTTAATTTTCAAACCGAAAATGGCAGATAATTTGAGTTTTTTTTAAATAAGATAAAAAAAAATAAAACAAGTAAAAATATTGACTCATAGATTGCACATAGATAGCCAAGTGACATATCAAAAAGCTAAGTGTTTTGTCAAAAAACCTGAGTCTAAAAATGTATTGGTAGACAAATTTGCATTAGTGTTGGCAACTAAAGAGCACATTCATAGTTGTATAAAATTTGTTGTAAAAAAATATTTTTTTACAATCAATTTGAGATTATATAATTCTTGCTAAAAAAAAACCGACCACCAATTCTAAACTAAAAATGTAAGAAGTAAACTTTAAAAATTATATTTTAGCCAAACAAAAGATGCGCCAAAATTAGAGGAGAAAAAAGTAAAGACTATGTGAATGTAAAGCCTCTCACTATTACTGTGCAAAAGCTAAGCTATTTTCACCAGCATCCGTCTTTTATGGGGACACCATTCAAGCCTGTGTCTATAACGGTTTCAAAGAAAGGGTCACATAGATCAAATAAGATCACCTATTGAGACACCCTTTAATTTACAATTTTAAATTAAAAAGCTGTTGTTATAGAGGACTCGGCCACAAATATTCTTTGTACATTTCAACTATCTGTCTATAACGGTTCAAAAGTTTGGCCATATATATCAAATTACATGAACTATTGGGACACCCTTTACATTATAATTCGAAATATCTTATTATTATAGCAGAGAAAGTAGTGGACATTCTGCCTAATTTTCAAGTGTTTGTGTTTAACGGTTTATACTTATTATTATAGCAGAGAAAGTGGTGGACATTCCGCCTAATTTTCAAGTGTTTGTGTTTAACGGTTCAAAAGAAAGAGCCATATAGATCAAATTACATAAATTATGGGGACACCCTTTAATTTCTAAATTCAAATTGTATACTTGCTATAGTGGGCTTTGCAATACAGGATCATTGTAAATTTCAGCTGTCTGTCCATAACAGTTCAAAAGTTTGCCTACATACATGGAATTACATTAACTATTGGGACCCCCTTGTATTTTTAAATTCAAATTTTATAATTTTGTTATAGCGAACTTAGCAATACAAGTTCTTTGTAAATTCCATCGGTCTGTGTACAACTGTTCAAAATTGTGGCCATATTCATAAAATTAAATGAACTATTGGAGCACCCTTTAATTTTAATTCTTAAATATTTATACATTTTATTATAACGGTCATAGGAATCGACATACTGTCAAATTTTCAAGGTTTTGGCTACAACGGTTTAAAAGATAGGCCCTTATTAGATCAAATATCGTCACCTATGGGGACACCCTTTAAATTAAAATTATTTTTTTTATTAATTTCTGCTGTTGGGAGCTATAGTGATTCGCAGTTTTCTAAGAACCTCTACGGTTCTTAATACACGTAAAAAACATGTATGTTGTATAGCGACTCCCTTTAATTTTTAATATAATGAACTGTTTTTAAAACGGGACCAAACTGAAAGCATAGCCTTTCAAATAAAGAAAAAAATGTTAAAATCGGTTCAGAAATGGCTGAGTTCTGCGGTTACATACATAAAAAAAAGCAACATTTAGACGAATTGATAACCTGCTTCTTTTTTGAAGTCGGTGAAAAATTAATTCTATTTCTTTTGCTATTAAATAAAAATATGAATTTTGTATTTTTTTTTTTTTGTATTTTACTAATATATTTACGTGCGAAAAACGTTAGATTGAATACTAATTTTAAATAATTATTATTTTGTATTAAACATTTTCATGCCCTAAAAGATTGGTACTAAATTTTGAGTGCGAAAATTTGAAATTATTTACATACTTGAAAAGTGAAACGATATATCGCGTGATTTTATCGAAATGTGAGAAAAATTTTGCTCTTCTATGTGTGTTGAACTCACACCGTACCCGTATGTGTGAAGATATTTATAGCCACTTTTTTGACATTGGAAAAGTTGGCTATCTATGTAATCTATGATTAGACTGATTTGTTTTAATGATTTGATTAATTTGATTTACAAAAATTATTTATTATGAATTTGGTTAATATATATTGCTTTCATATACAAAAATTCCTTTCTGTAAAACATTTTTAACTGAAAAACTAATTATTCCGCCTTACAAACCTCCTTACATATTAGCTTAAATTTTTACTGTTTTTAATCCTTTTCTTTTTCGGTGTATTTTTATGCAAAATAACCATTTACTGACACACCATTGAAAAATAGCATCCATAACAAATGTCATTATTCCTTTTATTTCTCTTTTTCATACTAGAAAATCACTGCTAATCGAATCAATATCAAATGTTAATTTTTCTTTTATTTTCGCTTCCATCATAAATAACTCGTTTGTAACCTGTTTCTTTGAGCGGCCTTTTAAACACTTTGGTCCATTTCTCAAACACAGTTAGTTGGAATATATCAATTTGAACTTTTTTTCGCTTAAAACATTTTACTCCTCCCACTTTCTTAAATCGCGTGATGAGCTAGTTAGTTTTGTGCCATACAACTTATCCATGCCCAATACCCTTTTTTTGCAACAATAGTTTAATTTTTTGTTCCTCTGTTTCATGGTCGTTGCGTTTTTATTAAGGGTTTTTTGGTATTGATTTCAAGTTTATTGAGGATCTGTTAATGGTTGTAGAATAAAAGGGGGGAAATAATGATTTAATGTGTTTCTTTAAAAGCCATTACAAAATGATCGTTAAATCACGAATATTTAATTGTCTTTAGCACCTTAGGGTAGCAAATAAAATTAGTTTTCTTCATTCTTTTTATAAATGTTTTCGTTTTTTTTTTTTTTAAAGCTGATAGTTTGCCATATTCATGGTGTTTAATAAAAAGTACGGACATTTTTTGAAATGAAAAACTTAAAAATATGCAAAGCTTTTTAAAGGCAAAAAAAAGTACATGGAACGTACTTAAGAGACTACTAAATATTGAAAGTAAAGCTTTTGTGACTTTAATATCAGTGGTAGACATAGGCTTCTGCAGTCCTAGAGTTATTCTGAATCGTTGCAAATATACAAAATCAATTATTTATGAAATTCGTTGAGCAGCAGTAATAATACCTACAATAATACCATTCTTATTAAATTATTTTTAGAAAATTTTATGACATATAAAGCGATTATTACAGTCACTAAAAGAATTACAAAACAGCTAGAGTCTTGGCGGATCTCTAAATTTCCCTGAATTTCCCCTAAGTTAATTCGTATCAGGAGCTGAGATTTAGCGACTAACTTTATTATTTCGAGTTTTAAAAAAATGTTATAAAAGGATAAGAGCACAAAGGATATAAAAAATTGTGAGTTACTTGTATTAACCTGAAGTTTGTCTTAAGACTGGGTGAAAACAAAACATCTAGCAAAGTCCTGTTTGCCCAAAGCTAGACAGCAAGTATGAAAAATACGCCATGTTTAGGACTTGGAGACTATTTAAATTCCAGACACACTATTCGTGCCTCTGTTAGAGTGCAACAGCACACCGGACTAAATCGCCCATTCTGTGAAGGGCCTTACCCGCTAGTCGTTTACAATTGATTATAGATATTTGCATTGTATAAAATAATGTAGCGCAGCGTACAGGTAATAATATATTCCTGAACTTACTATATCTCTATATATATAAAAATGACGTATATCTTCGTGATCGCTAAACTCAAAAACTACTGGACCGATTTTGACCAAACTTAATATACATGTTCTATGGGAGGAGTGTTTATGTGTAGTTTGAAGTTCGTCCGACAGATGCGCAGTGTTTAGTTTTTTATTTGTATTTTTGCACCGTAAAGCGGGATTATTTAAACACTCTACAGAACTCTACAATACTACTAGAACCTTATATGTATTTCAGAATTATATCCAGGGATTTGTAGCTCGAGATAAAGTAAATATATAAACCATAACTCAAGCAATGTAAAAGTAAGTCTTAAAATTTGCTGTGGATTACTTAAAAAAAAAAAACAAAAAAAATGTTGTCAGGACGCCCACGGCGTGGCGGGCACAGCTGGTTACAAATAACATTGGCATCATAAATCCATTGTCTTTTTCAAAGGGTTTTCAAACTCTAAATAGCTTAAGAGCCACACAATGCAAAGTCCAATTTTTACCATTGTAGCCAGCTTGGATACAACCTTAGAGGCTTTCAGGTATAATCCCACGAACGTAGCATCATACCACTGTTCGCTCGAACAAGAATAGTGCCTTAGGTCCGTATCTACGATTCCTCTCGTATTATCCAGGAATGCTGTTACAATAACATATTGTCATTAGTACGATAAAATTTACCTATCTCACGACGGTCTACGATAGGAAGAGCCAACATCGAAGGATCAAATGCTTGGCCGCCACAAGCCAGTTTTCTGACACCTCTTGTTAAAAACTCCGTAAAACAAAAGGTTCGATAAACCGAGCTTTTGCTGTCCCTGTATGTACTCAGCAACGAGATCAAGACAGCATTTTCTCTTTTAATCTGTGTGTTTTTACGTGATGCGAAAACAGAAAACACAAAAAATTACTTTTTTGTATTCCATTTCGCTTACTACTTTCACCAGCAGCAAAATTTTCAAAATATATTTCATGTACAGAAAATGTCCTGTTACAGTTGTATTATATGTATAGCTAATGTTATTCTGCTCCTTAATATTTTTATTTTTTCGATTGCATTCATGTGGCATATATTTTTCTCCTACAACATGCATACATTTTTCAGAACGAGATTTTTAAACGGGGATGTAGATTTTAATATGCCACGGTACATTCTTAGCTATAAAATACTAATTTTCCAGTTAGCTTATAGAAGCTAAAAATATTGATAAAAGTTTCTTATGAGCTGGCATGTTCAACAAAAAAAACTAGCTGATTTCCTAACAAGTAAATTATAGTAAATTATATAATAAGCTATCAAAATGAGAACAGAACTTTCATTAAGAGTACTTTTGTTTTTAAACGTTGAATTCATTTTTTCCAAATTTTAGAAAAGGCATTATTTTGGTTTGATTTTTAAAGGTTTTCTAAAATGCTTCCACAAATTAAAAGCTTAGGTACATTATTATTTATACCACATTCATCACTACTTTAGGCTGCTTCCCTTTTATGGTGATGTTTGGTATAAAGATATTACCATTAATTAATTAACCACATATTCATTATTTATTAATATAATAAATATTTTCTACTTTTACTTTATAACTTTTTTAAGCAAAACCAAACGATTAAGTTTTCATATTAATCACCTTAGAATATTGTTCTTAAGATTCCTAGAATCATCCAGATTTCTCCCCTTTAATGCATACAAAGAAAAAAAGCATTAAATATAAAAGACATTAAATCGAAATACACTTAACATGGTGAATTACACATTTTATAAAACACAGCTGCATGCGGCACCGCCATCAACAACATTGTTCTTAATACAAGAAAAATTATGTAAGATGACAAAAATAAAGAAACGAAACAGGATGATCTTAGAATATGAAAAAAGGGGAGACAAAAATCTCAATTTCTTTGTATTGCTTCCTCATTTAAGAGGGTTTTGTTTTCTTGTGTAACAATGAAAGCAGTGGAAAATGATATTCCTTGGTCTAATAAATTCAAAATAAATTTATAACACGAGTCATGGAAAAACTTTAAACATGTGAAAACACAAATCAATGCAAGAAAATGATAATGTTTCATATCTAATCCTATGACAATGGATTATAACAGCCAATTAGTAGGTGTTGGATTTTTTTTTTAAATCATATAGTTTTCCATAAACATTCTAACAGTGTTTTACACGAAAGGGAAATGTATATTATGACTTTCGTTCACAAAAGGGAAGTTTGGTGGAAATGAAAAGAATATTTCATTCAAAACAAATCTTTTAGAACAATAAAAAAAAATACATGTAGAAAATATGTAAGATGTGTTTCATTGTTTTTGTTGCACTTCAATTTTTGATGACATACAAACAAGTGTTAATATAGTCATTAAAATACCCTAGGTATTGCTCGGTTTTGTTATATGTAGATAGGGGGACAGTGTCAAAGTTATATTTTTTATGGGTTTCATATACACTTCAGGCACCATATAATTTATAAAACGAGACAAAAAAAAGGTATGAAAAGTGTACAAATTTCAAAGTAATTTTTATGTAAAAATCAATTGTAAGCAAACGTTTAGTTATTGAAAAATTCGTAAATATTTGAAGAAAAAATTTTAAATTTAATTTTAATTAAATTAAAATCACGCAAATGAGTAGTACCCTGATTCTACTGTAAATGACAAGTTACACAATTACAAAAGTATAAAACGCTTAAAATTTAGCTTAAAATTCATAGACCCGTAGAAAGCGTGGTAAGAGTTTTCAGCTTTATCGTTTGATGAAATACACCAAACAAAGGGTAACAATAATAAATTATTAAAAAAATCTCTATTATTTTCCAAATATTTGGTGTGTGAAATAAGAAAAGCAAATTCAAATATTTCTCTCCAAATTTACTCTCTGTTTTTCGCAATTTTTTAATTTCTTGAAATTAAATTTCGCAATTTGAGCATGAAAGAATTTAAAAAATTTTTTTGTTTTTTGTTTTTAACACCTAATTAACAGTATTATGAATAAAACACATAGGCGATATCTTAGTACCACTACAAAACTAATACTCACAGGACTATATACAATTATTTCGACTCCTATAACTTACACCAATATCAATCTTTGTAAGCGACAGTAAAGAGATCTAAGACGGCCAACATTATAAGAAATGCAAAATAAATGAAAGCTGAGAAAGAGGGAGTGACAAACATTTATTATATTTAACAGAAGATATATCACAACATCAAAGTATTATAAAAACATTTACGATCAAGCGGTTTTACGCAAATAAAGTTATTTGTTTTGATGCGTTAAAAGTATTTTGTGAGTAAGTTATTTCATTTTTATAAAAGTAAAAAATGTATTTCTACATCAATGTTAGTGTTTAGTATGTCGCTGTCGATTACAAAATAATTATGTAAGTAGCTGACTACAGTCGTTTTTGTCTTGTTTTTAAAGCATTCATAATATTTAAAGCCACGCTAAAGACCAGGATTCCATAATCAAAAAATAAAAATCGTTTCAATATGGTGTTGTAGGTGCCACACTATTATACAAAAAGAATATTTTGCAACTCTGCTTGGAAGCAGCAAAATATTTAATGAATTTTTTAAAAATATTATAAATCCTACAGACTTGTCAAAAAGTCTGTCAAACATTTAAAATCCCACTATCATACTTTTTGAGCACACATGCTAATTTTAACATATCGAACGAAATCGTAAAGCAGATTTTATTTTCAAATTTTTTAGTTTATTTTAAGCAATATTTACCCTTACTTTTACCGGACTCAAAAAAAATCGTTGTATGTGAGAGTCAGTCATACAGTAGGGAGCATGAGTACATGTTTGTATTTTCTACATTTGTAGGCGCATAAAAATAGTAATAATGAAGCGATTTAATATTATATTTATTATTCAGTTGCTAATAATAATGTTTTTAAAACAAATCAAAAAACTACATATATATATTCAAAGAAATATATTTGTAAATAAAATAAAAATAACCATTATGTGATGTTGCCTCCGACGTGCTTGATCATTTGCTTACTATGTTGTCGTTGAATTGCCTCCTGCTGTCGACGCCAATAATACTTGTGGCAACCTGGCTAAAGTAGCAGGCGGCGAGAATAATGAGTTGATATAATTTTAATGTTTTTTTAGGTTTTGACGAATCGAGATTGCTTTGCGTTTTAAATTAATAAAAATAAAAAGTTTAAATATAAATAATTAAATTGAATTAATTTTGTTAAACTGGAAGAATTTATAGGCTGTTACAATACTGTTTACTATCAGACTGATATCGGTTTAATTGGGACTGATCGGACCTTATTACGCTCTTCCAGTCATTAAAAGCCCAATTTTTCTGATGCATGGCGAATTGTAAACTTGCCGAAATATTTTTATGTATCACTGCAGGTTTAGTTTTCTTTACAGCTGCGAGGTATCCAATGTTGTGTAGTGCTCTCCTTTCTGTCCATAGTCCATCTCATCTTTCTCATCATAAGGCGTGAGTTGCCATCAATTCCAAGTTTTCAATCTCAGCTGAAAATTTGCGGAGCTACATTTCGCCGTTTTAGCACTCTAATAAAAACTGATTGGCTTTAATTAACTATCATACGTGATGAAGAGCCTTCTATTGTTATATTTACAATCGAATTTTTCGGCATTGTTACTTCATTGTTTTAAAAAATAAAAACTGTTTGTTGTAAATTCAAAAACAATACTTTTTGAAGTATGAAGTTATTCAAATACCATTTAAAATTTAGACGTAAACAAGGCGAATTCATACCAGGTGTGAGCAGTAGAGCAACAACTACAACAAAACAACAACTTTGACATTAGATTAGCAGATTTAAAACAATGTATTTTTGACAAGACATTAGCAAAAAAACGAAAGCAAAAAACAATCGACTCCACCTGGTATGAATTCGCCTTGGGCGTAAATTAACACAACTCAAGATTGCTACAACCTAATCGAAAACTTAATTTAAAATAACAGTATACTTAAAATTTTTCTACAAGCGTAAGAGCAAGTATGAGCAAAATTGAGTACATACCACGGTTGCCAGATTATGGGATTTTCCCCTAGATTTAGTGGATTTTTTTTTATTTAGGGGAGAATTTGGGGCTTAGCATTTGTTAGGGTGTTTTTTGGGGGATTTTTTATGTTTTAAAAGATACTTAATTGGTCTCCTCCTATTTTTGCAACCAATAAATTAAAAATTTTTAACAATCAACTTTTTGATAGGTTCTTCTAAACTATTTAAACAACGTATTAGAAAGATGATTTTTGGGTTATGTGTGTAATATGTTATGAAAAAACAACAAAATTCGTACATAAGTAACGACCCAGTGGTAAAATTAAAAAGTCCTTCTCACTTCAGGCATTCTATAAGGCATGCTTAGACCTTCTCTCGGATCCTCATTTTTGTGTGCCTTCCAAGGTGGCCTTGGCTCTTTCTTCTAAAAGATCCAGTACACATTCCAACTTCGTATTTATGAGTAGGGAAACAAGAATGTGTACTAATTTTGTATGACAAATACATAATATTCTATTTTTAGATTTCTTATTTATAAAACACAAAAGTTCATTGAATTGCTTTTATCTACAGCATTGCTGCTTGCAATTGAGATGCTTCGATAATGTGCGAAGGATCCCAAAAAATTTTAATGTTTCAATTAAAAATAAATTAAAAGTGCTTAAATTAGAACAAATTTTTTTTAGTTTTTGCAACAAAAACCCTTCTCTAAGAAATTATATCAAGAAAAATTATTTTTTTTAAAAAAAGCTTGATTTTAGGGGTTTTTTTATTTGCTTTTAGGGGAGAGAGAAAAAAAATCTGGCAACAAAAAATCTGATACATACAAGTTATTTTGTTGTAATTTAATTTTCTCTCATTACTTATTGTCTTTTAATTTGTTTTAAGAGCAGTTATGTTAAGAACACAGAACAAGAAATTTGAAAATCGCTTCGTTATTACTATTTTAGGGCATCTAACAATTGAAGAGATACAATAATGTACTCACATCTTCGCCCTATTGTACATGTACGTTCCCTTCCATGTATTAAGATAACTAAAAACCATCTTCATTCGTATCTCTGCCACATTTAAGGCATCTAATAATGTAATCAATATATTTTCTTTTATGTTCAAACTAAAATGTTCAATACTTTTCTATAATTAGATAAACATTAGATGTATTTTTATTATTTAGAATGTGTTAATCTTCTTGTTTTTATGTTTTTCGTTTTCGTTTTTAAAACACTTGTTTTTACGGTTGCTCCTGTTTTTCATGTTTCAAGTTTTTCATTAGAAAACATTATTGAAATGCATCAGCGTTCGTTCATTAGCCTAATTTATTTCTCACCTAATTCATAAAGCAAGAAAGCTTTTATTTTTATGACAAAATTTTTATATTACATTCTTGATAAAATAGCCTTTTTGTTGATTGATTTCTTTAGTGCAACCTGTGAGGTAAAAGTTTTTGGATACCGCACTATAAATGTCTATGTACTTTTGACACTTTTAGGTGCATTTCGATGGTTTTATTATCAATATAAAATAAACAGAATGGTGATGTTGTAAAATGTTTATTGAAGAATTTTATTGGTGTTTAGAGGAGTGTTGACACATTTCCTATACTAATTAAAGAGTCAACTAAGAGGAATAAACATGTGTTTTGTACCTTGTAAAACCGTAAAATAAAATTTATAGAAACATTTTTGTAATTTGGGGTAATAATGTTCCTGTGTCTTATTTCTGTGAGTCGATATAGTCGAAATAAGACAGAAATGTCATAATTTTTTTTTTTTATTTTAGCAAAAAATTTAATATTAGTAAATATTTTAAAAGTATTTATAAATACTCTGCACAAGGCATAAGAGCAAAGCATAATAATATTGCAGAGGTTGACCAACAATTTCACCTTGAAACATACACACATGCCTTCATATTACTCTAGAATGTTTAGCATGTGTTCAACAAAACTTCTACTTGTGGGCAACCTTTTACCACACTTTATTAAATTTAATTTCACTCACTGCAAAAATAAAGATATGTGAAAATTGTCCCCTAAAATAGAATAAAAGTGGAGAGACAAATCTTGAGAATAAGGTGTATGCGGCCATAAAAACTCTACAAATGTGCAAGAAATATTTTCACCGACTGTAATTTAGCAATGTTCTGCGCACGCGTAAATTGGTTGAAATATATTTTTTTAAACACAACACTACCGGGGAAGCTTAATGCGATGGTATATTAGCGCACTACTAATTAATCTATCGTGATGCTCAATTTTTTGTTCGGAAAATATGTATACTGCTTAGAGCAGCAAAAAACGTAGAGCTGTGTTTTACTGATCAGATATAATAGAACTTAATCAGTAGATTGTAACGTGGTTTTGTCGTAGGCTGAGGTAGCTTAGTCTCGTCCAGGGTCTACTTACGGATCCACAAACCTTAAGTAATATAAAAGATTAGTTTTTCCTTCTTGGGCTTAATTAATCTGTTTTCCTTTATTTACTATAATAATTAATTACAATACGAATACAAAATTCTCTAAGAAAGAATTAATTAAATTACAAATTAGGTGATAATATTAAAGAAAAATTGGGAATTACAAATTAGGTGATAATATTAAAGAAAAATTGAAAATTGGGAAAATTTAATTTTTAGACACCAGCACGAGTGGAATGCACATTTTCTAAACAGCCACGTCCGTCATCAGCACTACTTGTATCTAATCTACTTAGGGTAGTGTTTTAGTTGTAAGCATCATCTATTTAACCAACCAAACCCAGATAAAGGAATACGAGAAAACTTGTATTCAATTATCAATCGTCAGTTGGTGAGAACGAAGTCTACCACTACCTTAAGCTTCCCTCTGAATATTTTTACTTTAATATTTAGATGATGCTTACAACTGAAACACTACCCTAAGTAGATGAGATACAAGAAGTGCTGATGACGGACGTGGCTGTCTAGAAAATGTGCATTCCACTCGTGCTGGTGTCTAAAAATTAAATTTTCCCAATTTTCAATTTTTCTTTAATATTATCACCTAATTTGTAATTTAATTAATTCTTTCTTAGAGAGAATAAAAACGAACTTAAGCTTGATTATAAATTTCATTGTATGTAATACATAAAACAGTTCGACTAATAATAATTAAAATTTTCAAAATTAATACAAAATTACGATAACCGACGCACGTCAACTCGACTTGTTCCGCCGAAGCCGCTGTGGGAACAGTCAGTCCGAAGACCGCTGTGGGAACAGTCAACCGAGGTCGCTGTGGGAATAGTCAGTCCGAAGACCGCTGTGTGAACATTCAGTCCGAAGACCGCTGTGGGAACAGTCAGCCGAAGCCGCTGTGTACAAAATGTATCACACCTGACCGAAGTCAGATATAAAAAGTCAGCGTATAATATCCGAGACTTTTGGATGTTCCAAGTGCCCGTCCTGTGGGGGGTTGCAACATGCCGGTTGACTGCCAACCTTTAACACTTATACTTATTTTAAAATAAACTAAATGAGATTTATTACTAACCTTGTAGGTGTTTGTACAGACTTAAATTTATGTTGTTATTACACTGCAGTTAAGGGTGCTTTTACATGGCATGTTGTTTTTAATATTTCAGAATATGTACCTGGGGATAATTAATGTTTATGCCATGTTACAAGATATCTAAGGGCTCATGACTGGCAAAAGAAAGGCTCTAAGAGAGAGATAAAGGATCCTAAATTAGCCAGCGGTAATTTTTATTCATACTCATTTTTACGCTAAATTGAAATTATTGAACCATTTGGACGGTGGATTTTGTCAATAATTTTCTAAGCAGCTCAATTGAGTATCTTAAACAAGGTTTATTTTTTTTTTTAATTTCCAGGAAAATAAAATTCATTTATTGCCACAGCAGATGCTCCATAGACTATGGTTCTAATATTACGTAATGTAATTAGTAAGGTATTCTCTTATTAAAAATGAATCATTCCGTTTACATAAAGTAACATTATTACTCAGCACGTGTTCTGCTTCAGGTTAATAACTTGAAAACAATTTTTAAAACAATACAAAATTAAAATGTGCCTTGTAATACTTTTATTGTACCAACAAACTAAAAAATATAGAGAAATATTTTTGTTTTAATAAACTACAACTTTACCACACGATATCTTGTTAAATCATCTCATAATTTTTATAATATAATAATTTAAGCTGCTTCGGTTTTTGTCCGGTTTGTTTACTTTAGACATTATAATTTTTTTAATGGTCAAAACCATTATTACAGCATCATCAACATCGACATCACCACCATCATCATCATCAAAAACAGCAACCATTCTTTTTTTCTATTTGTGTGGGGGCCTTTGCGCTGATTTTTCTTTATAGATTTTATAAGCAAAACTGTGTATTTTAAATATAATTTTTTTAATTTCAGTTTATTTTTCATTCAAAATAACTGACTTAAATTGTGCGGATGTCAAAGTTCAAAACAATAACTATTGGTTTGAATGTACGTAAATATATTTGAATAAAATATGAAAAACTTACAATTGTTTCGCAAAATTTTAGAAAACACTAATAATGCTGGGTCGCGTTTACAGATGAATAGATAGATGGCTTAGAAGATGATGATGAGAATGAGGATGGTGATGTTACTGTCTAAAT
Source organism: Phasia obesa (assembly GCA_949628195.1). Classification (NCBI taxonomy): domain Eukaryota; kingdom Metazoa; phylum Arthropoda; class Insecta; order Diptera; family Tachinidae; genus Phasia; species Phasia obesa. The sequence continues at coordinate 40,152,566 of OX451216.1, read as the reverse complement.
GTCTACTGGCAAATAAAGTAATATAAGATTTTAATGTTTTCATTAACGTAAAATTAAATATTGGATAAACAAAATAAAGTTATTAAAGAAGAGCTGCAAATTTGAATAGCAGTAGATAGAATCTAAATTGACCTAGAAACATTGTATTCTTTGTGGCTTTCTTGATTTTTTTGTGCCGCTTTTACATTCTTGTCATAAACAGACATCTATACGTGGCATCGTAAACTTCCTTTAGTTAAAAGTATATTTAATTTATTAAACGTAGCAAAAAAATGCCTTAAATTGAAAATAAACATTGACAGTTATTAATTGCAAATATCGTTAAAATTCATCGATACCGCAAAATATTGCAATGGCTATGATGATATTTACCATATAAACAGGCAGACAGACTAATATATTTACACAACCTGTAAGTTTCATTCCTCTGCTGCATAAAGCTACATACGTATGTACATATGAATGTTTGGCTGGAAAAGACATGGCGAGTAACACTTCGTTTTCTTTCCTTTTGCTTTTAAGATTTAACAGATGTTACCACCTGGTTTTTTTAAGGTTTATTAAAATAATGGATAAGGATATTCAAAATATTTTTATGTTGTCTTTTTTTATAGCACTTGAAATCATGTACCCTTGATCAGATGATAACAACCTTATCTTTTTAATTTTTTTAAAGATTCTTTTCCAAAAAAGACAAAAGAACACAATTTTTTTCATGTGATTTAAAGCACTTTTTAACTTTTTGCAAGTAGTCCCTTATGATTTATACATTAAACTATTAGTAGAAAAAATATTACTCTCTAATAAAAGTTCTAATAAAAATGGACAAGAAAGATACTTAAAATAAAGCGGTTAGGGTTAAACTAGATGTTTATCATAACAAAATAACCATATACGGACACCACTACGTGATAAAAGGCCAAAAAAAAGACCCCTGTCTCCCAGTTTTGCCCAAAGTAATCCAGGTTTTTTTTATGGGCCCTCAAAGATGTGGGGCCTCGATCTCATTTTGGCAAAAAAATGATCATTTCCTCAAGCTCATATTTTGCAAACCGTTTGGAACTTTGATATTTTCTCTGAGGCAAAGTTTTAGCTCTTTTCATAAAGAACAAAAATTGTTAACATATAAAATCAAAAAAACTTCATCTTCAAGGTCAAAATCGCAAAAAAATTTAAAAAATTCAATTTTTTTTACCTTTTTTCCCCTGTTCAGGTCCATAGGTAGCAAACCGTTTAAAATTCAAGGAAACAATCAACTACAAAAATGAACCTAAGATCTCGATAAACAACTTTCTTGAACATATGAACTTCCTAGGAATGATTCTTAACACCGTATAGATAGCGCTTAGGTAGCCGCAAAAGTGAAAAATTTTTTTTCCTTGAATTTTGAACGGTTTGCTACCTATGGACCTGAACTGGGGAAAAAAGGTAAAAAAAATTAAATTTTTTAATGTTTTTTGCGATTTTGACCTTGAAGATGAAGTTTTTTTGATTTTATATGTTAACAATATTTGTTCTTTATGACAAGAGCTACAACTTTCTCTCAGAGAGTATATCAAAATTCCTAACGGTTTGCAAAATATGAGCTTGAGTAAATGATCATTTTTTTGCAAAAATGACATCGAGGCCCCACATCTTTGAGGGCCCATAAAAATAAACCTGGAGGACTTTGGGCAAAACCTGGAGACAGGGGTCTTTTTTTTTGGTCTTTTATCACGTAGTGGTGTTCGTATATGGTTTTTTTTCTCCGTGTTGTACTCTGTAATCACCCGTATTCTGCATTTCGATTACGTTCCCGCATTCAGTTACCCACGAATCGAAAAAAGGTATTCCAAACAACAACTGTTTTTCTATGAAACAAATGAAATAGGAACACAAAATAAAATAAACAAATAATTATTAATAAACAATTCTGTTATTCATTCAAAAAAAATTTAAATTAAGTGTAGAAAAAGTTTAAAATCTTTGTTACATAAAGACAAATATGCTGAACGTGTTGGTGTCGTTGCTCCCGTATATTTAGCTGCCCTTAAGGAATATTTAGCCGCTGAGATTCTTAAATTGGCTGGTAATGCTGCTCGTGACAACAAAAAGACCAGAAACATTCCTTGCCATTTACAATTTGCTATTTGTAATGACGAAGAGTTAAACAAATAATTGCACAAGGTGTAGTTTTGCCCAAGAAAACAGAAAAGAAGGCTCCGGGAGAACATACATACATACATACATACATACATACATACATACATACATACATACATACATACATACATACATACATACATACATACATACATACATACATACATACATACATACATACATACATACATACATACATACATACATACATACATACATACATACATACATACATACATACATATATCTTTTTGGGAACTTATAAATATTTTATAAAGAAAACATTAAAATAGAAAGTAACTAAATGGAATTTGTGCTCGAAGCATTCCAGTATCAAGAATCCTGCAGCGCCGCGGGTAATATTTACACATTATTGTAGCACAAATATAAAGTTTCTTTGTTTTTTAAATCCACACGGAATATTATCCTTCGTTGCCATTCAATTCACCAGATCTTCATAATGCTCAGATGCTGTTCTTTTTGACCAATAAAACTTTCAAATCATTCTACAAAAACAATCAGTAATTAAAAAGTGTTTATTCATATTTATGTACATGTTTTTCTTTTTATTTACATCTTTTAAACTGAACGAACAAAAATCGAAAAACTTTCCGTTAACAAATTATCAACTTGGAAAAACGTAGTTACGTTCGAAATGCAGAATACATTCGATCGTAAAAAAAATGAAACGAAACTGAACGGAATCTAGAATACCAAATTTGACAGACAGAGAAAATTTCGATTCGAATCGAAATGCAGAATAGGTGTGAAATACTTTCGGACTATTGAGAGGGAAATTGGGCAAAGTAACAAAAATGTGCTCGGATACATAAAAGATATTTTAAACTTACAAAAGAATTTCAAAAGAAAGATTCCAGCAACTTGAGTATTGGGCCAAAATCTTTTCTTATATTACCAAAAATCAGGTCTTAAGTAGGTATCAACGGTAAAAAATAAAAAACTGAGAGCTTATAACGTGGGATAGATATTCAAGTAAGGGGTCATATAATAATTAGAGTAATATAGTTTTTAGTGACGAAAAAAAAATTATTTTAGATGTCATTTATTACTATCATGATACGAGAATAGAGGTGCTGTTTTTAAATCGCTATTACAGCGGAAAATATGGTGTTGTTGTTTGGGCTGCACTATAAAAGATTTAAAATTTCAAAGTGCAAACATGATTGGAGACTCTGTTATAATCAACATTCCCTGAAGTAAGTCATCTTTTTGGGACAATTTCATAGATTCTGCAATAAGATAATGCTTCTACAAATAATAGCATAGTTGCAAAATAATTTATATCAAAGCAAAATGTTCCTCTTCTTAATTGGCCACTATATTCTCCCGACCTAAACATAATTGCAAGTTAGGCTAAGGTTGCAAGGTTCATGCAAAGTTGATGAAGGAAATAGACAAGCTGACAATAACAAATCAATAAATTAAGGCATTAAGGGCTCTTGGAATGAGATTTCTTTGAATTATTTGAAGATCCTTTATGATTAAGCCTAAACCGTATATTTTAAGTTATTTTAAACAAGGAAGAATGTGTATCAATAAATTTAATATTAATGGTTTTTATTACAAAATTATAAAATAATGCAATTGAAATTATTTAAATGGTTCTTATCATATCAACGATAAAAAGTCGTAAATTGTTTGTCTTTTCTGAAAAAGGGACAAACTTTATTTTTTGTTCTTGATATTTTTTATAATCTTAAGAAGCTGCTCCTTCCAATGGCAGTAAAAGTTTAGGCAAAAAAATTTAAAAGTTATGGCCTACTAAATTGAAGTGGTTCTAATCATTGCATCACAGTGAACATATAAAATCGCGAAACAAATTTCATTATTAACTTATTAATAATAAGCAAGATTTTTAGATCACCTACAGTCTAAATATATAATTTTAATACAAGCATTTGATATCAGTGAAAGGTATATAACTTCTAGATTAATGTTTTTTAAACAAATTATTTTGCGCTGCATTTTTCTTCTGCATTTCTTACATTTTGGATAAAACTAAAAATTTTACATTAATGCACAATCAATCTTAACAGGCTGAGATATCCTTATAAAATTTTAAACCAAAATAAGTTTTTAAAGAAATGATAGACATTTTTTTTATTATTTTCATGAAATAATAAGAAATTGCGGTTTCTTATAAAAGGACTACCCTGAATTTAATTAGTAAATCTTTCTTGAGTCAAATCTTTCTTGAGTATATAACCCTGGCCTAAAGTTCTAAAAACCTCTTCGCTTCTTTGCAGGAGTTAAATTTTATTTATTTTCAATTTTGTTTCGTAATTGATAAATTTGGTAGCCCTATCCAAGGGAGCACCGCACAGTGTTGTGAGCGTGGCCATATATAGAAAAATACAATTGTGGAATTTAAAAAAATGGCTAATGGCATTTAATTAAAGACACTTTTACTAATAAGCGTAAAAAAACTAGATTAAAATAATAATTTTTTCTAAAGATATGGCGCTTCAAAATTGTAGTTTGAAATAACAATTTTGTATATAAAGGAATAAAAATGAGCATGTACTTCGTAGGGTTAAAAATGAATTTAGTTGGCAAATAAACCAAATTTGTACTAGATTAGTTGTTGTATTATGTTATAAGTATATAAACGGTATTTTTAATTACATATGTCGATAACAGTGTATGCAATATAATAAGAATGATATTAATAAAACAAAAAACTTGTTGTGATAAGCAAACATATAATAGTGAAGAAAAAAAATTTCAAGTATTACCGGAATTTTATAACAAAAATTATGTTAATTTATAAAAATAAAAATTAAGCTGCGCTTAAGTGCGCCAATTTAAATTATTGTTATTTTTTTAGTGAAGCAAAGTAAACTGTCTAGTGGAAAACAATAAAAAAATTTTTAAAATTTATCAATAAAATATATATGGGATGAAAGCTATGATTCCAGATGTGGTTTGGTTTTTTATGTCCGTTATACCTGTAAAAAGTTACACGGCTTTAAAGTCGAATTATTTTGATAATTTTTTACAATTTCAAAAAATGAGTTTGCAAAAATAAATATCAAGAATTAATTTTTCAATAAAAAATGCATGCATTTATATTTGTTTTATTCAGAAATGTAGCAGAAACAATGTGAAAATCCTAAAATTCAAATATTTATAACAACACCGTAAAAAAATTGTGTACTTAAAAAAAAAATAGTCAGCTTCGATGGACCCGAAAAAATAGGCAACAAATATAAAAAAAGTATATACTTAAGTTTAAGGATATATTGAAAGTGAGGGCGTCCATTCATCTAATTGAAAAAATATAAGTGTCTTGTCTTCGAAATTAATTAAAAAATTTTATTTAACTTTTAATTTTTTAATTTTTTGTAGAAATATTTTTTATAGCCTAACGTTGGCCTTATCTGAATTGAATCAAATTTGGTCAAATCATTAAAAATATCACATCCAATTACTATAAAAAAAATTCATACAGTTACCAATTTTTCTAACTTTTATGACCTATCCCTGGATAAAATTTTAAAATTAATATAAAATTATTGTAAAGGTGTTTAAAATATTTTAATAACATTGTAATTCCACAAAGTAAAAATACAAATCAAATACAAGTTTTATTCAATTGGCTATTTGGCAGTAAGTAATTCATATTTTTTCATTATTTTAAAACAGCGCCATCTGTTGCGTAATCGTGTTTAAGATATCTCGCTTTTTATTCATATTTTGTCATTATTTTAATCTGTTGATCGATTATGGTTTCAAAGTCGATCATCATTGGCGACATTTAATTTAACACTAACTTTTCATAGGTAAAGATGTTTAATTTTACTTTGAGATGTCTTCTGATTATCGGAAATAGAAAATATTTTGATTTTAATGTAATACACTTTGTTTAATTTTATACACTTTCGTTTTTTCATAAACCTTTTTTACCGAAAACATAAACCAAAATTAATTATTTGGATCAAGGATTTGATATGTGTGGTGTATTTTATTAACATTATCGATAAAATGGCAACGTCGTCACAACATTGTTAGGGAATACCAAATTAATATTGATGTTGTGTTAAAGTGATATTGCCTTAAAATCGACGACGATGTTGCCGTCGCCAAACAGAATAAGGGTGATTATATATATAGATATTCAATAAAATCCAAAGATTGTATGAGATATTAAATATGAAAAATATTGCAAAAGAATGCCAGCAGTGTTTGCTTGCAATCGAAAATGTATGTAAAGCTATTACAGATTAAGTTGATGGTTTACAGATTTTTTATCGCCAACTTGTTGTATAATCATATATTTATGATTATACAACAGATGTGAAACACCAGTCAGATTAGGGGAATCCTCCCAGAGACCGTGAATGCGGCGATTTGATTGTAATTATTCTACTTGAAAAAAAAAACGAAAACACTTTTTATCCGATTTAGCGAAGAAATTAAGAAACAAGGCAATTCAACCCAAAAAAGATATTCTACTGGCATGCTATTACGGAACACACAGCGTAAGCATTGTCCTGCCAGCCATGTTATAAATTTGCAACTTGTTGTCTCATTATGCGAGGCATTGGTAGATGCTTCATATTCACTCAGTGAAAGAAGACTAATCTAAATTTGTATCACAAGATGCTTACTTTAATGTTCGAGAGATGCTTACTTAAATCATCCTTACAATAATAGTGATTACAGCATAACAGTTTTCATGAATACTTAAAATTTAGAATACAGCGTCAAATATTTATGTGATAAACACAAGCATAAGCTTTGTCTATCGAAAATCCTTTGTTTTATAAATAAAATCACTCACTTACTAACAGTTTATATTGTAAAAACATTTGATTAAAATTAGAGCATGTTCAGTAGAGTAAGAATTATCTACTTCCGCAGGAGTTAATATTTATGAAAATTTAGCGCTGAATAATTTAGGCACAGCAAAATTCATGTTCCAATATGAGATAAGATTTCATTGGCTCAAAATAATTATTTTAAGATCTCTTCTTGCAATTTCTAAATTCTCGTGGTTTTTAAGTTCTCCTGGGCTTAATTTCAATCAACCATCTGGTATCATTGAGAATTTTATTAAAATTTTAAAATTTTTTTCTAAATAGTTTTCGATATTTTTTTCTCTTCTTTATCTTTGGAATGATTTGAATTTACGTGTTTTTTGCATACCAATTGACACTGATCATCAGTTAATTTGTTTTAATTTCGTTCACCTCACTCTCCGTTCTTGTTGCCCCAAACGCGCAGCAATACCAGTTTATCATGTGCAGAATATGGTGTGGAATCGAATGGGATGGTGTAGCCAAAAAATGACATTAAAAGTGAATGTTTAAGTTATGTTATGGGTTTGTAGGACATTTGTTATCGGCTCCTTGAAATGGCATCAGAGCTTGTACAGCGAACAAAGTATGAAACATGAAGAGAAGTTCAAGGGAGATGTTGGTGTTGTTTATTGGAATGTTAAAGAAATTTATTTATGTTTTTCGTTTTTTGGATTTTGTTTTTTGTTTTTAATAAGTAATGAGAGCAACTACACAGTCAACATTTGTTTCTGTATTCGTATAAAATGTGCAACATTTTTATGGCTTAACATCTTTAAGTGATGAGTATTTATTTAATGAACAAAGTTGTAAATTGTTTCACATGTTTTGATTAAATACAATTTTAAAGAGGAGTTTGGAAGATAGCTTAAATTATTCTTATACGATTTTTCAATTTGTATTTAAAGTATGGCCAATAACTGCAGCAGATTAATTGCTTTCTCTATTGTAAAGCGGTAAATATTTGCAATATCATTTTTAAAATTCCAAAGATTGTTTTGATCAATATGGATACATATGTACAGTCTGCTAGTCTGTTTGGCTTTGGTTGGGAATTACTACTCTATTTTTACTTTAAGACAGCGAACAGGCTGACCAAAAATGGACTTTACTAAAATTAAAAAATTCTTAGAAATTTTATTTTAAAAGATTTTGATGCAAACAAAATTTTGTTGTTATGTAACTGATAAGCTATCAGTGCTAAAAGATAAAGCCTTTGTTTCTTTCAGAAATGTTTAAACTTTTTTTTAAAAGGTCCAAATAACCCTTAAATTTCCAACTTAATAGAACATAAATCCTCGCCGCAAAGAAAAATCCTGCACTATTTTGTATCCTGCACCATTTTTTCGCTATTATCTATGCGCCAGGTTGCTCCCATGTGCACCAGAAAAATTTTCCGGACTGTACGAAAATGCACTCATATGAATACCTTGTGTATTTACAAAATTAATGTTGTTTCTGCTCAGCTTTGCACCGTTTCTTCTTAATATATATCTTCTTAGTACAAATCTAAAGACCAAAACTTTTTATCAAATCGTCTTCATGAGTTTTGGGTCCTTGAGGACCTTGCCAATAAAAACAACATGTGACACACTGCGGCACACTGTGGGACATATTTTGAGAAGGCGGCCAAAAATCATTTTTTAATGTTAATCGATTTTAAAATTAATACCAGTGAACCGTGGGTCTTAACAAATTTCGAGATTTTAAAAGCAAAGACATTTTAATGCAATATAATTTTTGTATTATTATGAACTTGTATGCTTTTATTGCGAATAAATAAAGCATTTGTGTCTTTTAGAATTATTCAAACTTTTTTGTCTTTAAATGGCCAAATTTGCCGAAAATCTCCTACCTCCTTGCCAGGTAAAAAAACTTCCACCATTTTGTAGTTTCCGAACCCACTCCAACATTCCTATATGCCATAATATATCCACCAATTTCCGCCTGTGTGCACCAAGGTCACATATATTGTACAAAAATATTTGAATACAAAAGCTTTACGTACCTTTTTGATGTATATCGGTCGATTTTTAGATTTTATAGCAATAATTAAAGACACAGGTCCAACCTACAAAACAACAAAAAAACGTGTATCCAAATTTTAATTTAATCAAAAGTTATTTTTTTACCGCCTTCTCGTATAATCATCCACTGTGTCAAAAACACAGAAAATAGTGTGGTAAGAAATTGTTTTAGAATTTTAAATCTCAGTCGCAAATTAGCTTAAAAAAAGTAGCCTGCTACCGTCCACCATAATAATATACCATACACTTTTGTCTGTACAGACACTTTTGTATAAATCAAATTTGTTCTTTTGAAAAATAACTGAAACAGCATAAATCCTCTTCAAGACAAATTACAAAACTTTATTGGCAACACCCACCACAACAACCAACTGAAATCAAACCGTTAATTTTCAAATATGTCTAATCTGAAGACAAAACTTAAAATTATAATTAAATGAAACAAAAAGACATACAGCAGCATTTTTAAATTTACGAGAAGCTTAAACAATTGTTAAATTGTATAAAAAAAAGAAACCGAATCAAAATAGTCAAAGAAAATAATAGAGTTTAAAAACAATAATAAATAACAATTATGTAGATGTATGATCGTGTTCAGGAATATAAAAATAAATAAACTTAAAGAAGCAAAACGATTTACAAAATAATAGTAATAATAATAGAATTAAAATAACCAAAAGAAACGAATTGAAAAAGAAAAAAAAAAAGTTTAGACAAACACCCCCACAAAGTCAACTGCAAGTTTTTAAGTTTTTGATTTTTAGCTGGTTGTCTTGCTGATTTTTATGTGACTGGCTGGCTGGCTGGTTATTTTTTATTGGCCCACCGGCTATGACAGCTTCTCAACTTTTAATGTTTGGATTATTTGATTTGATTTTTATACTCGTATTCAACCACTTCGAAATGCACTCCTAGACAGCAATGTTTAACAAAAATAAAGGAATACAACTCTTAAGAAAACAAAACCGTCAAAAATACTATAATTTTTTTCACAATACAAAACTATAAAAGATCAAGAACAATCAAAATATATAAAAATGAAATACAAACGATATTTTGACACACTAAACAAAAAATAAATAAAATAAAATTCGCAACAATAACAAAAGTATCCTGGGGCTAAAAGTGGAATTCTCTTACAAAACTGACAAGAACAAAATATAAGTAGGAACAGAAATGTAATTAAATTCTAGTCAACTATTATTTACTCTACAATAACATAACAGTTGATGTGATTAAAAACAAATGCAAATAAATATTTTTAAATTATCAGTTGCCACTAACAATATTTTTACAGGCCACTTAGGTGATTTTTGATGGTTTTGGATGCAGTTCGTGTCAACCAACTGAAAGTGCTGTGTAATTGGGAAATGTTTAGTCCTTAAATAAAATATTTAGAAAGAACGCAATAATTAAGATCTGACTTAACGCAAAATTAATTATGTAGGGCAAATTTTAAAAGAAACATTTTGATATACAGGGCTAGAGGTAAACAAATTTAGGAATTACATTTTTGAATATTTTCACGTTTAATAAGAAAAAGACGTGGACAAGACAAATTAAAAAATATGCACCTATAACGTGTCGTCATTTGTACATTAAAGCTAGTAAAAATTAAACTCTGCATAAATAAAGATTGCATTTACACTGTTTAACAATATGTCAGAATTAGAAAAGAGTTTGGCTGCTGAAATACGCCAATTTCATACGAAACAATTGTAATATTAAAGAGAGTAAAAAAACTGGATCGATCTCTAAGGACGCTCATCATCTTTTCAGATTATAATGTCGAAGCTTTGTTGAAAGGAATAAGAAATCTTCATGGACATGTTTAAAAGTTTAGCTAATGCAAGAACTAACCTTACATATATGTTAAGCCTTCACCATATAAGTTAAAACTAAATTTCCTCCATAACTTCTCATGCCGTTAGAATGTCTTCTACTTGATTGAAAGCTCACCTCAGCCAAGTGAAGCTGGACTTACCCAGTATACTGATACCCACTTTATACTTATTGTATACTTCTCTTAAGCCAACTAGCAACCGAAACCACACACCGACCCATGCTATCGACACAGCTGTTTTAAGCATTCACGAAAGTTTCCAAGTGGCTTCGCGATATTCAGAAGATCACATTTATAATTTAGAAAAATGGTTAAAAAAGAAATTGAGATTAATGGCGAGTGAATAGTACGTTCACATCTATTCCTTATAAACAACCAGAATTAAAATACCTCGGCAAACATCTAGATCGGCCTCTTACTTGAAGGAGCCACATAGAATCACAGTTAACACAATTTACGTTAAAAGCAGTCTAGCTAAACTGGCTTATTTGGAAACTCTACAGTCAGCTCAAACTTCAAACTTCTGCTGTACATATCTATCCTCAAACCAATATGGTTCTATATAATTTAGTTATGACCTACTGCCTTAGCTTCAAACCTGGAAAAAATTCAAAGCGGTAAAAAAAAGATTTTACCAACAATCATCGTTGCTCCCTGGTATATTAAAAAAACCGAAAATTCACTAAGATCTAAAGGTGTCATTAGCTTAAGCAGAATTAGCGAAATGTGAAGGACATTCTTTAAATAAAGAATTTTCAAACCCATTAAAACTTGCTACCTGTAACGTTCTAAATAATCGTACTCATATATTAAACAACTTGATTTTCATGGTGGATGTTCCAAACCGTATTACCATCAATTTTTATTTCGAACCAGCATACAGTCGGATTATCTCTACTCATGAAATTGGGATAGAGGAGGCGGTGGTTGTGGACCTTTAAGTTTAATTTACATTAAAAAGAACACGAACTGTTCGGCTAATAAATGGCTAATAAACTGACAAATCCACCACAGAATGATTAGCTCTTATATAAAATATAAGAGCTTTTATATAAAATATAAGAGCTTTTATATAAAATCTAAGAGCTCATTCACTTGAAACAGCAAAAATAACGCACATTCCGTCGACGTTCACGAGAGCCCATAGAGTTAGATACCCTACTGTAACCTACGAGCTTATTTGCCTGTCCTGTACTCTTTAGAGTAGCTTCACGACAGCACCGCACCGGGAGTTGAATTCCATTATTGGCCGCATGTAGGTATATAAATATTAAGATCAGATAAAGTGAAATATCTTTTACACCGTTTCAAAATACCGATGCTTCTTTAGAGACTTCAAAAGTGTGTCCATAAATCGTAAAGTAAATTAATAATTATTAACTAAATTACTAAATTACGTTCAAAACAACCTAAAAACTGACCGATTAATCGAATATATTTTTTAGTTTTATTCGATTAATCGGTAAAATATTATGTTTATTTACTATCAAACTGATTCACTAACACTTACAAAACGCAAATAATAGAATTGCGTACTTTCTTGTTGGCTTGCAGACCTGAGTCAGTTTTTGGTCATTAAGCTATAAAATGGGCGGAATTCCAAAAAAAATTTATTCACATACTAAATGAATGTTGTATCTCATGATAAAGAGAATTCGCATTTACATTCCTTCAGAAAAGAATGAGAGACACTAAAAGTTCAGTTTCAAGGTAAAAGTTGAATTAAATCGCTAAAAAAAACCACTAACGCTTTATCGTGGGTTTAAAGTTTGTATGAACAAAATACTTATCACTTTATAACGAAAAAAATCAAGAAAACCTCTCAATTTAAGAGTTATTGATAAATAAGGCCACATATCTTTTTTACAACTTTTTAAGGCCATTTTTACCACTTAAATGCCAGGAGCCTGGCCGGTTTATGGTTTAGACACAAAACACACGATTGTCACATATTTGGCATTATTATTGTTAGTTTGAAGTCTGACAATGCTTTTTCCGACAATATTGCCAGACAACAATTCTAAGTTCACACAATTCTTAGACGTTTTCTGTATATTTTTCTGACAATATTGTAAGATCTGACAACCGTCTGTAGAGAGGTTTATTTAAAATCTATTTTAGAACAACTTTTGTTTGAAAAATTTGTTCTAAAATAGATTTCAAATATATTTTATTTCTTAAAAAATTTTTCTAATGTATATTTATTACCAAAGACCAATATATTATGTCGATTTTTATTAAATTATATGATTGTACTCAAACCATATTATTTTTAAATTTAATATCAATATTGTTATCTAAAAAATCTATTATACTAAAATATTAATATAATAACATTAATTTTTCATGAAATATAAACATTATACGGATAAATTGTATGATTATAGTGTGATTAAAGAAATGTTTTTATTTGTTAACGATTTCATATAAAATATAAGTGACAATTTTATTAATATACAAATTAGAAAAACATATTCACTTTATGTTATACTAGCTGTGTCCATACTTTGTGTGCGTCCTGACAATATTTTGTTCGATTTTACTTTTAAAGTAATCCACACTAAACTTTCAGACTCTTACGTATTTACTTTATATAAAATTCTAAAATTCTGAAAAATGTTGTAAACCTATGTAAACGACAGACTGCTTTCAAAAATAAATGAAGCCATAAATATGCCCTTAAATCGGTAATCAAAATCGGCGTTCTTCCACTGCTTTTTCTCCACTTTCTCTTGGAAATACGACATTTTTGGGTAAAAAAAAGTATCCTATATTGGAATCAGGATACTAAGGTACCTCCTCACAAAATTTTGTTAAAATCCATTTAGTAGTTTTTTCGTGATGCGAACACAAAAAAGAAAGACAGACAGACAGGAAATGAGTTATTGTTTTATTATAAGTATATAGAATACAACAATTAAATATCTATGTTTTAAAATTAAAAAAATTATATACAGATTTCAAATTACTTTTTTTAAAGCAGAAATTAGTGTCCAATGATAAATAACAAACATTAGTTTTCCTAAGATATTTTGATTATTATGATTTATTATAATATATTGTTTAAAAAAAATGGTTTGAATTATGGCAAAAATTACATAGTTAAAACCAACATGTTGCATTTTTTGGGATAGTAACCATTTTATCATGACTTAGTAATGTTAACAATAACTAAAAAAACATAATGTGTTTATTGTGATCATCCCACAACCATGATATTTCTCTGCTTATAGGAAACTATTTTAGTTGTTAAGTTAATGCCAAATAAAGTACCACATTGTTTACTATAGACTATTAGTTTGTTATTTACTATATCCCTAATAGATCCTTTTAACAATTTCTTCTTTTTTACTTTAATTTTATCACTGTGATTTATTGAGAACTGGACTTAGAGCTTTTAAGAACTGGAGCATTATATTTGTACTGAATTTTTTAATAAAAAAATTAAGTAAGTAAAAAATTAAACTCGAAAAAAATAGTTGCTTTTTGTATATTTTTTTACCCGCAGGTTGCCACACAAAATTGTCCAGTTTTATTTCCTTAAATGATGCATATCCTTATATCTCTAGAGCTGAAATACTATAAGTGGAATTATATGTCTGAATAAACTAAATATTATTATAGAGTAAAATGTAAGCCTTAACAATTTAACCAAAATGTAACCTTTAAGCAGAATCAATTCATAAAAATTCTATTTAAACAAATTAACAATAATCATGAAATTAGAACATTTACCATAAACATTTTGTTTTTAGTTATTTCTTAATAACTAAATGCAATAATTTCAAAATAGTAAGTGAAATCTAATAAAACCGACAATAGTTTTACAGGTTTTCCAATAGAAACACTTGGTTTGATCTTTTTAAATCTTGATTATTTAAGATTTCGATTCGTTTTTTTTTTTTTTTTTTTATTTTTGTTTTGCTGATTGTTTAATAAATGTTTATATTTAACATAAATAAATAAATTAGTTCTTATTGTTGATTTTTAAAAGTAATTTAACAGATAAGAGACATTAAAATTGGCATAGAAAAAATATATACATAAATAGCGGTAAAATAAACGATACGCTAATAAAACTGTTTGATTTGTAAACAATACCGCTGGAAAAAAGCATGTTATCAATGGTCATAAAGGCGCCACAGAAAAAAAAATATTAATGGAAAATTGAAACGACAATAAGCAGAAAAACAGAATATATTTTATTATTATTTTTCGGAAACTTTTCAATGCATTGTGAGTCATAATGGTTTTAGGACGTTTTGGCGATTTTTCTTACTTTTGAAACAGATGTGAATTTAAAAAAGTTAATTATATAAAAATACATATTTAAATCTAATAGAGACGTTACTCCAGGATTAATTTGTAGCTGATCTTTTATTTTTCAATAATTTCTATAAAATTATTTCACCTCAACATACTACTACGCTCCTTTAATTTAGTTAAAAGAGGTTACAATGTCAAAATAATTCTCACCCCCTTTAAGCTTGTTAACATTGACGAAATAATTAATTATAAAACAAATTACACTTCATTTGAAAGCATTTTCTTCACAACCTAAATGCTGTAGAAAAAAAGTGTTAAATTTCAAACATTTGCTAACAAACCAAAATTATACAAACATTACAACATATGGTGTCGGTGGCAGTGGTAGTGTTAATAAAAATATCACAATAGCAAATGCAACGCCATTATATTCGTAATGTAAACAACATAATGGCGCTGAAAGAACAACAATAGCAACAGCAACAGCACCATATCAAATAAACCCCTTCAAAGTACTTGTAATTCAGCAGTAAAACTGTTATATGCACTTTGTGCTTATTGCTACAAAATGATTACAATATAAATACAAATTTTCTGGTTAAATATATAAGAACTTACTTATGAGCTACAAACAGGGATGAAACATTTGATATGTTTGGTTTATTTTTTTTTTCAACTCAACATTTAAGTAGTGCTAGGACCCATATTGTAAGGAAAGTTTTATGCGTTTTTTATTCGCTTCTGTCCTCTTTTTGAGTTTGATTTTGCCTCGATCAACTGTTCAATTTTTGCTAACTCACCTTCCACAAATTGTAATTTTATAGTATAAGCTGTGCTGAAAACTCTCTTCTCTATTACTTACATTATTAAATTAACAAATTAATGTTGTATACGAGAACGTTCACCAAATTTTCTGAACTTGCAAGAAAGTACCCCAAAAAATAAAATATATTTTCTTATTTTTTAGCACAATCCTCCTGTATATAGTGCGACTTAATTTCCTTTTGGGCCAATAATAGGTACAACTTCTTCATTGGTAGAAATTTTAAACTACTAAGCACTCCAATATTTTGAATTTATAATAGCTAATTTATAAATTTAGTATATTGAAAAAAATATAACGTTATTTTTTCCCAAGGTGCGATCTTTTCATGTTGGTTCATTTATATAGGGTGGATTTTAAGGGATTACAATTATTTACTGCAATAAAGAGGTGTTACATTTTAAGTTTGAAGAAGAACATGTTATGGTTCTTTCCAGCCACGTTTACCACAGATAGTACAATCTATCTGAGAAGGCTTCGCACGGTGCATGAATATGGCACTATATGTAGTATTTTATTCTAATCTTTGCAAAGAAAAATAGTTTTAGCGTTGGCTGTCTCATATTTGAACCATAAGATTTTAAGCGAGTGTTAAATACTGACTCTTTCTAATTTTAAGGGCCTAAATTAATAATACTATGAAATTGTTTTCCGGATTTTGGGTGCTCTTCGGTCGTCTATTTGCAAACGATTTCTGGCAATGTGGCTGTTTTTAAATACTGACCTCCATGGTGTTATTGGTTGCTTCCAGTGTTATGGTTTAAAACATACATATTTTGTTTAAGCGCAAAAGTCTTAGCGCTTTAACATTAGCTGGTGGTATTTAATTCTACTATTATTACTTTTTCTAACAATGCGAATGCAAAGCAATAATAACGTCACATAACTTTAGTAGGAAAATTCCAAAGTTTGACTGGACCATTTTATGAAATTAAGCGTACGCGAAATGTTCCCTAAATAAATCGACTGTTCCTCTGACCGAACCTTTAGAAAATAATGTTTTCAGTGAAAATCCCTTTAATTCCATTCCCGAATTAGGGGCCAAAACAAATGGTAGTATTAGCATTATACTGATTATCCTTGATGGTCTCATTTTAAAAAAGCAAGGACCTGCACTCATTGATTTGTTATAAAAAGCGGACTGTTCTAAAAAGCAATGATATATTGTAAACTAGCTGTGCCTGCATACGTTTGTTCGATATGGCTTTGAAAGTAATCTACACCAAATTTTAAGACTCTTACGTATTTACTTTATATAAAGGTACCCATTCCTAGATAAAATTCTAAAATATATATAAAATTATAAAAAATATTTTAAAGCTCTGTAGAAAACAGACAGGAAATGAGATACTCATTATTTTTAAACAGCTCCATCTGTTGCGCAACATTGCTTAAAATATACTGCTTTCAAAGATAAAAGATGCCTTAAAGTATGCAGTACCTTAAAATCTAAAAATCTAAAAATTATTTTAAAGCTCTGTAAAAGGTGTTTAAAATATTTTAATAACAAATTAATTCCACAAATACAAATCAAATACAAATTGTATTCAATCGACTATTTGGCAGTAAGTAATTCATATTTTGTCATTATTTAAAACAGCGCCATCTGTTCCGCAATAGTGTTTAAAATATCCCGCTTTGAAAAATAAAAGATGCCTTAAAGTATGTAGTACCTTTAAATCGTTAAGAAATTCGGCGTGCTTTAACTACTTTGTCTCCACTTTCTCTTGGAAATAAGATGTTTTTGCGGAAAGAATAAGGATTCTAAGGTACCTACTTACAAAATTTTGTTAAAATGCAACCAGCAGTTTTTAGGTGATGCAAACGTTTTAAAAAACATTGTTAAATAAACGTTATTAAAAAAACAAATACAATAAAATAAAAAAATAAAAAAAAAATATATTTGATTAGGGTACTTCTGGGACCCACCTCGTAGCCGCACTTACTCACATACCGAACAGAAAAATATATAAAATGTAAATACTGCATAATGACATAAGCGTGTCCGGAGAAAGGCAGGATGCGTAACAATTTTATAGATAAAGTAGAAAGGGTTGCCGCTATAACATGCCATACCTTGCAATACAAAGAGACTTAATTAGCAGCCAACAGGAATTAATTGTTGATAAATTAACGAAAAGGCTTTTTTACCAAATCAAACTAATATGGCTTTTCCATTGATTTTAGTAAATTTTTTCAGCCTTGATAAACATCCAATTACTTATGTGCAGCAGCAAACACGTGACATTTACTTCAAATTATGAATAGAAAATACATACCCACCCGTACATATCACTTTTATTTTATTGGAAGGTTTAACATGAATTATGATTAATTAAATAAATATTTATATAGATTTGAAGTTCTCACGCTACACATTATGTTTTGTGGAATGGCAGCAAGTAAACGAAATTATCTTTTGCAGTATTGGTGGCCTTCCATTTAGCTTTTAGGCAAACAACTGGTGAGTCTGTCTGAAATTAACTAAATGCTATGAAATATCTGTATGTTATCAATTTTTGCGGCTCATTGAAATAAATAAACGAATGTTGCATGCCATCGATGTGGATGAAAGCAAATGTTAACAAACGATGCCGCTGTTTATTTCAGTAAAGAAAGAAAATATTCCGAAAAGAGTTTTTTTTTTTTAATAAAATTGCCTTTCACATTGTACCCACTTATACATTTGTATGTGTAGCCCAAAAAACTTCCAATCTAATTTACTAAGCAAGAACTAACTAGTGTCAAGTATTCTATTAAATATTATATGTATTTTGAATAAAAGAAAATAATTTATTGAGAAATCCTAGAAAACACACAGGCAGACAATCTAGAAATGTCACATGTATTACAAACAGCTTGTGAACATAAATCATTTTACTTAATCCATTATGATTTTTACTATTTCTACTTATTACAATAAAAATTCATATTTTTTAATTGTATTGTCTGAGATTTTTTATTTTTTATTGAAGCATTTTATTAAAGCATAAAAATGTATAAGATTTTTTGTGAAAATTTTTTTCGGTAGAAGTTTTTATGAGTTTTGGAGATGCTGCGTTAAAACATTAAATGTGAATTTAAACAAAAATATAAATATTTTTTAAAATCATATTTTTCTAAAAAAAAGGATTGTTTAATTAATTTTACAAGGAAATTTATTTTAGAAATCAAATAAACTTTTTATAAATTTTGAAGATCAACTTCAGATTAAATCTATGGTTGTCAGATTTAATCAGAAGTCGACGGCGATGTAACAATGCTGGCAAGCACATTATAGCAACAATATCAATGACAACAGTAGCCAGATTAAATATCTAAGCTTTAACGACTCAGCAATTCCAACGGCCCCAGTGTCAACGACAACTTAAACAATTTACTTAGTACATCCACGCCAGACAGTTTGTAATTAATTACACTTGCAATTACACAATTATACTTCATTTAATTGGAATTTTTCAATTACAATTACATTCAGCTATTTTTAATTGTAATTGAGATTTTTCAATTACACATTACATGTAATTTGTAATTAAAAAATTACAATTACGTTTATAGTAATTTGCAAAAAATCATTTATAATTACATGTATTGGAAAATTATTAAAAATTTGATTGAATTTTGAATTTTTTTCGAGTAAGGATTTTTTTTATATTTTATTTATTGTATCTTCAATATATAAATTTGAACTAACAATATTTACTCATATCTTAAATCTAAAATAAAATAAATATACTTAATAAGTCCAGCCAGTGCTAAACAAAAAAAAACAAATAAATTGCATTTTTATTATAAAACGTTATGGGTAATTAGCATAATATTAAATAATTAATATTTAAATTCCCAAAACTTTTATTAATAATAAAAAATGTATGTTGCACGATTGTTAAAATCATTTCATTGATTTCGAGTAATGATTGTTGCATATTTACAATTACAATTATTTGTAATTTGTAATTAAAAAATTCCAATTACATGTACTGTGTAATTGAAAATGTTCAATCACAAATAACAATTAGTTGTAATTGACTTAATCCCTGATTTAAGGTACAATTACTTGTAATGTGTAATTCGGGATATGCAATTACGCATTACGAGTAATTTTAATTGTAATTGAAATGTAATTGAATTCCTCATGTCTGATCAACACAAGCATTGTTGGATCTTTGTGTATACGACATTGCTCAAGTCTAAGAATTGTGTGATTAAAAGGTTGAGTTCGTTTAAACAACAATATCAAACTCAAAAAAGAAACATTGTAAATCACAGCATACATAAAAACAGTCTTATAAATTAAAAACTTAAAATAAAACATAATATTTTTGTATTAAGAAATTAATTTATTTGAGTCAATCCATGGGTAATTCCATGACAAATCAACCAAAAAAATTTACTTTTAAATTTACCACTTCTGATTTTATTGAAACTTTTGTTGTTTATATTCTTTGACTTTCTGAACCTAAATATAATTTAAAAAAAATTCTATCTCTTACAGTTTTTTAGCTATACAGTTATCAAAATAGGAAAATATCGCTTTTTTGCACATGAGCTCGAGGCTTAAATATATTCTTATTCCAGTTCTATAAGCCCTAGGAAGTTGACTAATAGCTCATTTTAAAGGGGATTTCATACGCTTTAATTTGATATCAATCATGAAAAAAACTAATTTTGTATACATTTTTTTCTTAAATAAAAAAAGGCTTAGTGAGTACACCATAAAAATTCCAGAGCGGGACCATGGTGGGATCAGAAGTTATGATAAAAGAACTACATATTTTTCAGTTTTAAGGAATATCTCTTACTTTTATTGACCAGTTTATTAAAAAATTTCTATTTTTCAGTTTGTAATGAGTCAAAATGAAGTTTTTTTAATATAACTTCTGATCCCACCATGGTCCCACTCTGGAATTTTTATGGTTTACTTACTAAGCCACATTAAAAACACATATACACTATCTCTAAGATTTTTATAAAACTAAGATTTTTATAAAACTTTTTTTTAAATATAAGAAAAAAATTTATTAAAAATTAGTTTTTTCATGATTTAAAATAAGCTATTACTCAACTTCCTAGGGCTTATAGAACTGCAATTAGAATATATTTAATCCTCGAGCGCATATGCAAAAAATCGTTATTTTCCGACTTTTATAACTGTATAGCTAAAAAACTATAAGAGATTAAATTTTTTTTAAATTATACTTGGATTCAGAGGGTCAAGGAATATAAATAACAAAAGTTTCAATAAAATCTGAAGTAGTCATTTTGAGTGCCATGTTGATTTGACGTGTCAATTTAACCAAAAATTGTTTTCAAATTTACCATTCCAAATTTGATTGAAAATTTAATTATTTGTATTTTTTGACTACCTGAATGCAAATATAATTCTATATAAAATTAGTATATAACTGCAAGAACCAGTTATACCGTTATCAAAATGGGAAAATAGTGCTTTTTTGCATATTCTCTCGAGGATAAAATATAGGGTGGTTAAATTTTAAGGGCCGATGTTGATTATCACACAAATTATTTAAGAAATTATTGTCATTTCCTTTTATTTTGATAATATTGGTATGGTTCTACCTCTGAGGCATAACTGAGGTTATATGCCGTTAATGTACCGAATTATCGCATCCTTTAGCTCTTTAATTGTTGCTGGCTTATCGGCGTACACTCCTTCTTTCAAATAACGCTAAAGAAAGAACTCCAACGGTGTCAAATCACATGAGCTTGGCGGCCAATTGACATTGCCATGGTTTACAATCAATTGTGTATCTTTCCATGGTTCAAATTGAGTTAGTCTGAAATAGAGAAATATCAAATTAAATGCAGAAAAAAACTTGACGTTTAGGTGTGGTTCATATTCAACACCAGCCCTTAAAATTTAACTACCCTTTATTTTATATATATTATATATAATTCAGATATATTATAATTCAAGTTCTATAAGCCCCCATGAAATCGAGTAATGGGATTTAAAAAATGTTAACTTAAATTTACACTTGTTTTTAAAGTGGCTTAGTGAGTACATCAGTTTAGAGTAGGATTATCTTGTAATCATTATAGGCAGACACTCGAAATTTACACAGAATATCTAACTATAGTATAGAAACAAATTTTAAATTTGAGGGGTGTCACCAGAGAAGACGTGATTTTGATATACACTATTAGCAAAAACTATAGCAACTGAGATAGCAATATGAAGCTAATTGTAAGCAGAAATTTACCAAAAGGCTGTATTCATATTACTTATAAAATCAAATTTTTCAAAATTTTATTAAAACAAAAGAACACTTAGAAAAAAGAACAAGTCTTCGCATCAATTTAAGTTATACTATTTTAGTTGTCAATTCTTAATTAACAATTTATGGCAAAATCTTAAGCATCCTCGGGCATAGAGTTGATAAAAGTTTCCATTTATTTAACTTCAAAAAAATTATTTAATTATCCACTTGATCCCGTCTTATTTTTATATCTATCATGTCCAACAAATTGCGCCTTTAAATCAGGTGATTGTGTTGGCCATTAAAGTACATTAACACTATTATCATCAAGCCAGAACATAACACGGCGCGAAATAAGCTTTGGATCATTATCCTGCTGAAAGAAACAACCTAGAAGCATACTGTCTTCTATATATGGCAACATGACATTTTCTAAAATATTTTTAGGCAAGTACCGGTGGTCCATGGTTCCACTTATTTCAAACAGAGGACCATTGAATATTTCTCCGCATTTTTCAACACTCCAACTAATATGATTCTTCGCAAACTTTTTTCTGATCTTGCGATTTTTAGGAGCAAGAAATGTTATAATTCGGGTTTCTTGTAGCGTGGGATCAAGTGAATAATTAAAGAATTTTTTTAATCCAAATAAAAGAAACTTGGAAACACATTCCTATAGATCGAATGGAAACTATAATCAACTTTTACTCGAACCGTAGCATTCCGAAATAGACCAATTATATATGAAAATATAAGTTTTAAGCCAAATTCTCTCTAATTGGTATTTGAGTTTTGCAATTGAAATAATTGTCAAGCTTTTCGTACGCTAAATAAAACAAAATTCTTAAAAAAATCTCAGTAATGGAAATTTGTCGGTCTTATTTCTTCAATCTTATACTTCTTTTAGTTTTATTAGTTTTTGTTATAACAAAGAATATAATAGCATATTTCATAAGGAAAAAAATTTTAATAAATAATTACCAAAAAATAAAAATTATTTTTTTAGTATATAAACGAAATATAAAAACAACAAACATAAGTTCGAAATTTAACGATCTTTAATGATTTTATAACAAATGGAAAAAAGTACTTTGTCCTCATAAACTTAAATGTTGCAGGTTTCCTATCTGATTCTTTAGATCTTTACAATTCATCATCATCCCATTGTATTTTAAAATTTAAAACTTTAAAGACAACTTAATTAAATACATTTAAAAATAATTAAGATAAAAACAAAATCAAACCTACAATTCTCTGCCACCGTTATACAGATAAACGAAAATATTTCTCTGATTGTGACAAATAGCATTTGTCAGCATACAGAGTAAAAAAATGAGAAAAAGGCCAACTTAAATAGACATCATTAAAAACAATTAATGAAAATCCTTAACATTAAGCGTTTTTACAAATGCGTTGACATTTGGAAAAGATAAGACATTAAAAAGCAATTATATTGAGACAAATCAGCAAAACATATGAAAATATTAATGTGGGATTTTATGTTAAATGCAAGACATTAAATGGTCATAAAAACACCAGCTGAAATAGATAAATGTTTGACTGAATGGCCGATTGGCTTTCGAAATAAAACACCTCTTACAAACACAAACATTTACAGAAAAAGACACAAATATCGTTCGTTGATATACTGGGTGCAAGTATTTTTAACTACTGACAAAAAAAAATTATAAATAGAAATAAAAATTAAAATTATAATACATACACACATACATATGTATATAAAAAAGATTATCTTTACAAAATTAAAAAAAAACAACAAAAAGGGAAAGGAAGCAATAAAAATGCCTCATTAACATATAATTAGGTAAAAGCTTTTGCAAACATATAATTTATTTTTATTTTAATTATTTAATGTTACAATTCAATTACAAATTATATTCCAACTCAATTTACAGAGCATAGTAACGAAGACCTTAACACATTGTAGCGGAACAACCAGAGTATTTGGTGTGAATTGAACCCACAACCCCAGGGTGATTAACAAATACACTACCCTCTAGCCTACCGGAGCACCCAAAAAACATATAATTTAAAAATTACACAATGCACAGAGTACAGTGGGGGGCAGAATCAAAATATTTTGGAAAAAAACTTAGCCATTTGTAAAGGGCTAGGCGATTGATACAACATTTAACAAGAGCATAGCAGAGGACTACCTCAGCTTAAGTTTTGACGGTGAGCACCATCCACTTGCCAGGAAAGCGCTATGTGGTCTCAAATTCTTTCAGAGCTTGGCATTTCTTAAATTTTCAAATTCAAACATGGTCTTAAAGCTCTAGTTAATACCTATAAAATGATGGTTTAATCTGTAGATAATGTTTTTAATGTTTTTTTTTAAATTTTTAATTTTTCGATACCCTGGTCCAGTTTTTTCAAAATTTTGAAATAATTTTCAGAAAATTTTTTAAATTTTTTTTCCTATATTTAGTAAGCGAAACTTAAAATATTTTTTTTTTCATAATTTATTTATTGTATCTTTAATATATTTGAACTATAAATAATTACTCATATTTTAAATCTAAAATAAAAAAATATACTTTTTAAGTCCAGCCCTCTGATGTTTGGGAGAGAAAAGCAATGTCCCTCCTTCTTAGACGAATGTAACCACGTTCATTTGGCCAGCGGATTTGGATGTGTTTCAAGCTTATTTAAATACGTTACTGCATATTTCGCTATATCTGCTTTAATTGTTGGCACGTTTAGATCTTTCTGGATGTTGGAGTTTTTTATATACCAGGGAGCAACTGTGATCATTCGTAGATTGAATATTTTCAACATTGCTAGCTAAGGAAGTTCCCCATAATTGAATATTGTGGAAACATTTCTTTCGTGAGTTGAAAACTAGATGATTTTCAAAATTGCAAAATTATTGACTTTTTGCGTATTTAAGCCAAAAAATGGCCGTCAATCTTATATTTTAATATAATAAAAATTTTCTTAAAAAATATAGAAAAATTTTATATGTATGTGTAAGCTATCAATATGTACGTACACTTAAAATAAACTTCATGTAAAACTGTAGAAGAAGGCAGTCCGTCAATTTGACCTATTTTACAACAAAATTTTGACTTCAGCCTATATGTTCTAAAATCCCAAGGCTGCGATCGGATAAGGAATACTGCCGTAATAAAGCTATATTGCTATATAATTATTGCTGAAAGTATTTCATGACCCATATGTGGACTTTATGTACACACGATTAAAAAATTCCAATTTTGGGATTTTTGGCATTTATTTTGGAAATTGTGGAATTTTATTTTGCAGTTTTTTTTTATCATTTGATTTTGAATCGGCCTAACCCCTTACAAATGGCTAAGTTATTTAAAGAATATTTTGATTCTTCCCCACTGTGCAATTTCGAAAAAAATTCTAAGAGAACTAGGTAATTTAAAAGTAACAACTTTTTAATTTTTTTTATTTTTTAAATTTCATTTCAATTTCTTTTTATCGCGTGTTTTTTTTTTTAGAGTTTAGAGTTTAAGTTTGAATTGTTTTTTGTGACAGCTGATTTGACAGATCTCGGTTGTTTTGAGGTTAGTTTGGTACGACAATTTATCATAAATAGACTCACGCCAGAGCAAGTTTCCTAAATTAACACAAATTTATTTTAAAAATCACAGATCAATTCGTTGTTCAAATTTATTTAGAAAATCAAAGTTCAATTCGATAATCTCATCGGGTATTACGTGCTAACAATCGTCCATCAAAGCGACTAATTCTAGAAACTAGTTCGCATATATACGCATCTTGAAAGAGGTAGTACAGTGTACACAGAATAAGCGATTGATGGTTTGCTGAGCTGATGATGACGCAAATATTACAGTTCATTACCGTGCTCAACAAATAAACGCATTTTTACGTATAACCTGGTTTTGCGTGCTTACAGTGTTCAACGCGTACATGAATTAAGGCATCACGAACATCGCTCGCGCATTTGGTGAATGGGAGGATGAAAGAAAACATAGCTATTGACCCACAATTTCATTTGATAATTTTTCTATGTGATGAAGACCCCTTTTAGTTAATTAACTTTTCCAATAAGCGAAATTGTCTCATTTAAATTTAAATTTTTTGCAAACCAACATTTTATAAAACGACCGTAAAATAACAGATATACAAGATCTTGTTTTAGTTCTTTTAAATAAACAAACGATGCACGATATGAGGTCGTCATTTTAATTTATATTTTAAAATTTTTTTATTTATAAACCTGGTTTTATTAGGGTTCCGTACCCAAATGTTAAAAATGTAAACCTATTGTTTTCCCTATAAAGTTTGTCCGTGTCAGTGCTTGTGAAACTTTCACAGAAGTTTTTTATTACTATGGCCGCTATAACAACAAATTCTAGAAATTAGAGGGTGTTCCGATAGGGTCACAATATTTGCGTATATGGCATTTTTTGAACCGTAATAGGCAGACCCTTTAAATTTACATATAATAACTAATATTTAAAAATAAAAATTAAAGGGTGTGGCAATAGTGTATGGTCTTTTTATAGGTAGACTCTTGAAATCTCCACAAAAGGTGTATTGCTATGGCCGATAGAATAAAAATTACTAAAAATTAAAGGGTGTTCCGATAGTGATATTTAAAATTTATAAAATCAAGAAATAACAAAATAAATTATAAAATGGGCCGCATAAAAGATATGAAAAAATTATATCTTTTACTTTTAAAGTCGTATTGTTCAATACGGAAGGCTACGTGTATGTGGCTGACTCGCCCTTGACTGCTTCATTGCTTGATCCTACGGCCAGAACATTGCAATATGTTGCTCTTAGGAAACCGTTACCTCAACCATATTTTTCTTTGCGTATTTGTATTAATATAGTTTTAGAAAAATTAGAATAGAATAAAATTTAAACGTATAAACTGAAGTTATGTCATTTGTTTTTTATAATCGTCATTATTTTTAAAAGAAACAAAATATGAAGAAAAATTTATTGGTAGATAAAACCAATAAATCTTTACAAAAGCTCTCCTTTTTATAAAATACTTTACTTGCTTAAAATAATTTATTTGTTATGTTTGATATATCATGCTAGTCCTAACTAAAATTATAAAATACATGACAGAACGCTGTTTCTGTTAATGCTTGGTTAAATAAAATAACCAAAACAATATGCTGACTGCGACTTCTAATAATTCTAACGTATAAAAAATTAAGTACTACGAAACACCAAAAGTCCAAACTTTATTATTTAAAATTAAATATAAAATTGTGTACATTGGCATATGGCTTGACCAGCATTAACATGGGATAAATGCAAAAATGTAATAACTCTTATAACCAACAGCATAAAACTTAAGTATGTAAAAATCGCTTTATGTTAATGACTCAATCATTAATTTCGCATTTTCTCTATTAATTATTAGAACTTTTATGTGATATTAAATCAAATATGTCTTTATGTTATTTCTGACATATGTATGTATGTTAAGACGTTTGTTGTATATTTCTCTGCTCAAGCCATAAATTTGGTGGGCGACATGTAATAAATTTTATCTATTGGACAGAAATTTGTTTACGTACGCAATAAATACGCATACAATATAAACAAAAAAAAAAAACGGAAAAGAAAACAGAACTTCAATATAATAAAATAATACGATCATTATATTATAAGTGTATAGGGGTTAAGGCATCAATTTAAGGTGATATTTTGTATAAGATAGAATTTTAAAAAATAGGTTAAAGGGGGAAAAACAACTATAAAATCTTAAGATTAAAAAATCCTTTAAAAGCAAAGAAAATTCTTGAGGAATTTAAATGATATTAATAGAAAATGGATTAATGTGAAATTAATTTTTAAATATATTGTGAATGACAATTCAATGGATACTTTAAAAAAATCTATTCCGTAAATTTAGTTTTTAATAAGAAACAAGTTTTTTTATGTTTATTTATTTATAACAGTATTAGCTTATAATTACATTAAAAATTATAAGATAATAATAAGCTTTAGCAACATCGGCCTTTAGCTCTTTTTTTAATAATAAAAAAGTTTTGTTATTAAACATTTAGGGCCAAATTCATAAAAAAAATATTTTTACTTTGTAAAAGGTAAATTAAAAAATTTTTTATGAAAATTTGTTTTTAAGCCTTTTACAAATTAAAAATATTTTATATCAATAAGGTCCGTAAAGTGTAAAAAAGTAAAATTCAAAAATTTTCTTCAAATAACAAAAATATTTCGTTTTTAAATATTAAAATTAGCAATATGCCAAAATCGACTTTTTGCGAAAAAGAACTTTTTTATTATTGAAAATAGTTCTTTAAGGCTTTAGTAGCAACTTTTGTTCTTTGACTTTTTCATAATTCAGTTATTTACAAAATTACCGTTATTTTTAGATTATTGAAGAAAATCAAAATTTTGACCTTTAAATTTCCACAATTCGACCAACTAATGTTTGGCAAATTTGTACAAAATCCTTTGGCGAGTATTTTTGCTGAATATATGAACGAACTTATAGTGTTTGCAATACAGGGTGTTTTGATACATTTTTCAATAAAAATGAGTCTTGCGCCGTCTAGCGGTAATAATTTGTTCTAACTATATTCAGCAATTTGAAAGGTAAACGATTTTTTTGAAAATCGGTTGAAAAATAACCGAATGAGAAAGACAAGAGCTATAACATATTTAACAGTTTCAAACTTTTTACTAAATTGTAATGTAAATTCGTCATTAAATGTAAATTCGTCATTAAAATTGTGTACGTGACTACATTTTTAATTTTCCGAATAAAATTTCAATTATTTTAATAAAAATGTATTTCACAGAATCTTTATTATTTATACTTTTAAAAACATCAAGTTATTTTAATAATAATTAAAATTTTATTATTTAAATTTTCAGAGGTCTACATAAGAGTGTAATTTCTTTAGTTTTTCTTTGAGTTGAGGAGACTCTAAATCCAAATTTCCACCGTGATATTTATAATTTAAACCTCTCAAAATATTTATTTGCTTTTTAAGAATTTTTATCCGATTATTCTGTACATCGACATAAGGTAGTTCATGTAATAAATTAAATAATTCCATTGGCTCATCCATATGAATCAAATTTAGAAATAGGACTTTACTTTCCTTTTTCGTTCCTCAGCATTCAATTTTTTATTTTCCTTAAAAACCTTTTTCATTATTTTTACACCATTTTCCATACTAATTTATTTATTTCTTTAAATAATCGTACATTTCATGGTACATATTTATGCATAGAAAATTTTAGCTCAATCGGAAACGGGAAAGTTGGTGAAATTTAGCTTGCGAGATTTAATTACAGGCATCGAGACAGATCTAACTAAAGAAATTTGATGAAAAAAATTTAGAAGCAGAATTTTTTGTTTACGTATAACAAAATTTCTTGCTTAAAATGTTCTAATAATTTACTTTTGGACATATACTTTTTTGTTTTTTATCTTTAAAATATATGTATGAACCAACAACAAGTACTAAAATCTTAGGTCTAAAAGTCTATTTTGAAGTCCTGTTTTTTATTTTTTTTCCAAAATTATTTGTTTAGCGTTTTAGTTTTATGAAGATACAAAAATAAGTGTTGTTTACCATGTAAATACCAATAAGAAAATTTAGACGATTTGAACATTTTATTTATTTCACATTTAATGTTAAAATACTGTCAAGCGTACAGTACAGTACGGAGTCCTAAATATGTGGTTCCGACAAAGCGTATCAAGATGAAAATTATCGCTTTCCTTACTTCGTTGGATGGAACTGAAGAATGTCGAAAAGGAAGTGAATGCATTTGTTTTGCCAGGCCCTTACTTGCTAACATCTGGTGTATATTTCTTTATGAGGTGCCATATCCTCCTTCCTCTCCGCATTGACATTACTGTGGAATGAGTATACATCTACAGGTCTATCGATATATCGTTTTAACATTGAATCTTTCGCAGCCGCTAAAACTGTTTGGAAAATGTCAAAATATTTTTTCAAATTTGCAGTAAACAATTAAGCTTGTCTGTGTCAAAAGCAAATTGAAATTTGTGGGGAACTAAATTCAAGAATCATGTCTTTTTTATATCGAATATTTGATACAGCACATCCTTGAAAGTAAGATGATCTGACTTTTTACGTACTTTTTTATACAAAAGCTTTTTTATGAGAGTAATTTGTTCCATAACCAAACTTGGGGGATATCAATTACATTTTTTAATTAATTACACATGCAATTACTAATTACATGTAATTGTAATTGGGAATTTTCAATTACAATTACATGCAAATTTTTTTATTGTAATTACAATTACTTGGAATTAGTAATTGAAAATTTTCAATTACAGATTACCTGTAATTGTAATTTAATTGTAATTGAATTCCCCCATGTCTGCAATTTACTCAGCTACCAAACTTTACGGAAAAAGTACACAAACGGACATATTATTGATAGCACTAAGAGAGATGCTCCTATCAATTATTTGTATATATTAAGAGATTAAGTAACAGTAAATCAGTAAAAAGCAACAAAAAACAATAACATTATAAATGTAAAAACTTAATCTATGAATGAATGAATAAAATTTGCCGAATAGGCTTTAATGTTTTTTGTACGGCACAAATTGGGCTGAATATTATGCCTTGAAATTCAACATAGGTGTTGACAACTATAATATCTAAAACTCTGCGGTGGTGCTTAAAGATTACATTCCTACTTCAAAAGTTATATGTGAATGAAGGTGAAAAAAAACGATTTCTTCGCTTTTTTCTAGACATTTTCCAAATTTTCTTGTAAACGAAAAATGCGATCGTCAAGCACCACCGCAGAATTTTAGAACTTGAAATCATTAACAACTGTGTTGAATGGCAAGACATAATATTTAGCCCAATTTGTGCCGCGTTAAATGTAGCAATAGTATTTTCTTGTTTCCAAGTTTTGTTGTTGCCATTTTTTTTTTCAGTGTATATATGCAACAATAATAATAGTAGAGGAAAGATAACTACCCAAACTAACTATGCAAAAAATAAAAACATTGATTTTGTAGCTGTTAACATAAATATTGCGTTAAATTCATAAAAAGTTAAATAATCCAAGTTTTAATGGACACCCTAAATTTCCGTTTTAGGACAAGTGAGGGACACTTTAACTACCAATTATGGTAGCTGACTCTACTCCCGAAGCAATAAAAATCATTCGGCATTCATAGTCTGAAAATTAAATGAAAAAAATTTCTTTTCGTCTGCTACACCAATGTAAGTTGCAAGTGTTATCAGATAAGGGATTGCTCGACAAACGTGGGGAATTTCATTCTTATTTAAAGACATGTTGACATTTTAGTGCAAATCTCATATATAACCGCAATTTTTACTCTTTTGAATAACAAAAACATAAATTATGACCGAAAAATTTAATTTTGTACATCCTTTCTATTACACAGATTTTTACTTTCGATTTAAATAATACTAATATTGGCTGCCACTGTTTGTAATATATCTGCAGTTCGTTGGTTATCTATTCGAGTAACACCCACTCATTAATTTCATCAGCGAAAATTATAAAATAGCTCAAAATATATTTATACTAGGACCGCTTGCTGAAAACATCGCACCCAAAGGGTAAAAAGTAACCCTATTGTTTTTGCTACCATGTCTGTCCGCTGTCAACGCCTTCTGTAACTGGAACAATAATAGGTAGACTCTTGATATTTGCATGGAAGTTGTACTATAATGACCGCTATAACAACAAATACTAAACAAATACTAAAAATAATCTACATAAAATTTTAAGACCCTTAATTTTATAGTCCTTCAGTTATGGGTTCGGAATTTTCTTTATATAGAGGAACCCATCCCTGGATAAAATTCTAAAATTATTGTAGAGTTCTGTGAATAGTGTTTAACATATCCCGCTTTTAAAAATAAAAGTTACTGTCAAGTTTGCAGTACCATAGAATCGGTAAAATTGCGTACTTTCATTGCTTTTTCTGTATTTTCTCTTGCAAATGAGATACTTTTGCGGAAAAAAGTATGTTATATTTGACTAAAATACCTAGGTACCTGTTCACAAAATTTTTTAAAAAATGCATCCAGTAGTTTTTACGTCAACACAGACATACAGGCAGGAAAAAAGTAACTGTTTTATTATATGTATATAGATATAGACATAAAAAATAAAACTAAAAACTAACGAGTGTTCCGATAGTGATATGAGTTTTACGTATATTAGCTTTTTTAAATCTTATTAGGTAGACTCTTGAAATTTTCGTTGAAGATGTATTACTATGGCTTCTAAAACAACAATT
The DNA here is from genome assembly GCA_949628195.1 of Phasia obesa. NCBI lineage: Eukaryota > Metazoa > Arthropoda > Insecta > Diptera > Tachinidae > Phasia > Phasia obesa. Next base: position 40,120,145 of record OX451216.1, on the reverse strand, counting down.
AATGAAACTTAAAGAATATTCCGATAGCAACGTGATTTTGTGCATATATATGGCCATAATTTTTGAACGGCAAAAGGCCGACCTTTACATTTATGCAAAATAGGTAATATAATTAAAGGGTGGTTTAATAGTAAGCTTTTTCAATTGTACCGAATGAGAAATTTTTAACCCTTCCTGTGTTAAAAAAAAAAAATATATATTTTAGCACTTTTTCTATTCGTGGAATTGATATCTAATTCCTGTCTATACATAAGCCTAGATTGATTATAGAGAAAAATATCACATACTGTTTAATGAGGAGTGGAATAACTCGATTTGTTATACTTTACAGTAATTGGCTTTGGGTTAAGTAAAAACTGATTTCTTAACTAAACGCTGACAAAATGCTTTCTTATTAGTAACAAAATAATTTGTTATTAAAATATTTGAACCATTTATTGAATATACAACCAACAACATTTATTTAATTCAAATTGAAAGTGGGTTAGTAATTTTTATAATTTCAATACAAAGATTTATCAGACACCTTGATCACACCTTCAATTACTCTTTTTACTGTCACTGACAACTTTCATTAAATAAATTCGCTATAAAAACAGCCGACCTTATAATCAACAACTTTTTGTTTATTAATCCAGTTAATAGCTGTTTAGTTATGTGACAAATATATGCCATTCTGGGAGTGACAATTGCCTTATAAATACATCTAGTTAGACATCTTGACACATTCATCTTATGAAACTGCCACTATCCTTAAAATCTAATGAGGAGTTTTTAATTCTTTTATATATTTTTTTGATCACCTGTCGTTTTTTACTCCATCCAATATTTGTACCACTTTGCATTATTAATGACTTAATAACTTGGTGAACTAAAAACACACTTTTTCTCTTGCCAAATGAACAAAAAAAATTGTATGAAAAGAACAGACGAAAAGCAGCACAGCGGACCCAACCCACTAAATATAAGAAAAAAACAGTATGTGCATTTAAATAAAAAGAGTAAAAATACCAAAACCATATCAACTAATCAAATCACCACAACACTTACAGAAACATTATTATTTTTAAGCATTTTTATATGCAGAACACTTAAGACAATTTTCAACTAATTACGCCTGCAAGTGGCAGTCAGTTTGGACACGGCCAACACCAACAGCATCTAATAGCATGGTAAGAAGTAAGCTGCCGGACTGCCGCTCAACTAAATAGCAACATGGAGACAACATACAAGGAGAAGAACATCAACTCCAACACCAACTTAACAGACAATTTAGAAGAAATAACCACAAATAAGCAAACGAAAATACAGAATTTGATTAATTGTTTGCAACTCAATGCAAAAGATACAACATATTTTTTTTTTGTTTTAAGGCAGTAATCATATTGTAAAATCTGTGAGCAGAGTTATAAAATAATTTAATCATTTTGAAATAAACAACTAAAAAAACAAATATCAAAATAAAAACAAAATTTTTGTTTGTAGATCAAGCCGTTTAGCGAAGTCATTCATCAAAATCAATTCGAGTAAAATTATGCATGATTTTCGACTGAACACTTGCCAATTGGTCTATTAGTGAGATCATACTCAATATGAAAATGTTATTACCATATTAAAATGGACGACAGAGGGGTACTAGAATATTTTTTGCTGTAACTGACTGTTCTATTCGGTAGTTCGAGATATACCACTGAGTTATGGCGAGCGGTAACAGCTTCCTAGATAGAGCTTATCTCTAGTTAAGTCATGATAACTCTGTTAACTCTCTACGCTTATGAACTCTGATGTAACTCTGGATTTTGTTGGCCAATGGAGAAATTCAGAAGATATGAATGGGCTAATATCTAAAGAAAATTCTAAAGCAATAGACTCTTGGCTAAAAGTCCAGAAAGACTTTGTTTGTAATTGAGGTACCTTAAGCTGGAGACAAAGTATAATCTGGACACGATGAAAATCGATGAAGACTATGCTCGGAAAAGGTACAATTATAGCATTCTCGAATGCGCTTATGAGGACTGCTTTTGAAAGACATGAGTTTTTTTTTGTTTTACTTCTTACCAAAACCCAATAATTTTTTATGGACACGAACAGAATGCTAATTGGGACTTAAAAAAATGTTATCAATTACAAAAGAATATGAGGAGAAATATGCTCAACAGTTATTAGTCGACGGTCTGAAATCACTACAGTATATAGAGACTCAATCTATTGAGGTCATCTATATCATTACCAATAATACCGGAGTGACGAGGTATCCACATTACACAGAAAAAATTATTTTTAAGATTCAAACAATTAATTCTCATAAATAACACATTTTTTGTTTGAATATGATCCTATAAACAAAATTTTAAATTCAGACAATTAATTTTAAAATTAGTTTATTAAAAATATTCCTCGATTTTTTTAAACAAATAATTGTGATATTTGGTAAAAAAAAATTTACTGACTTTAAAAAAAATTTTCAAACAATGCATTTGTCTGAATCAGACAAAAAAGGTTACTGAAAATTACAAAAAAATTAAAAAAAAAATATTGCTGAATCAGACAAAAAGTTTACTGAAATTTAAAAAAAAAAATCAAACAAGTAATTTATATGAAACTAATGAAAAACTTTACTGAAATAACAGAAAATTTTCAAACAAATAATTTAGCTAAATCGAAAACAATTCTCGCTAATTGTGTTTAATAGTAACAGTTTTGTGACTAATTTAAATAACTACTGGGTAAAATTTGACCATATTAAAAAATAGGACAAGACGAATCACTTTACAGGATGGCAATGGCAAATTCATTTAATTTCGCTGTTTCTTAAAATATCAAATTCTATATATTAAAAAATGTTATCTATATATGGAATTTGACATCTTGAGCAACAGTAAAAATAATGTAGTATCTCCCTTTTTCTTTTTACTTTGGTCAAATTTTAGCGACTAGTTACTTACATATATATATATATGTATATAGCATATGTCATACATATTTACATAAAATTGACCATTGCCGCCACCTGAAAAACTGTTAATAAAAATCAAAAATTAAAATATATACATACATATGTATGTAGGTAGATATGAATATGTAGCATTATCTTCAATAAAAAATTTGTACTTTTTTACCTTTTCCTCTGCATCTAATGGCTTTTAAATGTTTCAATATTTGTGCTTTAAATATTTTTTTTATTTAAATACATTTCCTTTTTGAAGTCTTGAAAAAATCAATATAAAATTTTTTTTCTAGTTTTTTAATGCATGACAGAAAGTGTTGCCGTTTTTTGCGAATGAGTAATTATTGATAATTGGGCCAAAATAAAATTTCTTGGATAATATGTGCAAAATTGTCGTGAAATTAACCGACTTCATCGTCTGAGTTAACTCCTAGAAATCATTTAATCTGAACGGATTTTTATTTATTTTTATTTGAAAGTTAGTTTAGTTCCATTCAAAAATATTCATAATTTTAAAAAATAAAGGCTGTGCATCGGGAAAATCATGTATGATTTTTACGTGTCTTTTGGACCCTAAAGTGCACCAATTTCATATTTTAACAAACTAATAACAAAATTACCTTACGATTAATGTCCTTATAGTTGATGTAACTTGGAAATTAGGTATAATTTCAGATAGCCCGTTATGAACGTAAGTATAAATACTTCAAATTAAAAATTAAACAGTGTGTCGATAGATGATGTTATTTTATGTATATGGCCTTATCTTTTGAATCGTTATAGTCAGACACTTGATATTTACACAGCCTTCATATTGCAATATCCGCAATTATAAATAAAACTTAAAATTAATAGTGTTCTCATCTTTTAATAAACAGATAGGCACTTAAAAATTATATAGTATTTGTATTGCTGTGTAAGCTATAATAGCAATCATTAAAATTAAATGTTTTGGGAATTCAGCTATTATTTTAATAATATAATGCTAATAACCTATACTATTTTATAATAAACCAATTTATTATTTAAAAATCTAAGCAAGGAAACTTGTACCCACATTTTAAGAATAGAGAAAATTTATTTATCTGTCTATATGTAAATACCAAACTTAAATTTTATTAAGAAAAAAAATTTATATACTTTTTTGCTTTTTAATTTCATAAGGTTGTTTCCCTACTAAAATATAATTTGAGGCTATTTAAAATTTAAACGTTTTTTGAATTTAATTTTTACAGAAGAACAATATTTCCATATTAATAAATTTAGTTTGACCAATTATTTTTATTACTGCAACACTGTTAGCAGCAAATTAAAAATCAAACAAAAGTATTATTAGATTCAAACAAAAAAGTTTTTGAAAATCAATAAACATTAAAAAAAAACATTTGTTTGGAAATATTTTGGTAATAATTTTTTCTGTGTACTTTAATTTTAGATTGGAAACGGATGAGATAATCTCTTATATTATAGATTAGTATAGCTGTGATAGATGATTTATAATCTAAGCTTATAATGTACTTTGATCTTTGTTTGTTGGCCCTATTAATAGCATTTAAAATAACTAAGACTTCTGCAATAAAAATTGAGTTACTATCATCAATCAAAGCTTGCTGTACTATTCTAAGCATATGAGACTCCATTAACTAGTTGATTTTGATCCATCTGTATAACAGAATTTCCAACCATTGTCTACATATTTAGCATTTTTAATGAAATAGAGTTTAATAAGGTTCAAATGATGTAGTGTCTTTTGGATGACTGGTAGAAATTGATAGCATTGTTAAAAAGCAATTATCAGAGACTGCGTGAGGAGGAAGAAGAAGGTTACCAGTCGACAGTCTGAAATCACTAAACTCAAGATTAAAGGCTTATTATAGCACCTGATCTCTATGAGGGTAAGGTTGGCGTAATTACATTTCGAATGTCTATAATCATAGAGGACGGAAGGTGGTTGAAAAGGGAGCCGTTAAGGAAGTGGTCTGCTTCGACCTACATTAAAAAAACGATTTTTCTATATATTTCAAGGTATTTTGTTGAGAATTGCTGTTAATACTATTCATATATTTTAAACGATTTAGGCCCATTATTATAACTTTCCAATAGCTAAAGTTAGGATTTTGTCGTAGCGATAACTTTCTTTTTTCGTTATAATAAGAGGGTAAGGTTCGTTACTATAACTTGCCTTTAATGTACTTCATAAATTAAGATTATTTTTATCTTACTTATAATAACGAAAAACAACTCATAGCTCCAATAAAATCCTAACTTCAGCTATTGGCAAGTTATAATAAAGGGCCTTAATCTTCTTACTTTTAAGGTATATGATGTGATGTTTCCAGCGATATTTTGAGTCGATGGTTATGCCTAATATTTTCAATTCATCTATTTTTAACAGTGCATTATTTCAAGGCACGGTAACATAAATAATCTGCAAAATTTTGCAAATAACAAGAATACATAGTTTTAATTTATAAAATTAAAACAACATTTTTTAAGATACAATATTTTTAAATAAATGTACACATAGAAACTAAAAAAGATAAGTCCTAAAATGGTAATGGCAAGATGAAGATGATGATGACGATCATGACGATGATGAAGAGGAAAAGTGAACAAAATGCAAAAATATTTCTTTAAATGCATCATCGTCAACATATCGGTTCACAGCAACACAGTTGTACTTACTCGTTTTAAACATGCATGAGCGAGCGAACGAATGTACAAGTTTGGCACGCGCATAAAATGTGTGCGTATGAGTATTGGTAGTCGTTTGATGACGATGATGCGTTGAAGCTGAAGTATGTTGCACATTGCAACTAAATAAATAACAATCTTTTGCATGTGTGACTCCGAATGTGTTTGGCTGTAAATCTTATCTTTTTCAAAAGGAATTTAAAAAATTATATGCTAGAAGTTTTTTTCTTTAATTTTTTCTTACTTTCTTTCAATGAAGATGGTTAAAATATTAAGGATGTTAAGAATTGGGGACATATCAGACAATTGATGATTAATTCATATTCATGAGCATTCAACTGTATGCTGTGTGCATCGTGTCACATTCTGCCACAGTTTCACAATAAGGAGTTTTTTGTCTCGATATAAGTGTGTGTAGATATATGCAAGTGTAGAATATAATGCGAGAAATTCTTCAGGATAAAAATTAACCGACCACAACACCAACCTCTATACATTTGGCGCCTGCCCGTTGACGGCAAAAAATCAAAAAGAATCTTGAGCTACAGGTATGTGTTAGTGCTTGAATGATTTCAAAAACATTTGCTTTTTTAAAGGCGTGCGTGTTTAGTGCACTAAGACTCATTAATGTCTTGCCTTGTTTTATGCAACTTGTTTTGAAATCCATCGGGATGCCACTTTTAGTGTAAGAAAAATTCAAATATTTGCAGAGAGTGTATAAGTGGCTTGTTGTTATAATCGTTGTAGTTGTGATTAGATTAAGGTCATTGCTCAAAAAATCTTAAAGGGATTGCCAGAGGTATTAAATTATATTTTAGCACTTTGAAGTTTTTGAAATAAGTTCAAATTTTAAAAATAAGATAAATTTATTTGTGTCTGTATGTAATTTTTTGTAAATAATTTTATCAAGCAAATACGCCTTATAAAATTTATTTTAATTTAAACAAAGCAGTAGCATGAAATACAGATGTGAGCAAACAAAAAGGGAAAACCCTGGGCCAATGATTCTTGATTGTGTCTATATTTTGTGGTTGTTTATCCTTTTAATTGAATGTGATTAAATTATTAAAACATGCTGTTAATTACACAAGGTTTAATATTTATTAAATTTAATTAAAAATTGAATTAAAAAGTAAAAACTAAACAAGAAAATACAATAAAATAATTAACAATAAAATTAACTTAATTAAATTTTTCTGTAAATAAGAAAAAAACCATAAGTATTAAATGTTATAAACCAAAAGAAAAAATAATCTATATATGACGCAAGCTGACGAAAGGGACCTTATTTTGCCAGGGTAAACTTTTCAAAAGAGGACAAAACAGAATTTAATATTGTCCGTAAAACCAAACCATATCTTTAGATTAAATAAAAAATAAATTTTATTTTAAACTAGCTATCCCCAGTTCACACTAATCCTACACTAAGCCACAAAAACTACAACAAAAACTTGGAAGAACAATTTGGCCAACTTTTAACTCGAAAACGCATGGTATTCTCACATCAAAACTGTTTCAGTTTAAATGTAAGATACGATGCCCACTGTTCCCATCCAACTAGTTTTTTTTCTAGACTATGCGTATTAACACTACAATAATTAAATACTTTGTATGGGAGGTACCACTTTCACTACCCCAACCCAGTCAGCAATTTGCTAGACTTTGAACATTAACATAAGTCTTACATGTGCAAAATTTCAAGTTTCTACTTGTTGTAGTTCTCTAGGTACACGATAACAATTTTTCACTTTTTATGGGAGGTACCAACCCCACTGTCCGAATCTAGTCTATATTTTGCTGGGCTATGCACAGTCTGAGGGTAACTTGTGCAAAATTGCAAGTCTTTACCTATTGTAGTTCTTTAGGTGGACAATAATAATTTTTTCCATTGTTAGGGAGGTAACGCGCCTACTGCTACAATCCACTCTATGTGTTGTTAGACTATGGACATAAGTATGACTATACCCATTGCAGAACTCTAGGTAGACGATAGTATTTGATAACTTTGTATAGGAGGTACCACGCCTACAAATCCAATCGAGCCTGTGTTTATCTAATCTATGTATATATATGTATATTACTGGTGCACAATTACAATTTATTTATTATAGTTTTATATATACGTAAAAAGTAGGCGTAAAAGTGTGGACCATCCACTTTCCGTAAAAACCTAAGTTGGGTTATGATGAAAACTTAACAAAAATTTGCCAAATCAGAGCAGCAATTCTTAAGTGATGCGATTACCACTGAACGACATTTGATTTTCTTTATATAGATTTAACATATTTCATTAGGCAGTCTAATTGTCCAACTTTAACCACGATTATCTCAAAAATATACTTTTAACTAAAAACTTAGATTTTTAGTTTAAGTTTATTTATCTTCCATTTGCAATTTGTAAGCCTAATTGGTCAATAAATAAATTAGATAATTCCACACATTAAAAATATACAGGTATGTACTGGATTCTACTTTGAAGTAAAGGTAATTTGTATTCACTTCATTGTGACTCTTTGGTGTTCTGCATTCTACTTTTTACGTTTCATTTCTGTTTTATTTTCGAACATTAATTCGTAGTAAATTGCCATGTTCTAGAAACTATTTTAGTAATTATTAGTTATTTGAAAATACTTCTGAATTTCATTGTTAAATGGAAGGCTTTCACAGAAACAAATGTATAAGCACAATTACAATGAAATAATACGATCAGAATGCCACGCAGGATACATTATCGTTGCGTTTTGTGTAAAACAATCCAAAAATATTTACAAAAGAAAACCATATAAAATTGGAGCAGTTATGGAAAGAGCTTTGAACAGTAATAGTCCTCCAACAGGAGATACTTATGGTTGGAAAAAATCCGAGTTGCAGTCGTTAGTGGAGAAAAATCAGACATTAGTGGAGTATCATTCAACAATTTTCTGCTTACAAAAATAGAGGAAATCGTTGGGCAATTGTGAAGGCTTTTCACCGTAATTGAAGGCATTGAAAACGCACCTCAGTGATCTGTTTTGTGAAAATAATACTAGTAAAGCTGTTACTCCGACTCCAAAACATCAGAGAGACAAAACCTTGAGACACGTCTTTAATTTAATTTGTGTTGAGGTGTACCATCTGGAGAATCCCTACTGCGTTTATACCAGGAATCGCAAATAATTATTATTTTATAAATTTTAACCAACAATTTATAATGAAGGAGAAATGCCAACATATTGACCATTAATCTTCCTAAGTAATTTTCAAATATGACTACTTTTAAGAATTCAGCTTTTTCCAAGTTCTAACATTATTTCAGATATCCCACTATTATAGGTCCCTTGAGTACTTCCTGGACCACCATATTGGTGTGTTATACCAGTCCATCCCCATTTTCCCTTCTTAAGTTCCTTTCGAAATTCCAATATTTTAGTTCGTGTTTTTTAAGGTGGAACTTTTCCCGATTCCAAGTTGTAGCCTCCAAAATAATTGTATTGATAATTACTGTGAATCGTCTAAGAATAAAAGTGCTGTGTTGACTGCAAATTGAGCTCTGTTAGAAAACATGGTTTTTGTCTCTGCTAGGTAAATTTGAATTTATCTTCACACCCATAAAGTCAAACCACTACTTTTGCAGAACATGAAAAATAAAAAGTCCACTTTTCAAATCGTATTTTACTTTCATTTTACAACTTTTCTGCAACATGCCTGATAAACACATAACTTAATAATTCAATATATGTAATTATTAATAATTAAAAATAATTTACAAGAATACTAAACATAGTTACATTTCCTTCAACCCCGACCTCTAAATACTGGATGATATTATTTAAGCAACTAAATTCAATGAGTCTTTTACTTTGAGTGGGGTATCTTTTATTGAAGTGTCTCAAGAATGGCGGTAATGAGTTATATGAACGTATGACTTTAAACTGATTTTTTTTTTCGAACTGTCCAGAATTTTGTGTATTATCGAAAAACGCCGAAAACTCAATTTGAACACATCAGTTTGTATATGAAAGATGCTAGGAATATCAATTGACGTTTTAATACAAAATACATATGACACGTTCTTGATTGCAAAAATAAAAAATTAAAATATTAACTACATGCTTAAAAAATTAATTTAATAATTAAATTTTCCAATAAATCTTAATTTTAAATTATTTTTGATTTAAATTTGTCTTCACCAAATTATTAAATATATTACTTCTGCTTTGAAAATTTTAACTGTTTCATTCCGAAGAATTCTTTTTTCAGTTTTAGTTATAGTTTAGTGATATGGCAGATAAAAAAGTTGGCAACCCTCTATTTAAAACCAATTTTTTCTTTGGTTTTCCTTTTCTTTTGCTGTAGAACTTCTGTCGCAAAATCGTAATGTCAAAACCCCGGTGGCTTTTTAATTTGTCGCTGGTGTCATTTATGGAATCAAATGTGATACATTACTTAGCTAATGGAGCATTTTAATTATGACATTGTGCTGCGACTACTGTATTCTTGCAACGTATACAAAACCAAGCAACAAGCAGTAAAACACAAATGAAAAGAACTGAATTAAGTGTGTATTTTTTCTTTCTTTGTGATTGTTATAGCTGTTGTTGGTTTTTTGGCATTAAAACGGATTATTTTAATAAGTGGACCAACCAACCAACCAACCAACCAACCAACCAAAGAAAAAGCACTCATGGTTTCTGTTGGGTCCATGTAATGTAATGATTTTTAAAATTATTTGCTTGTTTACTTTATGCCTGAGTGCGTCTCTTAAATTAAGACACACAACCTAATGAATTTTCTTGTTATTTTGAGACACAGTAAGTGATTTAAGAATATCCTTTCATTTTTCCAGCTGCTCATACATGAATAGTTATAAAACGACCACCAGCATCCTTTCAAATCGTAAATATATTCTTTGAAAAATCACAATAAAAATGAAAATGATTTTAATATATTATTTATGTTCTCGGCAATATACAAGTCTTGTTGTGGTTTTAATTGACCATTAATTGTTGTATGCCACATACTATTTGTTGTTCACTTTCTTGTATTTTAACGAAATTAATTGTGCAGCGTGCATTTATTACTTTTTTCATCGATTCATTGTTTGTTGTATGGGGGTGTTTTGCACCTTTTGTTCCACATGACACATGTGTGCATCACAGTTAATGGAAATCATTATGATATTTGATATTTTTGGGTTTTTGTTGTACTCATTGTTCATCTTGTCCAGTTAAATGTAAACTAAAAGGTGTTGTGCATGTGACATTTATTTGTTTTGTTGCTGCTGTCTTGTGCTGTGCATTTTTGACCTGTGACGTTGCAGTTTTACTTGTTTGTTTATTATAAATGCGGGCATGCGCCCGATATCAGTTTACTTTGTATGATTTTGATAAAGATAAAACAAAAAGGTGCGCAAAGAAATCCTTTCACCTGTAATCTGATCAATGGGGTTTCGATTACTCATTGAATTTAAAAAGGAAAAGTCATTGTAGTTCAAGGTAAGAGTAAAATTAAATGTTAGTAATTTACAGAACGAGTGTTTTTTCTATTAATTTAACATTTATCTGAAAACATGTATGTAAAGTAAACTTGCAATAAAAGCTTTTTTGAAACGAAGTGATTTTTAAGTATTTTTATTTTCTCAAATATCATGTTTGAATTAAAAAGTATTGAGTACTGTACTGTACTGCAAATTGAGTACTGTGGTTATCGAGTACCGAGTATTGATAATTTTTTTGGGTACTCAATACTTTCTCGAAACTTTTAACGTTATAGTTTTAGAAACATATTAAATAAAAAATTTTACGACTTCATTAAAACTCTGACTAACAATTAGTTTCTATAATTAAAGAAAAGTATGGAGCACTATTGAGTAGAATCGAGTAATTAAAAGTAGCAGATTGCCAGCACTATTTTGTTATTTTTTTTTTTATTTTCTTTAAAAAAAAATTTAAAAAAAAAATTCCGTACGCCATTGAGTTAAACAATTTTTGTGTGAAATGCTTTTAGCAAGTTTAATAATTTATATTAATACTAGCTGTGCCCACACACGTTCTGTGCGTCCTGACAATATTTTGTTTACTTTATATAAGGGTACTCATCCCTAGAAAAACTTCAAAAATGTATATAAAATTGTACAAATTATTGTAAAGCTCAGTAAAAGGTGTTTAAAATATTTTAATAACATTTTAATTCCACAAAGTAAAAATTCAAATCAAATAAAAATTTTGTTCAATTGGCTATCTGGCAGTAGTTCATATTCTGTCATTACTTTAAAACAGCACCATCTGTTGCGCAATCGTGTTTAAATGTATCGATTCCAAAAATAAAAGATGCCTTAAAGTATGCAGTACTTTTAAATCGGTAAACAAAAGTCGGCGTACTTTCACTGGTTTTTCTCCACTTTTTCTTGGGAATAAGTATGTTATATTGGGATCAGAATACTAATATTTATGAATACAATTATTGCGTCGATGGAATTCGTCGTGACTAACGAACTCTACGTACGATAGGTTTATTTTTTTTTATATCTTATGCAAACACAGGATTTCATCTCTTTCAGTTCTCTTAGTCTACGCAAGGACTAGCTAAAGAAGACATACTAAGAGCCTACCTTCGGTCGCAACTATAAAGAACTATACGTTGGCCTTCCAATAGCACGTAGCAGCTGACGATCCCTATATATAATAAATCAGGCAAGCGAGGATCAGACCCACACGCGAAGAGTTTCGTGCCGCCATACTGTATTTGATTTTGCATTAAAAGTAGCAGTAATCGAGATGACTGGAATGTCAAAAATTTCATATAGATACTGAATTATTAAGACTTAAACCAAAGAAAATAATAGCAGTATTTCCTTTGGGTCTTAAAGCACTTGACAACATTTCTTCTACAACGCCATTTTGAAACGATTTTTTAAGTTGGACAGAATTCTGTCAGATTTTTGTGTGAATAAATCGTAAATCGATTGTGTAGGATAGTGAATCCTGGCCTTTACTAATAGTTTGATGTATAAATGAAATTAAAAATGCAAATTGCTTCTAATCATATAAAGGTTAACATTTTTATTATGATTTGTCTTTTTGCACTGTTGCCAACTTTTTCTTACGTTTTCTAACAAAATTTGTACTGAAAAAAAACGCCAGATACCACTAAATATTTATTATTTAGCGGTATTTAACGTGAAAAACAGCTAAAATATAAAAATTAAATTAAAATTCCAGTATATTTAAATTTTAAAGAAATTTATGTTCAGTAGATTTAATTATAGATGTTATGCGATTGGATGATTACACAGTGCAACTCGGAAAAATATAACCATATACGGACACCACTACGTGATAAAAGACGAAAAAAAAAGACCCCTGTCTCCCAGTTTTGCCCAAAGTACTCCAGGTTTTTTTATGGGCCCTCAAAGTGTGGGGCCTCGATGTCATTTTTGCAAAAAAATGATCATTTACTCAAGCTCATATTTTGCAAACCGTTTGGAACAAAAATTGTAAACATATAAAATCAAAAAAACTTCATCTTCAATGTCAAAATCGCAAAAAATTCAATTTTTTTACCTTTTTTCCGCTGTTCAAGTCCATAGGTAGCAAACCGTTCAAAATTCAAGGAAACAATCAACTACAAAAATGAACCTAAGATCTCAATAAACAACTTTCTACAACATATGAACTTCCTAGGAATAATTCTTAACGCCGTTTAGGTAGCGCTTAGGTAGCCGGGAAATTTTTCACTTTTGCGGCCCATAAAAAAAACCTGGATAACTTTTTGCAAAACTGGGAGACAGGGGCCTTTTTTTTGGTCTTTTATCACGTAGTGGTGTCCGTATATGGTTATTTTGCCATGACTTAAAAAATTACACAGTTTGTTATTAAGGGAAATTTAATAAAAATTACGGGAAATGATTATTCAGTTAATCGACAGTTTGTCATATGCGAGGAAAATTGTAAAGTAATTTTTATCCGATATAGGGACGATTTATTTGTTTCTGGCAATTAAACCTTTCTTAAACAACAACTTTTAAATTTTTAGAAAATTTAGTTTCAATAAATAAACCAAATCGACAACAGCCTGTTTATTTCATTTTTAATAAGTTATATTTTCAAGGTTTATAGATAAAGCCAAACAGAACTTGGAATGTCGAAAATCATCACATAGTTTTTACGAACCTATTGCTCTCAGGCTTTTTTGTTACAATAGAGTTACAACTAAATTCAAAATTGTAACTAAATTTTACACGCGTAGTAACTAATACCTTTTGCTGAAGTGACACAAATTCAACCCGCAAACTAAAAGACAACCAAAGCAGATCCAAATAAAGTTGTAGTTTTGTTTATATCTTATCCTGGTGGTGTCATTCGTCGCATATATTTTTAGAAAAATAAGATTATTTTTGTGCTGTTACTTACGGTATTCGATACAATTTGTAAATGTTTTAAAAAATACCATGTCACCACCTACCACATAGTCACCGTAATAATCGATTTATTGTGAATAAAATTTTAACCCAGAGCTAGTTATTTAGTACTTATATTATTTTTTTTTACTATAAAAAACGGCACTAAACGTACTATTACTGAGAAGTCGTGGTTCTCGCATGAAAGATGTGAGAACCACAAAGTCATGAAAATAATTTACTTTGTGCAAATGCATTGGATATTTGACAAAAATTGTATCTCTTAAAATCAATTTAAAAATCGCTAAATTACCGCTAACCGCTAGATATATGTAGCTGCAAAATCTCCATATTGGCAACAGTGTCTTTTTGCGGGAAAGGACCTGTAAAATACTCTTTCATTAAACTTTAATGTTGTATCGTTTGTTTTGGAATCTTAATTAAATGGCATTTCCGGTCATAGTACAATTTTAACTGTCGAAAACAAATTTTAAAAAGATATGGCCTACTAATAACAGAAACTTAAGTGCTTCTAATCATCTCATCGAGAGTGTATATCTTCCAAATTGTACTCAACCCCCTTCACTTGTCAATTACTGGCAACAAATGTTATTTCTTAAAACTTAAAGCAGTTTAAAAGTGCGGGGACAATTTATACCCAAAAATATGAATAGTTTTTTGCTGAAAAAGAATTAAAATCCAAAATTAAAATTAAAATTGTTTACTGACAATTTGACGTAAAATAATTTGTAACAAAAATTTTAACAAGTAAATTATGTTTTAAGGGTCTTAACTTAACTTGTTTGCATGATTTGGCATTACATGCCTATTGTTTAGACATTTTTGCTGCAGCAAGCAGATTAGAAAAAAAATTTACATTGGTTTTTATTAATGAAGATTTAAGCAAACATGCCTTAATCGCGCAGAAACATGAACAATTTATGGTCAAATTTAAAATAGAGACAAAAGTAAAAAAAAAAATATAATAAAAAATAACTTGTCGTGATGGCCGATATTATTGATGGATTTAGGGCGATTATAAGATTGTTGTCATACTTTTTTTTCTTCATTTACCTTGTTATAGTCAAATGCTAGCAAAACTACTAATAAAAATTGCGCAATCTTGTTTTATTTACTTCTAAGTTGAAAATATATACAAAAACCAACAACAACAAAAAAGAAACAACTTCAATATTGCAATCTCAAAATTTCAGTTTGAAATTGAGCTGTCATGTTTGTTTGTAGTTAATCATCTTGAGTTGGTAGTTTTTTTTTTCTTATTTTTTTTTTCATTTTGGCTGTTTGTCGTTATTGTGCTTCATGTTGGTGGAAGTTTGCTTAACTTTAAGAGGATCTACACGATCTAGGCCATGGGTGATTGTTTTAGGGCTGCAAGTGATTTTTCTACCTCAAAATAAATTTTGTTTTTTTTTTTTTTGTTTATTTGATTATTTGTTCCAAACCATAACACAGCTTCAAGTCATTTTTTCAGTTGTTCAAAATGATTATTAGATTGACTTCTATTTAAGCAGCTTCTGCTTTATAGTTGTTATTGATTTAAAATTCATAATTTTTATTTGGCAAAAAAAAAATATACAGGTTAAGATGGTTCATTGTAATCAATACAAAACTGAAATTATTATTTTGTTTGACTTTTTTTCTAGCCAGTCTTCGTTACATTGATTAAGTTTGCTCAAGGTATTATGAAATAATTTTGAGTTTTTTGCTTAATCATTAAACTTGTTAACAAAAAGAGCAATGCAAACAAAGAGTTTTATAAATAATTTTTTAGTTGATCTGTATTTTTTTAATTATGGGAATGTTTCTGTTCTGAAATACATAGTTTACTTTAAGTTAATTTTATAATTTTACCATTAATCTTTGTTATGACAAAAACTAAAAAAAAGCTCAAAGCCAGGACTATATATTTGCCATGTTATAAAATGCTGGTGTCAGTTAGGAAGATCACAAGAAAATATTGAAAATTTCATCATTAAAAAATGAGTGTAATTTGGCTTATCGTTCCAATGGAATGATCATTACGGGTAAAAAATTGATCATTTATATTTTATTTTTATTATATTTAATTTTCTGACTTCTTTTAATGACCGTAATTAATCGTTAAACAGGATGTATCTTTGTTGAAATCAGGAATTATTATCAGAACTATTCTACAGAAATCTTAAAAAACTGGATCTCCAAAACCACCTACAAAATTCGATGGCTTAAAAAAACTATTAATGCAGTAAAACTTGCGACAATGGCTCCTATTTTGGTATAAAAGGTTTCCAAAGTTTAAAATAATGTTTGACTTGTTGACTTAATGTTGACTTACTAACAAAGTCTATTTGGATTCAGAGAGTCCAGGAATATAAATACAAAAAAGTTTCAATAAAATCTGCAGTAGTCATTTTGAGTGCCTTTTTAATTTGAAGTGAAATTGCCCTATTCATAGCACTTTTATAGGATAAAGTGACAAAAATTTGATCATTAAATGGTTACTACATCTAAAAATGCAACATGGTTGGTTTGAACAACATGATTTTCACATCACAACCAAATTTTCATTAGAATTCCAAAATAATGTTTTTAATATATTAATAATATACATATTATTAGTAAACAATTTATGATAAGTCTGCTGCTATGAAACCACAGTATGACTAAAAACAAACTTTTATTAGAATCATATTTTAAGGGTTTGTCTTTAAAAACAACTAGTAATTATTTATTGAATCATTTTTGAAAATAAGTCTTCTTAATATTTTTTCTTTTTTTATATAGCTATACCACCAGTTTGGAGTGTATGGAGAACGACATCAGCATTTTTACTGATGGTTCTATTATGGGCGGTAGAGCAGATCTAGATGTATACTCAGCTGAGTTACACCAGTCCTGTAGTCTGCGATTGGGGGAGTACGTCTCAGTACCGGATCACTTACTGGGATGTCGAGTGCAGGAAAGAAAGGTTTTTATTTCACTCGACAAACAGACGGTTATAAAAAGCATAAGACAAGTGAACGTGTACTCCAAAAGGTTTTTATTTCACTCGACAAACAGTCGGTTATAAAAAGCATAAGACAAGTGAACGTGTACTCCAAACTTGTGCTGGAATTTGGTTTAAAACTTAACAGATGTGCCTCGGTTAATGAGGTAACATTGATGTGTGTTAAGGCCTACATAGGCACAACTGAAGCAGCGGACCAACTAAGAACAGCGAGATCTGCTGAGAAATTCTGTGGACCGAAACCCAGAGTATCGCTGGGTAATTACATCATGAGAGGTAAGCTCCCACAATGGCTGAACTTATTAAACCTGAAAAGGTGAAGGGAGGGCACTACGCGTAGTCACGCTCAAATGGTGCTCAAAGTGCCCATGGGAAGGAAGACCAGTAAGGTGCTCAAATATAATAGAAGTGCCTTAAGAAGGATAACTACCTTGGTGACAGGTCATAGAGAATTCAAGTATCATCTAGCCAAGATGATACATATCGTTCCAACGGAAAGGCACGTTATTAATCTCGTTTTTTAACGATGCAATTTTCAATATTTTCTTAATGGAAACCGGCATTTTATAACATGGCAAATATATTTACCTTGCTATGAGCTTTTTTAGGATTTCGTACCCAAAGGGTAAAAACGAAACCCTATTGTTTTCGCTACAATATCTGTCCGTCTGGCCGTCTGTACGTCTGTCCGTCTGTCAGCACCTTTTATCTCTGGAACCGTAATAGATAGACTCTTGGAATTTTCACAGATGATGTATAGCTGTTGCCGCTATAGCAACAAATACTAAAACTTATAGGGTGTTCCGAAAGAGAGGTGTTATTCACGAATATGTGCCTATTTCTTGAACTGTGTGAGAGATACACTTGAAATTTACAAACAGTAATTAAAATTTAGTTGACTATATAAACAAGTATAAAAAATAAGGCCTAAGTTTTGAACCATAATAGGTAGACTCTTGAAATGTTCACAGAAGGTGTATAACTGTGGTCACTATAGCAAAAAATACTAAAACTTTTAGGGTATTCAGAAAGTGACGTGTTATTTGCCTTTATGTCTTAATTTCTTGAGATATAGGAGACAACCACATAAAATATGCAGACAGTAATTTAAACTATATTCGCGTTAGAATCAAGTATACAATATTAAATCTAAAAATTAAAGGGTGTTCCGATAGTGACGTGATTTGCATGTATATGGCATAAGTTATGAACGATAGTAGGTAGACTCTTGAAGTTTTTACAACAGGCGTATTTAGTAATACAGTGGTAATAATACAGTACAGTAGGTAGTAATACAGTACAGTAAATAGTGGCTCTAGTAGCCACTATAACAAATAGTAAAAATTAAAAGGTATGCCGATAGTGACGTGACTAATTTTTTACCATAATAGATAGACTCTTGAAATTTTCATAAATGGTGAATTACTATGACCCCTATAAAAACAATAAAAATTTAAAGGGTTTTTCGACAGTGACGTGTTTTGCATGTATAACGACATATTTTTTGAACCGTAATAGGTAGACTCTTCCAGTTTGTATAGAAGATGTGTTGCCATGGCCGTTATGACAATTACTAAAAATTAAAAGGTGTTCTGATAGTTACATGTTTTTCACGTATAGTAACTTATTTTTTTAATAGTAATAGGTAGACTCTTGATATATTATATTATTATGCTATAGCAAATAACAAAATTAAAGGGTGTTCCGACAGAGACATGATTTGAACGTGAATAGCCTTATTTTTTGAGCCGTAATAGCTAGACTCTTGAAATGTTTACAGTAGATGTTGTACTTCGGCCGCTGTAACAGTTACTAATGTCTAAAGGGTGTTCCATCAGTGACATGATTTTCTCGTATATTACCTTATTTTTTGAAACGCAATAGGTAGGCGCATGTATATTTTTATAGAAAGTGTATTACCATGGCCGCTATTACAACAATTACTAAGGGTGTTCCAAAAGTGATGCAATTTTCGCGATTATGATTAATTTTAAAATTAAAGGGTGACTCATAAGACATGAAAAAATTAAAAATTAACAACATAGTACGGAACCCTACGTGTGGGAGTCTAACTCGCACTTGACTGATTTTTTTTAAGTTTTTTTCATAACAAAGATTTATGATAAAATTATAAAATTAACTTTAAGTAAACTGTTTCAGATGATACTTGCAGACTGGGCCTGAAAGAAGCTGAGGCGACAGCGCACATTGTGTGTGAATGTCCAGCACTGGGTAGCATAAAACTCAGTACTACTGGTGGAAGCTTGTTAATTAAATGGGGTCCTGAGCCTTGAACAAATGCTATGAAGGCCGACAGTTACCAGTTGACAGTCTGAAATCACTAGTCAAGACAGTAAAGGCTGGTTATAGCACGTAAATCAATGACAGTAAGGCTGACGTAAATTACATTTTGGTTGCCTATAATTATAAAGGACGAAAGGATGTCGATAAGAGACCCATTATGGAAGTGGCCTGCTTCGTTATTTCTTAATATGTAATACCACTAGCTTATTCTCTCTAAAAAGCGGTAAAAATTTAATTTAGACACAAGCATAAAATGTAATGCATTTTCTGTATTGCTACATCATTCCTCAAGATTATTCGCCTAATAATTTGTAAAAAATAGTATTTCGACCCTATGAGTAGTTAGAGACAATAAACGAACTTAAGCCTTACTTTAACACTCAGAAGACTTTACCGTACCTCTCAAACTTCCCTGTTCAACTTTTTCTACATTGCATTTTACAGCTTTTCTAAATTATTTCCACCTTAATTTCAAAGTTTAAATTTATAAATTCATAAAGCAAATAAAAATTGACAAATACATATTTAAATGATGATATGTAGGAAAAGATTTCATAATCTACCAGGTAGTACATAGCAAGGTAAAGGAAGACACACCTTAAAAAGGCGATTTACTTGACTTGTTGTCATAATCGTCACAATCATCAACTGCATTGAAAATTTCTCATGAATAAAACATTTCATTTATTCAATTTCTCATAATTTAACAACCCAAAATATTAAAAACATTTATGTATAACAAACAAACAGACAAATAATGAATAAAACTCAATGAAAATAACGTACCTGATACATTTTTAAATTTATCGGTTGATGTGTTTTTCTGTATTTTATAATGATCAGGTTAAATATTGAACATAAACTTAAAACAGTGATTCACTGCTTATTTACTGCTAGAAAGAAGGAAGCAAAAACTTAAAAAAGAAATAAATTAAAATCAAGAAAGGCGCGTGTTTTCAATAGAACAATTTTTTGTAAAAAATTTTGTGATTATAAGTTTACAAGTGATATGGTTCATTTAATTTTAAACTTATAAGAAATTCTCATTTCGTATTGACCTGAAGACGCAATCAGTTGTGAAATGAATTCAGAAAGAAATTAAAAAAATTAAATAATGCCATACTCGGCCGCATAAGATGACTGTCTCACCCTCCGTTTTTTTTGTGTTTGTTTTAATTGTGGCAGGCATTTTAATTCATTAATGTTAAGTAGTGGTTCAGTGCAAAACACGATAAGTGTGCTGAACACAATTTCAACAGATCACACCTTAAAATTGAAAATAAATATATATTTAAATTATCAGACTAGCAAAAATATAAGGAGTAACCCCATCCATACAAATACCATTAAACAACTGCTTCAGCACCACCATCACCAGCGATATATAGTAATCCCTCAACTTACGCTGCGATTGGTTTAAACAAAAATGACGACGTAAATCAAAGTTGAAATTGCCTTTGTTTATTATGGGCTCTGTAAATTAATAACACTGGTCGGTAAAAAATAAAAAAAGCGGGAGCTTGAACCTTGTTATGTATGCTGAATTGACTGACTTTTATGTACTGAATCCAAATCTGTTCACGGATTTTTTCTTTCACGCCTAGTTTTCGAGATATTCTTATTTAAATAAAATGAAAATATTAAAATGTTAAAATATTAGATATGAACTTATTGTTATAACAATGGTCGGCAAAAAATAACCGCGAGCTTGAATGGACTCTTATGTGGTGATTCCAAATCTGTTCTATCACGTCTCGTTTTTGAGATATTTTGATTTAAATAAAATTCTGATATTAAAATATTTAATAAATTAATTTGTTACATAATGATTGTCAAAGTAATTGTGAATAAAATCAACATTTGAGCATCGATGTTCATCATTAATGCCTTTGTTTAATTTTTTAACTAATTTTTGAAAACAAAAAAATTTAATTTTTCATTAGAAATATTTTTTTTCGCCACCAATATCTGAATAACTCCGAAACAGTTGAAAACGAAAAAAAATAATGTTAAGTTGACTTAAAGGTAATTTTATCCGTCATCTTTTGGTGTTTCAATTATTAAATTCATAAAATTATTAAAAAATTAAAATTGAACAGAGTTATTTAGAAATACGTTAGCGTGGTCGCCTTGTTTAGGGGAAAATAATATCCATGCCTATACAAAAAAATTTACGTGATACGCGAAAACTGAAAGCGGATTTCAGTTTTACCAATTGAGATCACTATATGGCACATATTTATGTTCAGGGAGCAATTTTTTCAAACCAGAAAAATAAAATAACAATTTCCCTTTTTGTTCAGTTTTAGATAAACAGAATGTAACTTTTAATGTAGCTCCGTCATACATATTTCTGTTTTACCTATAAAAATTATAAGCTCTCAAATACATTATATCTGAACACCTACAAACACATCAATTTCAAATTTGGATTCCACATTCGTTATTGTTTATAGGGCGGAAATCGAGGCATTACTGTACTGCACTGCGACATTATTCACGACAGGCATTTAATTGAGTGTTTGTATATAATTTTTATTTTAATTTAAGACAAATGCATGGACAGACATTTTTATAAGACTGTAGAACAAACGATTGTTAGCTTAAAGCAAAAACTTGTATAAGACGCATGGTGCGTTACTGAAGCGAAACAAGTGTTTAGTCACCGTGCCACCACAGTTAATCAACCAATTTATATTTTTCTTGTTTTGTTTTTCTTGTATTTGTATCAAAGCTGCTCCTTTAAATTTATTTTTTGTAGAATAAAATATTAAGAAAAAGAAAATATAATAAATCCGCATTAAAATATTTTAATTTTGTACGCTACAATCAGTTAGTTTCATTTAGTAACGAGTATACTCGTAGTATGATGACATTATTTATGAAATTATATTATGATAGAAATGTTGAGACTGGATTATTTTCAAAATCAGAGCACTCAATAATATCAAGCCTAGAGCGTCATTGCAATCCTAGAATAGCATTTTCTCGCTAATGATAGTAACTTCTAAACATATTTATAAAGGACTTTAAGTACAATTTTATAGTGTTAGGAAATTAGAAGTAAATGCCTTTAATGTTCCATTTTTATTTGTTCTTTTCTAATTAATAGTTAAATTATCTTTTTATTCAGTAACCTTAGAATTATATTATTCAAATCATGTTAAGCACAAGTAGATAATAGCTGTAAGATCACAAGGTAAATATCTATATATTTCGCACAAAATGTGTTTGTTTGTATGTTTGGTTGTTTGTATTGAAGACACTTGCAAAATAAACAACTTGTTAAAAAAATATCATGTTAGCATTGAAATATTGTTATTCTTGTTAACTAAAAAGAAATATTCAGTCATTCTTGTTTTTATACTTCAAATAAATAGAACTTAATTTTAAATATTTTTTTTACAAAAAAATATATTTTGTTTTCAATTTGTTTCAATTTTCATAAAACCTCAACAAATTGGCGACGAGGATATGGCTCAAGATTCGAAAATTTTGGAACTATTGGAGATGCAAAGCAAACTTCTTGCAAGCCTTACACAGGGATCAAGCATCAATCAAAATGCATCAAATATCAACCAAGATTCTATTATGGAAAAATTGTCAAACAGCATAACAGAATTCTGCTACGACCAGGAAAATTCTGTAACTTTCCACAATTGGTATAGTCGTTACGAAGATATTTTTCTTATTGAGGGAAAAATTTTGGACGATGCTGCTCGTGTGAGACTCCTTATGCGAAAACTCAACACAATAGCATATGGACAATATTCAGCATTTATTTTACCAAAAAATCCAAGGGATTTATCTTTTGAGGAATCAGTTAAAATCTTAAAAGATATGTTTGGATTTCAAGATTCAATTTTTAGTATTCGTTACAAATGTTTGCAAACAGTTAAGACTCCACAGGAAGACTTAATTTCTTACGGAGCTCGTGTAAACAGAATATGTGAGAATTTTAAACTAGCTGAAATGAACGCTGATCAGTTTAAGTGTTTAATATTTGTGTGTGGTCTACAGTCTCATACAGACTCGGAGATCAGAATGAGATGCTTGTCAGTTTTAGAAGACGATTCTAACCAAAACATCAACAAACTAATATCTAGTGCTCAAAGATTGCTAAATTTAAAAAGTGATACAGCTATGGTTGAAGCAAACACACAGTCAGAAATTAATGCAATAAAGTCCAATAAAAAGCCATATGGTGATCAAAAAGGTAACGCAAAACCGAAAACACCGTGTTGGAACTGCGGTGCCATGCACTATTCCAAATATTGCAATTATGCAAAGCATATGTGTACGCAATGTCAAAATGTAGGACATAAGGAAGGTTACTGCAAAAAGCCAAATTCAACAGGAAAATTTAACAAACAACAAAAGAAACAAAACAAGAACTCAAAACATTCAAAGTATTCAAAGGCAAAATCCAATGTTGTTCAAACTAACCGAATTTCGTATGCAGCAAGAAGAAAATATGTGTCAGTCAACATACAAATTCCTTCATCAGCAGCAAGTTTCGATGTAAAAATGCAAATCGATACCGCATCAGATGTATCAATTATAGGCAAGGCATTATGGTGTAAAATGGGTAAGCCAGGCAGGAAGTTAACAAATCGTTTCCTTACAAGCGCCTCAAAGGACAAAATCAAGCTCATTGCCGAATTTTCATGTCATGTTCGGCTACAAGGTGATGTAAAACTTTGCAATTTAGTAGTTGTAAATTTTGATACACTCTCCATTTTTGGTTCAGATTGGCTTGAAGTTTTTAAATTGTGGGACAAACCATTGAGTAGTGTCTGTTCTCAAATAAAAGAGAATGAGGACGATGCTTTAGTACTAAATAGTATTAAAACTGAATATGCAGACATTTTTCAGTGTTTTCCATCAAAGTGTACTAAAACACAAGTACAACTTCATCTTAAGCCTGATGTCAAACCTGTTTTTCGTGCAAAAAGACCTGTTGCTTATGCTATGCTTCCTTTGATAGAAGAAGAGTTGCAACGATTGGAAATGTTAGGAATAATCACACCAGTTAATTACTCAGAGTGGGCAGCACCCATTGTTGCAGTTAAAAAACCAAATGGTCAAATTCGCATTTGTGGAGACTATTCTTCAGGTCTTAACAATAGTCTCGAACCGCATTTGTATCCACTACATCGTCCTGAAAATTTATATGCTAAAGTAGGAAATAGCTGCTTATTTACTCATATTGATTTATCAGATGCTTATTTGCAAACGGAAGTTACACCAGAATCAGCAAAACTTCTCACCATCAACACTCACAAAGGTTTATATACATTTAATCGTCTAGCTCCAGGTGTTAAAAGTGCTCCAGGTGCATTTCAACAATTAATGGACACTATGTTAATGGGGATAGATGACACAGCAAGCTACATCGATGATATTATCATTGGTGGTAAAACAAAAGAAAAACACATTGAAAACGTAAAAAAGGTTCTTCAAAGGCTTCGTGAGTATAATTTTCACATTAAAATCGAGAAGTGCAAATTTTTCGTTAAAGAGGTAAAATACCTTGGAAATGTTATGTCTTCATCGGGTTTACGTCCTGATAAAACTAAAATTAAGGCAATTTTAGATCTACCACCACCAACGAATATATCCGAACTAAGGTCATTTCTCGGATCCATAAATTATTATGGAAAATATGTTCATAATATGACCAACTTAAGAATGCCTTTTGATCGCCTTCTTCAGGATAACACTAAGTATGAGTGGTCAAAAGAGTGTCAACAATCTTTTGAAAAATTCAAAGACATTTTGAATTCAGATCTTCTTTTAACTCACTACAACCCAGATCTAGAAATAAAAGTTGCAGCAGATGCTTCTGGAAAGGGAATTGGAGCGTATATATGTCATATTTTTCCTGATAAATCGGAAAAAGTAATTGAACATGCTTCTCGTACTCTAACTCCTGCAGAGAAGAATTACTCGCAAATTGAAAAAGAAGCATTAGGTCTTGTGTTTGCAGTAAAAAAATTCCACAAGTACATTTATGGACGAGAATTTATCTTGTGCACAGACCATAAACCACTATTAGCAATTTTCGGTAATAAGAAAGGTATTCCTATATACGCAGCAAACAGACTGCAAAGGTGGGCACTAACGTTAATGATGTACAATTTCAAAATTCAGTACATAAATACCAAAGATTTCGGTTGTGTCGATATGCTTTCAAGACTAATCGATACCGAGCTGAAACCAGATGAAGAAATTGTAATTGCTTGTACAACTTTTGAAGAAAATTGTACAGCTGCACTGATGGAACATTTCAATCAACTGCCTGTTACTTTTAATATGGTAAAACAAGCAACAAATAAATGTCCAGTACTTCAGTCAGTCATTTATTCACTTAAACATGGCTGGAAATCAAAACAAGATCCAGAACTGGCTCAATTTTATCCTAGACGAGAAAGCTTATGTGTTGTTAAGGATTGTTTAATGTATAATGACAGAATCGTTATACCTAAATGTCTAAGAAAATTAATAACGAAGCAGTTACATCGTGGTCATCCTGGAAAAGAACGTATGAAAGCGTTGGCAAGAAGTCATGTTTATTGGCCGGGAATAGATGATGATATTACAATTTATGTTAGAAGCTGTCATAAATGTGCAGTTACAGCAACAGCCCCAACAAAACACACATTACAATCTTGGCCGCTAGCAACAAAACCAATGGAACGTTTACATATAGATATAGCAGGGCCATGCAATTCTAATTATTATTTCGTAATAATAGACGCTTACTCAAAGTATCCAGAAATATATAAAATTCCAAACATCACATCAGCTACAATTATTTCAAAACTTTCAGAAATGTTTGCTAGATATGGAGATTGTGACACAATTGTATCAGACAACGGTACACAATTTGTTAGTGAGCAATTTAAACAATTTATCGAATCTCGTGGAATTAATCATATTAAAACTTCACCGTATCACCCACAATCAAATGGTCAAGCGGAGAGATTCGTAAGAACACTCAAACAAGCTTTACAAAAACTTAAGGATGAGGGAAATAATGACGAAATACTTCAAATATTCCTTCAAACTTATCGCTCAACTCCAAGATACGATTTTAAATCTCCAGCAGAGCTTTTTCTACAACGTAAAATTAAAACTACATTAGATTTGCTCAAGCCTCAACATTCAAATTCACCTTTAAAGCGTGATATCAAAATGGAAACTCAATTCAATATTAAACATGGAGCTAAAGATAGATCGTTTAAACCAAAAGATCTTGTGTACGCACAAGTACATAAAAATAATAAAATGGTGTGGATTGCAGGTACTGTCGTCGAAAAAATTGGAAATGTAAACTACAATGTCTATATCTACGACTATAAAACAAAATTGATTAGATCACATATCAATCAACTAAAAAGGCGATATGATGACAACAAAATCAATCAGTCAGATTCAGTACAACTGATGTTAGAGTTGTTCGGAATAAAACCTATTAATAATAATCAACCACAGTCAGCAGAAGATACTAGACCAACATTAAGTCCTGAAAGGCAAGTTGCAGGGAATACACATCCATGTACTCCTGATAATCAATTAAGTCCTCTGCTTACATTTAGCACTCCTATGGCTGAACCTCCGATCGTAAGTTCCAGACCAAAACGCGTTCGCAAACCTCCAAACAGATTAGGGTTTTCCTAACTAAAAGGGAAGATATTGAAGACACTTGCAAAATAAACAACTTGTTAAAAAAATATCATGTTAGCATTGAAATATTGTTATTCTTGTTAACTAAAAAGAAATATTCAGTCATTCTTGTTTTTATACTTCAAATAAATAGAACTTAATTTTAAATATTTTTTTTACAAAAAAATATATTTTGTTTTCAATTTGTTTCAATTTTCATAAAACCTCAACAGTTTGTTTGTTTGTCGAAAAGCTATAGCTGCCTACACCAGTGAACTGAATTTTCTAAAATTTTCACAGTTTGTTACTAGATATACGGTTGGTAAAATATGGTACATATTTTTATAATATTCGACGTGGGAGTGGTACCTCCCATACAAAGTAAATATTTATGATCGTATACTTTGGTAACAGTAATAGCTAGCGCCTTGAAATATTGCACCCGTAACCTCTAAATTAACATACACAGTTTAGAGAAAGATAGACTGGATTGGAATAGTGGGCGTGGTACTCCCATACAAAGTGAAAAAATATTATCCTGTATCTAGAGAAATGAATTAGGTTTCACTCTGGAATTTCGCACCAGTAACTGAATTGGAAGAGTGGGCGTGGTACCTCCCATATAAAGAGAAAAATTGTTATCGTTTACATAGAGAACTATAATAAGTATGGTCTTCAAGGTAGGTAAAAGTAACCATCATACCCATGCGAATACTCTAGAAAAACATAGCCTGGATTGGGACAATGATCGTGGTATCCCCCATGGAAAGTAAAAACTTATTGTCGTGTATCTAGAGAACTGAATTAGATAGCACCTTAGAATTTCGCACCATTAACCCCTATATTAACGTACATATTCAAGGTAAACATAGGCTGAATTAGAATAGTGGGCATGTTACCTCCCAAATAATGTTAAAACATATGATCGTTTTTCTGGCGAACTACAATAGATAAAGCGTAAAGATCAAGCTTTGCACGAGTAACCCCTGTGCTAATTTGCATAGTCTAGCAAAATACAGACTGGATTGGGACAGTGCGCGTCATACCTTGCATACTAACTAAAATATTTTCGTGTGTTTTAAAGTTGAAAGTTGGCCATACTTTTCTTCCAAGTGTTTTCATTGTATTGTATTTTTTGTGGATGAATGTAGCGAAGCGCACCGGGGATAGCTAGTTCTAAATAAAATCCAAACATAACATACGTAAATATCCTTACATAGTGTTCGAAGTTAATTTAGTTATCGTTCCTTAGAAAAGTCTTTGAAGCCTTGATAAAGCTTGTACAAGAGACAACTAATTACATACTTCATTTCGTAAAATTAAATTTTACAGTGTTGCAACAACATTAAAAATAAGAGGATGACAGTCATTGCTGTTACCATATTACCAATAAACTAGATTGTAAATTTGGTAAACAGTATGTTGTATTGATGCTTAAGCAGATTCCTCAAAGTCTGAAGAATGTCGTTCTGATTATCTTTTTCTGTGTGGCTGGTCACAATTTGGCAGATATATAATCCTAAAATACTTATATTTGTTTAGGGTATTCTATCCAATGTTGTATATTTGTAAGGAAAGTATATACAAAGAAACAGATTAATTGTGCAAACCGCATTTGTTTTTGTTAACAATAGAAATAAGGCTGAGCCATTTTTCGCTGAGAAAACTTAATTTAGTTTCCTTCCTATAATCAATTTCTAATTGCTACATAATTCGCCTTCAGCTGGTAGGTACAAAAGTATAGTTACGGGTACTGTCATTTTTTTGACTTATACTACTAGTGGTGGCTGCCGGTAAACGGCTACTAGTTAGATCTCATTTCTGGTAGCAGGCTGGGTAAATTAATTTAGGTGAACTCTGAATATCTGTCGACCTCCAGTTTTAATAGAGACTGTTAAGTCTATTATGTGGGTGGCAATCTTATCTTCATTAGCCGCAATTTTATGAATGCTAATTTAGAAAAAATTAACAGGCCCTCAGATTTCGACTGCGTTGCAAAACAAGCTTCTCAAAAGGTAAAGAAATCAGTCTCTGAAGCAGCTTCAGTGCTTATTGTCCGGAAGAGGTGGATACGAATAACTCTCAAGAAAAGAATGGTTCTCAAGGCCAATAGTCTCTCGCTATTAAGTCCAGACAATTGCTTGGATAATGTTAAAATACCTTAATCTGAAACTTATCTAAATGGGATGAAAACCTCACATTGTGTGTGAATGTCCAGCACTGGTTAGCATAAGGCTTAGGACGAAGGTGCTAAGTAGACTTGTTTTTAATTTAAGCCTAAGAGACTATGTGATGCGATAGACGGTCGACAATTTAACAATCAGGTATTTGAAACCATTGAGGGTTCTAAGAAATGAAAATTGAACCTAAAAATTTTGTGGTCTGCTTTAATGTCCCGTTTGTAATCAAATAGAAAATATTATTGAATACTTATAGCAGTTATCAACATAGTACTAAGTTTTATAAAGCTAATTTCAATTTCAATTCAAAAGACATGAAAATGCCAAGCCTCCCAAGAGGTAAAGATGTCAGTAGCTTCAGTGTGTATTGTCCGGAATAGGCGGATTCGAATAACTCTCAGAAAATGAATGGTTTATTCTCTAAAGGCAACCCTGAGCCCAATAGTCCGTTTAAAATATCTTAAGCTGAGTAACTGCTTCAGTGACAGATCTAATCTAACTGCTATGAAAACCTAACATTGGGCGTAAGTGTTTAGCACCGACTTAGAAAGGAGGTCCTAAGCAGACTTGTATTTAATTTAAGCCTAAAAGACTCTGTGTTAGGATAGACAGTCGACAGATTAACAAACTAGTATTTGAAATCGTTGAGGACTGTAGGAATCCGAAAAGGGACCCATAAAGTATTTGGTCTGCTTTAATGTACTCTATTCATTAAAATAGAAAATATTATTGAATATAGCAGCAGACATCAACATAGGACTAAATTTTGTAAAGATAATTTATATTTCAATTCAGAAGACATGCCAATCTAATTCTCATGGTTTCTAAATCAATTTAATTTTATTTTCAAATATGTAGTTCAATAAAAGTTTTTTTTTTTGAAATTGTAAATCCACTTAATAATTATGTAGAAAAAGTCGCACGTGGGGAAAACCTACAAATTTAGTAAAATTATAGTTATCATCATAATGTCCATATTAGTGCAGTTTGATCTTGATCGTACGCTAACGAACTTAAGATTTATGTTGTGAAGATCAAGCTTATTTATATGTGAAGAGTAGATTGATTGGCAAGAGCTGTATAGATTGTTAGGCATATACATATGCTCATCGTTGAGATTTCTATTTTTCTCATATCTTTGTTGATCCAATCGGAAACGGAACTTTGTTCAATACCATTTGATTAACCTGAAAACTGTGGCGGTATAGAAATCGTCAACTGATCTGGATTATCTGGAGCACGAAAAAATATTTTTATCAAAAGTGATGCTTTTCTTTAATCAATTATTTTTCACCACCTATCTTGCCTCTTTCCTATCGATTTCCCACAGAAAACAACGCAATTAGTTGGTAAGCATAATTGCCTGGGTGTAACTTAAAAAAAATATTGATCACCCAAATTGAACCAAAATATTCTTTCAACTATACGGAATATTGATAATAGGAACTCGAGCCCATTACGATAAATTCATTTAAATGCCAATAGTCAATAAATACTAGTCGACAAAAAGCATAAAATTAAACATTACATTATTTTGAATCGTCTCTGAAAGTAGCCCTTACAAAAGTCTACCAAGACTTTTAATTTCCACCATTAATTCCATTTTACCTGATATATCGAAAATGTCAACATTGCTATTCCGTTTGATTGTTTGTTCCGTACAGTTGGTGTACCCTTGGTTTTTTTTTAAAGTTGTGCAACCAAAGTTACTCGCACAAACAAGTATCAATATAAATGTGTGTTAAGCATGTAGTAGATTTTAATCATTTGAATCGCAAGAGTTGCATCTTTCTTCAATGGTTTTCAAGTCAATTCCTTATATGGTCAGGCTTGATTGAAGGTGCACCTTCGTTACGCCTGGTGAGTGATGATCAACCAAATAAAACAAACAAAGAAACAAACTAACAAATGTAAAACAAATAAGAAAAGATCAAAATAACAAATTGTAAGAATGTTGTTGCTTGCAACAAGCAATACAATTTTAATGACCACAAAAAATAAAAAAGAATTTATACAAAATTTAACAGAAAAGAAAACTTTTTACGTATTTTTTTTTAATCCTTGAGCTATTGTAAACATATTGTTCATCTTTAAAATCATTTTATTTTCCCATATATTTTTTTTAATTCCTTTAAAGTTCGCATTAGTTTCCTCAGAATGACCTGCTATAAATTATATTTTTTTATTAATGGATTTATTATTTATACACTATAAACATTAAAAATAAATCTTAACATTAGGATACACATTCATACTGGTGCTACGGTACTTAAATAATTTTTATTTTAGGATTTTTTATTTCTTTTCATTCTCATATATTGAGTTTTATTGTCTCTTTAAGTTTAAATAGGCGCCAAAAGTCTATGGATTTTTGTGAGCAAGTGTCTTTTGATGCTTGTGGCGGTAAGTTGAAAAAAATGTCATTCTCTAACAGATGGCAACGTATGTCAATGATGATTAAATGTTTGAGCTTTCATTATATTCGTGTACAAAAGTACATATAAAGAGATTTTATTTGTTAGTAATTTGATATTGGGAAAATCTATCAACAGAAAATGGTATAAAAACTAAAGCCATCTCAAAAATTTTATTATATTTGAAATCTTTGCAGTGAATTATTTTGTAATAATTTTGGAGAAAAAATTTTTTAATTTTACAGCTTTGCCGAGCAACAAATATCTAGATGACAAATATCTGTTGTCTAGTCACACGTCGTTGGTTTCCCAACTGCCGACTTGGTTTAAGTGTGTCTTCCAATTAGTAAAAAGTCTCACATGGTCACTTTTAATGTGTATCTCCTAGGATATCCAAATTTTGTAATATTTTTTAAAGCCTCTTTTACACATACATATACAAAAAATGTATTGCTACGAAGCTCACCTTTTATATATAGCTCGAATTTAAATTTCTAAAATCTTCAATAAGTAAGTTTCTTTTTTTCAATTCATTGACCACAATTTTCAATCGGGGTTTCTAATTTCAAAGCACACAGAGTCACTCTAGGACTAAAGTTTCTACTATTAGAATACTCTTCCAATATTCAAATGTCAATAAGACGTTTCAAAATGCCGAGTTATTTCCAAGAATTTTTGATACTGCTGTAATGTCCGCCAAAACAACAAATATAAAATTTTAAATTAAAAACAAGTGGAAGTGTAATTTGATAAAAGTACACTCTTACGGTCAACATAATCGAGATATTGAGCAATCAATTGTTTAGCATTTGTTTATCGTTTTCGCATTAATTGTACTCTTTTCGATTTAAGACCATCAACAAAACAAAATAAATCAGTCAAGTGCGAGTTAGACTCACACACGTAGGGTTCCGTACTATGTTTAGTACAACTTTAAAAATTCAAGTTGTTAATTTTTTCATGTCTTATGAGTCACCCTTTAAATTTAGAATTAAAGTAATAATCGCGAAAATTACATCAATGTTGGAACACCCTTTAAATTTTAGTAATTGTTGTTATAGCGGCCCTGGTAATACACTTTCTATAAAAACATACATGCGCCTACCTTTTGCGGTTCAAAAAATAAGGTAATATACGCGAAAAACTTGTCATTGTTGGAAAACCCTTTAACTATTAGTAATTGTTGCAGCGGCCGAAGTACAATATCTACTGTAAGCCTTACAAGACTCTACCTATTACGGTTCAAAAAATAAGGCTATTTACGTATATATCATGTCTCTGTCGCACACCCTTTAATTTTATTATTTGTTGTAGCTACCATGGCAATGCTCTTTCTATGAATATATCAAGAGTCTACCTATTACTATTAAAAAAATAAGTTACTATACATGAAAAACATGTCACTGTCAGAACACCTTTTAATTTTTAGTAATTGTCATAACGGCCATGGCAACACATCTATATAGATTGGAAGAGTCTACCTATTACCGTTTAAGAAATATGTCGTTATACATGCAAAACACGCCATTGTCGGAAAACCCTTTAAATTTTTATTGTTTTTATAGGGGTCATAGTAATACAACATTTGTGAAAATTTCAAGAGCCTATCTATTATGGTTAAAAAATTATTCAAGTAGATACAAATCATGTCACTGTCGGCACACCCTTTAATTTTAACTACTTGTTATACTGGTCATAGTAATATACCTCCTGTAAAAACGTTAAGAGTCTACCTATTGTCGTTCAAAACTTATGCCATATACATGCAAATCTCGTCACTATCGGAACACCCTTTAATTTTTAGGTTTAATATTGTATACTTGCCTATAACGCGAGCATAGTTTAAATTAGTGACTTCAAATTTTAAGGGGTTGCCTCCTATAGCTTAAAAAATAATGACATAAAGGCAAATAACACGTCACTTTCAAAACACATTATAAGTTTTAGTATTTGTTGCTATTGTGGCTATAGTTATACACCTTTTGTGAACATTTCAAAAGTCTACCTATTATGGTTCAAAACTTAGGCCTTATACATGCAAACCATACCACATATATAGCGAACTAAGTTTTAATTACTGTTTATAAATATTTAGTCTATGCCTCCTACAGTTCAATAAATAAACATATATTCGGGGTTAACACCTCTCTATCGGAACACCCTATAAGTTTTAGTATTTTTTGCTATAGCGGCAATAGCTATATATCATCTGTGAAAATTTCAAGAGCCTACCTTTTGTGGTTCCAGAGATAAAACTGTAGCGAAAACAATAGGGTTACGTTTTTACCATTTTGGGTACGGAACCCTAAAAATGTGTGTACCAAAGAGAATCTTGAAAATGTCGATTGGTCGTCCTTTTCAACTTGTTAGCCTTTGTACTTCGTCTACGTGGATAATTTTACCGGAGAATCTTGGCTTACATTCCTATAAAATACAGGTCGTGCAAGAATTGAAGCAAGCAATTATCGTTTCTGTCGTTGGTCCCGTACCGTATTAGGAGCGAAGGCAATCCTCATGTCGGTAGCGAATCACCATTACAACCATTAAAATGCGGTTTCTTTCGAAATGAGCAGCTGCTGTTACGGTGAATGGCAAGAGCTATCGATCCATGCTGCCATACAGCGCGCTTAATAATAGATTTATTCCAAAATCAATTTGGTTAAAACATTATTTCCTGAAGTGGTCCTATTCACGAGCCTAAACGTTCGTCTGATCGAACGTCTCTGGATTATTTTTATGGGACTATGTGAAGTCATTGGTTTATGTTGACAAACCAGCAACTCTTGAAGCATTGGAAGCAAATTATTAGCCACAACTATTGATGACTTACACTAGATCCTAGCCGTGGCGGACATATGTGGGAAATCATATTTAAAAAATAAATGCCATTAAATTTTCCACCAGATTATAATAAAAAAAATCAACCAAAGTTTTATTAGTATTCTTAAATAATATTGTATTTATAACCACAATGTATTATTAGAAAATAAATTATAATAAGTTTGCTCTTATGTAACAAACGAAAAATGTTTGGTTTCCGTATGGGTGCCGTACTCAAAAGGTAAAAACGTAAAGATGTCTATTCTTTACGCTACAATGTCTGTCCGTCCTTCTGTCAGCGGCTTTTATCTCTGGAACCGTAATAGGTAGACTCTTCACAGGAGTTGTATAACTGTTGCCGCTATAGCAACAAATACTAAAACTTATAGGGTGTTCCGATAGAGACGTGTTATTCACGTATATGTGTTTAGATCTAGAACTATAGGAGGCATACACTTAAAATATATAAACAGTAATTAAAACGTTGTTCGCTATATAAACAAGAATAAAGAAAATCTAAATATTAAAGGGTGTTTCTTTAGTGACGTGATTTGCATGTATATGGCCTAAATTTTGAACCATGATAGGTAGACTCTTGAAATTTTTACAGAAGTTATATGACTATGGTCGCTATAGCAAAAAATACTAAAACTTATAAGGTGTTCCAAAAGTGATGTGTTATTTGCGTTTATGTTTTTATTTTTTGAGCTCTAGGAGGCAACCAATTTAAATTTGCAGACAGTAATTAAAACTATGTTCATTTCTAAACAAGTATACAAATTAAACCTAAAATAAAATAATGACAAATATTTACGTATGTAGCCTAATTTTTGAACCGTAACGGGTAGAAACTTTAAATATGCGCAGATTATGTATAAATTTGTTATTTATGCCAAGAAAAAATAATAAAATCAACAATTATTCCGATAATGACACGATTTTGCATATATAACCTTATATTTGAACAGTGATGGGCTGTCATTTATTTTACAATATCTACTGTAACAACAAGTGAAAAATATATACATTTATTAAAAATCAAAGGGTGTTCCCCTTTATCTAAATTTTGTGTTTATTTTAATTATTAGAATCTAATTTTACGGGTGTATCTTTCAATAAATAGTAATTTATGAAATAAGTAATCTCTCGTATCGAATGCTTAAAAATAGAGTAGTAATTAATTTCGTGATTGTTGGTTATTAAATATGTTTATATAAATAAATATTTTGTGGTTTTATAAATAAATATCCCATATACATATTATATATTTATTTAATTTATTTCATAATAAAACTTTATATTTTAAAATGTTATTTTTAAGTTATACAAAAATGTGGTTCTACCAAAACACTATTATTATATTAATAACAATATGATTTGACTAGAACCACATAACTCAATCATAATATAATGCTTTTAGAATATGGTTACCTGAACCATGTTTTTTCTTTGCGTGCAGGCACTTGAAACTTACACACAGTATGTGCACTGTAACATAAATTATTAAAAATAAAGGTTTTTCCCATAAAGACTTGATTTTGGTATATAGAGCTTATCCTTTTAACCGTAATAGGTTAAAATACCCCTTTATGCCCTCTACAAGAAACTAATTACAATATAAATTTATTTAAAACTAAAGTTGAAAACTGAAATTTATAAAGATTGTTTTTTCCTTTGTCTGCTATATCGACAAGTATATAATTGGGAATTAAATGGTATTCCCTTACCAGATATTTATGTTGACATGTATTGTTTATCTTCTTTTGAAAATTAATACTTACAAATTATTGGCCTTTATTTTTTTACTTTAGATTCGATATCCGTTCTACCCGTTTTAAAGTCGGTAGTTTTGCCAGAAATATTAATAAAATAAAAATAAATAAAATAATACTTTGTACGTAATCTTAACTACATATTCTAAAAAATTTACTATTTTTTTATGCCACAAATGCCACAAATTAGTTGCAGGAAATATACCATTTTCACAAAATCTATTACAACAAAAGTCTTAAGTAACGTACTCACATAATAATTCAGCATTAAGCTCAAATTTTGTAATCCAGTTATTTTGCATTAAAATCCTCTTAAATTACTTAATTTTTCCAAGTTAGAAATACTGATATAAAAAGGAGAAAAATATTCAAAGTAAATGAATAAATGTGCAAGTCACAATGTTGGGGCACAATTATAGAGCCAACAGCGAAATATGTTCAGTCATATTAATTGCAATTACAATGCAATTATTCAAGTAACTTACAAAAAAAAAAAAAAAAAACACTAGGTATCCATAACACATGTTTATAAACACACACACACACATACTCCCATCAAAAAGCCAAAATGGCTTAATTGACCAGAAAGAAAATCAACTTAAAATACTTAGTTTTTTTTCTTCTTGTGAGCTTTAAACACCTCAAACAAACATATGAGTATTTATACATAAAAATTAAACAAAAAAATCTACATTAGTTGGCAGAAGGAGTGATATACATTTGTCTAAAGATCAGTTGAGGTATAAAAAAAAATCAAAAATTTTAAAAACACAAAAACAGAAAAACATTGATACTGTCATGTCAAGCAACATGTATAGAGTTTATTTTTTCTAAATCAAAATTTATGTGATAATTTTTGATTTTGATCAAAAATAATGTGAAGTTTTTAAAAAATAATGTAGTTGAAAATTACAAACATAAAAATTACTCAACAATAAATCTGTATGTGAGTTTGTTGGAAGGTGTTATCTAAGATTTAAGTTGTAATTTCAGTATTTATTTTTTTTATTTTCTATTACTTAATTGTTAGTGTTGCCAATTAGCAAAAAAAAAGTATATATTTCAAAGAAATTTATTTTTAATCATTTGTAGTGAAGCCAGACGTTAGCGTACACAGGAAATTGATAAAGTAGTACGATTTGTAAAAATATACATAACTATTGAAAATTTCATGGCATCTGATGTTATTTAAAATTTTGATATTTTGCCTCTTAAATAATTTTTCATGAGAAGAAGGTTTCTTTGTCCTAGAATCATACAGACACATAAGTCTATTATATATATAACATGTTAATTCTAATATAACATGTTAATTAATGGGGAAGATAGGACTTATTGCGAATCATCATTGCGGATTCAGAAAAAAACATACTGCATCGAAAAATCACATAGATATTATATATTAATGTAGGGGGATAGTGAAGAAGACAACTTCCATAATGGATCCCTTTCAATCCATTCTGTTCTCAGTGAATGATATTGAAGAAGACAACTTTCATAATGGATCCCTTTCAATCCATTCTGTTCTCAGTGATTATAGGCAACCGATTTGTAATTTTTGGCAATCTTACTTACATTGAGTCACGTGCCTCACTAGCCTTTACTCTTTAATGATTTCAGACTGTCGACAGGTAACTGCCAGCCTTTTTTATCTTCACAGAGTCTTTAGTAAAATTTTTCAAAGGCTTAGGCGCTAATGGCATCCCATGCACATTTGCCAAGTTTCTTGTCGTGGTGCTAAGTCTTATGCTAGCCAGTGGTGGATATTCACACACAATGTTCGCTACCTTCTCAGCCTCTTTCAGGCTCAGCCAGTCCTGAAGAAGTTGTCCAGCTTAAGGTACATCTACTATATCTGAGCACCTTACTGGCCTTCCTGCCCAGCTGCAACCTTCAAACCTGTCTGCATATAGTAGCCTCCCTTCACCTTTTTTAGGTTTAGTGAGTTCACCCATTATAGAAGCTTCGCTCACATTAGGCCATTTCTCAGTGCTACTCTTTGTTCTGGTCTATAAAAATTCACAGCAAATCGCCTTTTTGCTACTTAGTCTCCTGCTTAATTCCCAGCAGCGTCTAAGTGTTCCTGAACCCTCATCGACGTTACCATATTAACCGAGACACAATTCTGTTAAGTATTAAAACAAATTTCAGCGCTAGATTGGAGTACACGTTTACTTGCCTCATGGGTTATACAGCCGACTGGTTTTCAAGTGCAATCAGAACTCTTCTTCCATTCAATCTATCTGCACCAGGTGATACAACGCATGCTCAAGAAAAGCAATTCTGCCTTGTAAACGGAGACGTACTCTCCCAAGCGCAGACTAGAGGACAGGTTCAACTCAGCTTAGTATACACCTGCTCCTGCTCTATCGTCCATAAAAGAACCATTAGTAAAATTGCTGATGTTGTTGCATACAAACACACAGAGAAGTGAAT
The DNA here is from genome assembly GCA_949628195.1 of Phasia obesa. Lineage (NCBI taxonomy): Eukaryota > Metazoa > Arthropoda > Insecta > Diptera > Tachinidae > Phasia > Phasia obesa. Next base: position 40,081,526 of record OX451216.1, on the reverse strand, counting down.
ACAGTTAAAAATGCAATTAAGGAGTGAAAATATGTGCTATTCTGCGCTTCGATAAGGTATCGAATGAAAGCTTAACTAATAAGTTGCTCAAAAAACTACGGTAAGCTGTACATTCTGGTTCTTTATACTTGTTGTTCATTCCAGATATGCCAATTACCAAACGAGTTGGCTGACGAATCAGCTTTTCTAAGAATGCACGAACGTCCCCTAGTAACATCACTATATCTACTGGACCACATAAATAATTTAGAAAAATGTACTTACCTAGACCTTAGTAACAAAGCTAACGCAATTTAATTTCAAAGCAGTTTAACTAAACTGTTTACTGGTAGAAACTCTACCCTTATGTCCAGCTCTATAGTTGGTTTCTATTTTCATTTCATTTTTAGTTCAATTATAATTGAAAATGCAAGAAATAATTTGGAAAAAATTATTTTGCATTTGTGCAAATATCAGTTCAAATATATTTTGGTTTTTTAAATGTTTAAAAAACACAAAACACTGTTCTGTTTATTTGGTATCACATTTACCCCTCTCTGTAATATGGATAAATTATATAAATTTTAAAAGGTACTTTTTGACAAAAAGTGTTGGTTTCTTTAACTCAAGGCCATTGGTTAGCGCTCACTTTTGCACCAGCTTTATAAAATTCAATTTACTGTACTAAAAAGTTAAATTACTGCATATTCAAGTAAAAAAATCTGGAGTGGACTACACTCAACTTTATCATACCCAATGGAAACAGATATTTTTATGGACATATTACATAAAGAATATAAGTTTAAAGTACGTTCGAATCAAAAATTTATTATTTTCGGTTTGGGATGTTAACTAAACTACCCCTTGCCCCTTCCCGATTATTCCCAAAACGTATACAGCTCTTTATCTCCATAAACCAAAGACAGATACTGAATTTCATTTTGATATGTCATATGGTATGACCGGTTTACAAAATTGGGAGTAAGTAAACTAATCCCTTAACGATTATGCCCAAAATTTACACAACTCTTCATCTTCATATACCAAAGGCACATAATGAATTCCATTTTGATATGTCCTACGGTGTGACCTGTAGAGCGGACACAAAATTTAGGGGTAAGGAAACTACCCGTTGCCCTCTTCGATTATACCCAAACACTATACAGCTCTTCATCTCCATATACCAAAGGCACATACTAAATTTCCTGCCAGTCCCACGATGTCGCTCGATGTCGATCGTTTGCACAAATACATTTAAAACAACAACAAAATTTTTGAATTTGTTTTTGTTTTAAATGTATTTGTGCAAACGATCGATATCGAGCGACATCGTGGGACGGGCAGTTAATTTTGATATGTCAAACGGTATGACCTGTACCAATTCCATAAAAATAGTGGCAAACCTCAAAACGTATGGCATACACACCCAACCAACAACCCACCCTCCTACAGACCACCAAAATTGACTCAGGAGACCTCAGAACGTATAGGTAAATCCTTCTAAAACCTGACCTCGATTTTTTCCATGATTACTACACTTTACCTAATACTACGTATGGTAAAGTAAAACGTTGTGGTTATGCCGCCACCTAGTGAGGTAACAAAACTATACTGGAAAGTGCTAAAAATGACAATCCCACACTCAGAGTTAAGAACTTTAACTCAAAATACTAGACCAGAAAAAAATTATACGTCACACGAATCAATAATCACAAATAGGTGCTGTAGCTTAAGTGGTTAGCACGTTGACTGCTAATCAATGGTCACGAGTACAATACTCAGCCGAGGCAACATAAATTTTTCTGATATGTATTAATGTTTCTTTATAATAATTCATATCACAGCAGCCTCCTTCGGCGGTATTACCACATAGCACTAAATCGTCGGCGAAGTAAAATAATTATAAATTGACTATGAGAGCTTCAAACTAATTCGACTAAATAACACCTAACACCAGAGGCGCTGCAATACTGTTCTAAAAATAATCATAACGTGCAATTGCAGTGTTGCCAGATGCGAAGCTTTACTATCACACTAACCATCTGTCTTATCTACTCCTATCCATTTCCGAAGAAAGTAACACATTTAATATAGGCATTAATTGCCTGAGTGTTACTTTTCTTAAAAAAAAAAGAAATAGGTAACTTCCGCCATTTCTGCGAATATTATCAGTAGGATAGAAAAGTGGACTATAAAGAGCATTGAGTATTAAGACAACGTAAAAAATAAAAAGGCAAAGTTATCTGCGAAACACTTAAAAGCGAAAAAAATATTTGGTTTATATAACAAGTCCAACCCTAGATAATGTGGGCCCACGCATTGATCGTATAATAAAAAAATCTGGAGTGGCCTACTCTCAACATTATTTTGGGGTGTAAGTAAACTACCCGTTAACCTTTCCCGATTTTGTCCAAAAACTATACAACTCTTTATCTCCATATACAAAATATTTGCATTTATTTAGGCTGGATTAGAAACCATTTATCGATCCAATTATCACATAGTGTCTATCACTAAAATCTTTCGAAAAACACAGTTGCCATTTGATGAATTTGCAATATGGTTCGATCAATGCCTATTCTTAATGTGTCCCTTAATGTTGCGGATATTGTTTTTGTAGACTGATAGAAAAATGCATCATCGGGTTAATGACGCCATATCATTAGAATTATGACATCAATGTCATGACAAATGTCATCAATGTAGTCTTAAATCCTCTATTTCACGATGATGTCTCATTTGAAAGCAATACTCAAGCTTTGCTCGCATAAATACTTACATATGTATATATATGTGTACATCTCAAATATTTTGAATAATTGCCTTTTTCAGCTCTATTTGCATAATATCCTTGAACCTTTCAATAAACTTGATAGCCAAAAATCTAAGCATAAGAACGAAAAAAGAATGATTCCAGATTTTTCGCCTTTTTTGCATGTAAAACTATAGCATTTGAAAAAATCGTATTTATTTAGAATTTTAAAAAATTCAAAAATTTTGTATGCATTTAGATTAATTGTTTCAATCAAGATTTTGAAAAAATAGAGAATACATTAGATAGAAACGAATAAAAGTTCAAGGTATAAGAAATCTCCGATTATTGACTTGACTTGCAATCTTCACATCAGGCATATGTTTCCAAAATAATATGGTTTTTATTTCAGTATTTCTTAGAAAACACACTGGGCGCCATTGGCCGTATAATTCTTCTTAAAGCTGCTTAATTTAAATGCAAATTTTAGATGAAACACAAAGCGCATTCAAATTATTTTAGAAAAATAAAACAATTTTTTACTTATGGATACTCGCATGTAGGTGAATACACTTTTTTGACATTGACATTAGAATTAAGCATAAATTTGTTTTGTTTCATGACCAAGAGGAATTAAAAAAAAACATTAAGGCGCATTAAAGTGTGTTATAATTAAAGGAGAATTGTATCCCCTAGATTTCGGCCGTAAAATCTAAAATCGAAATACATATGTAATTCAAAAATATAATATAATTCGACATTTTTCAAATCTGGGACAAAAGCACAGTCACAAAATTGTGAAAAATAAAAAAAAATATAAACATTTAGAATGTTTTAGTTATGTTGGAAATATTATAACATGATTAATAAGAATTAAAAATTGTCATGAAAAACTCCACGTGCTATTTTATGTAATAAATACGAAGGCAATGTGTGATTTTTTTCTTTTCAGCGCAGTTATTTTCAAGTTACACTGCTCCCTTTAACTATTATGTTATATTGGACTATTATAAAAATTAAAAATTTAATGGAAATTTAAACTTTTTCAATTTCCATTTCGCGCTCTGTAGCTCGCTTCTGTAAATAAATTGAAAAACTAACTTTTATCTATACATATAATAAACTAGCAACTCATATCCGTCTGATTGCTTTTCGTTTGTGTTCGCATCACGTAAAAACTACTTAATCGATTTTAACAAAATTTTTTGACGAGGTATCTTAGCATCCTGATCCCAATATAGAATACTTATTTCTACAAAAATATCTTTTTTCCAAGAGCAAAAGGAGAAAAAGCAGTGAAAAACGCAATTTCCGGTTTAAAGGTAGTGAAAATTTTGGTTTAAAACTGGAATATTTTCAACACGGTATTTTTCAACACGTTTACATTTTATACATACTTTTTATTTATTTTTATTTTAAGATTACAGATGGCGCCAGTTAAATACAATTTGTATTTTTACTTTGTGGAATTACATTGTTATTAAAATATTTTAAACGCATCTTACAGAGTTTTACAATAATTTTAAGAATTTTAGAATTTTTTATAAATTTTAAAATTTTATCCAAGGATGGGTACCTTTATAAAAAGAAATACATAAGCCATAACTAAAGCACTATAAAAGTAAGATTCTTACAATTGTTGTGGAATACTTTCAAAGAAAAATCGAGTAAAATATTGTCAGGACGCCCACGACGTGGGAACTCATTTCCTATCTGTCTATCCTTCTTTCTTTGTGTTCGCATCAAGTAATAACTACTGGATGGATTTTAACAAAAATTTTGAACGAACTACCTTAGTTTCTATATAGGATACTTTTTTCCGCAAAAATATTTTATTTCCAAGAAAAAGTGGTGAAAAAGCAGCGAAAGTACGCAGTTAGTAGTAAAAATGTAAACCAAAACTGAATCACTAACCGGATACGTATACTTTAATTTTTAGCGCAACAGATGGAGCTATTTTATAAAGTAAATACATAAACCAAAACTGAAGCACTTACTGATATGCAGCATAGTTTAGGGCGGCACTAAAAAAGATAGGGTCTTTGGTGTGGATTGATTTCAAAGCAAAATCAAACAAAATATTGTAAGGACGTATACGAAGTGGCGGGCACAGGTAGTTGAAAATATAATAGTAAACCTATTTTATTAGGTTAGATAATAGTTAAACATGAACTTTTTAACATGAAGTAATGAAAAATTCATGACAGTTTTAGCACATCCTGCGTTCAAAAATGCCTATAATAATGGCACGTGAGAACTTTCCCGCTTAAGTTATAGCGTACACAGACGACTTTTTAGTCAATCATATTTTAACTAAATATCTCAATTTATTTAACTGTTGGAATAGCAAGTCGTATATATTAATGTCTTCTGCAACAAACTCAGAGATTTACATCCGAGTCCATTATATTATCTGGTTTAACAATTATAGAACCTGTAACTTCAAACTTGATCCTTAAGAAACAAATTGAAAAGTATCTTGGCAACCACGACTATAAAATTACATACTTATATTAGTTAAACTTAAAGTGATATTTTGAAAAATTTTAACACGATAAGATCTTATGAGTTAATTAAGTCTTCCACCAAAAAAAACAAAAAAAAAAACATATAAAATAGCCACGATTTGTGAAATAAAAATTATTATCAAAAACTTAAATCTTAAAATGTGTTCAATTTTAAAATGACGTTTAGATAGATGTATTTGTTAATGTTTCGTTCATGATTTTTGCTAAATCTTTGCCAACAGAACAATTTATTCAATATATCAAAAGTTTGACCGCCAAGATTGTTCTAAATGGTTTAAAAAAAATTAAATTCTACCAAAAGTTGCATTTTTGTACATAAGTGATACAAATAACATTAAATCCGCCATTAAAGCACGTGCTAATTTTTTTTTTAACTATAAGTTAAAAAAAACAGAAAAACATTTAATTTATGACCATTAATTTTTAGGTTCAATTGACTGACTTTTTAATAGAAGTAAAAAATGATAACTGTTATAAATAGGTATTTATATAAAAGCTTTTTAAGTCAAAAAATCTTAAATACATGTATATTGTTATTGATATTTTCAACACATAGATGGTGGTCCAGGAACTTGAAAACATGCAAATTCATAAAAATGATAAAGAACAAAAAAATTTTATTTATAGACAAAAAAAAGTTTAAACAAAAAATAGAGGAAACCATATACATACATACATATGTGTATGTGGGGGGAGTTTCATACAAAAATAAAAAGTTATTTATAATAATAAAAAGTTCAATTTTATACTAAATGAAATTTGACATATTGTTTTTAAAAATGTTCATTTTACTCATAGTATGATGTTTAGGTTAGAGAGGATCACACGTGATTGTTTGTGTGTAGGTTCACAAGACCATTATTGATCCATAGTGACTCCTCTGATATTTTCTGGTGTCTATAGCTCTGTTCTAATCAATCACTCTAAGTAGTCCGGTGATCCACGTAAATTTGACAATCAACATAGCTTCCACACCCCTCAAGAAAAAAAGAGCCAAAACATTTATTGCGTCTGTGTGATAGTGTAGGACACTCACAAAGATAGTGGAATGTGTATTCCTCTTCTTCGCCACACCATCTGCAAACACCATCATCACAAAGTCGAAACTTTCTTAAGAAATATCTGAGATCGTTATGTGCCTGTTATAATGCCTACATACATTCTCTGTTCAGTGTTATTCATAGGTAACAAATTATCCATTTCCCAATTACCCTTTCCTCCAGCAAGGATTTCGTCTGTGTGCATCCCAATGAATTATTCCACATTGTGTCGACATCACGTCCAAATTGTTCCCTTATCCTGCCATACATTGAATCGAGACCAGGGTATACGTTCACACAACTGACACTTATATCCAAATCAGCTCCAGCTCGTGCCGACTCGTGTGCAGCTTCATTTCCTACGATATTGTAATGCCCGGTCATCACAATATCGTAGGATATTGTAGTGACCCAGCACAGTTTCAGTGTGTGTTGTTCGTTGAGAACTTGTAGCTCTCTACAACAACGGCTGGCTACTTTCGATCTCAAATACCTATTACCGAGTGCTTTTAAAGCCGCCTGACTATCTATGTAAATATTGATATTACCTGAGAATATCAGCTTCGTAGAAAGTAACCTAGCATCTTCAGACACTGCAAAAATTTCGGCTTGAAAAATGTCATATAGGTTATCCAGTCTAGAATTATGTCTGATGCCTAAATTCTCGCAGAATACTCCACTTCCGGTGCCAGTGTCGTACTAATCGAAACCGGGCAAAGCAACTTAAACTTCAATGGAGATCGAAGGTACATGGGGTTGGATAGAATACAAGCATCAAGTTATTGAACGTATACTGATTTTCAAAGTAAGGCGTCGATCAACATATATACCGATATATTTTACCTTTGAGAGTTAAGGTATCCTTTCGTTATTCCCAAAATTTTCATTGGTTTAACCATTTTTCTAAATTGAGTATATGGTTTTTTGAACATTGTGATGCTACTTGGGCGCTTTCATGAATACTTACAAAAGCGGTATCATTAGCAAATGTTGATGTATGATGGCTTAAACAGCTGTATCGTCATCCAATGTTCAGGTGTGGGCTCGGTAATGGTTGGCATGTTCGCGGAATAACGCAATATATTACTTAGCGGAACTCCGGCTTCAATTAGCTGTGGTGATCTTCGCTCAGAAAGAACTTCCGATTAGTTGAGTAACTTTTTAACAGCTTATAGTTTTTACAAGTTTCGCTTTGAGTTATATATTAAGATATTAAGATCGTGTCGTAATTTGTAAAATAATTGCGATACCTCTATGAAAAGCTCATCACTATTTTTTTCTTTCTGCAATGGCCTTTCGAACTAAATTTTCCGAATCGATAGTCTGAAATACATCCTTTGAGTTTACGTTAGTTATTAAAATCTTTTTGAATGGCTTTATAATGTTGAATATATTCTGAACTGCTTTGCCAGGCAACTCAACTAATCAATATTTTTTTTTTCAAATTGCCAACAAAAAGATTTTCGTATTCGGTATTATTTCAGGCCTACGAATGAGTTGATTTTTTTTTTTTTTTATTTTATTCACCTTTTACATAAACTCTTGAAATCTGTGCCTCGTTTCTGTAACTTGTGTGAAAAATTTCGCACTTGAAATTATTATAGACATGTTGTTTTAAACAGCGTGAGTTAGAAATAATAACGAACTTTTTTATTACTTTATATTAAAAAGTTGAGTGTTATATAAGGGACTACCTAGAAAAACAGTATGACTACTTATATGATGACTATCTATATATTTTCTTGTGAAATGTTTATCACTTTAGTTACAAAAACGAGGTACAGAATTCAAAATTGCTGCAATAGACTTTTAATCAACGCTTCGAAGTTCACATTGATAGAACATGATCAAAGAGTTACAAAAGTATTAAATTGTTTAGAAAACATCGTATTTATCCGATGTTTTCTAAACAATTTAATACTAAATTATAATTTATAAAACAAAATGAGAATTATTATTTCTTGTCATATTGAAATAAACTGAAATTTAAAATCTGGCTTTAGCCTACTTCTTGGTTTATTTGCTGTGGGAATGCCCCCCATTCAATATTTTTGTGGCGCTTTGTGGCGCAATTTGTAATTAATTTATAGACCCAGCAAGTGACCATAATGATTCAGCTTTAATATTTTTTATTAAGTTTTTAAAATTGCAGTTATGGTTTTTTTTTTTACTATACAAAGTCTTCTAACGGCAGACTCTTAAGGAGTGTAATGTTTTTTTCCATATAGATATCAGAAGTGTCTATATATAAAGATATATCACATGCACACACACATACATATAAACAAACAATTACGTTTTGTCTGTTCACCGTGTTTTATATTTGCTTCATGTATCTATTAAAGATTAAAAGGTGTGTGGTTTAGAATTGTTTCCAAAGATGTTATCAGCTACAAATGAAATAAAAAACTATTTAAGTTGTTTTCTTGTTTTGTTTTTTTTTTTTCTCTTTTTGTTTTGCAAATAAAATTTATTTTTGTTGCTATATAATTCATTGGCAATTGCATTGAGTTGGCGATGTGAGCGCGAGCATTTCAAAGTAAATGGAAATTTTACAATATAAATTTAATGTCATGTTGTAAATGTTTAATCGCAGTATCGGCAATTAAAAGGAATTTTAAACTGTTAATTAAGCAATAATTTCTTGTCTACGAATGTGTTTATTTTTTATAATACTTAAGATTTCATGAATGGTTGGCTATAAAATAATGAACCTGTTACAAAATATCTGTCTAACGTTTATTTATTTGATAGTAAAAAGTATTTTAAATCTTTAAAAGCGGAAATGATGGATGGGTGTGGGCGAGTATTTTCGAATAGAAATTTCAAGGAAATTTATACATACTAGTATTTATTTGCTATCATTGCTAAAAACAGGTTAGATTTGAAAGTATTTGTCCAATTCAGTGAAAATGTCAGATTTAGTTAAGCTAAATATTTATTATAAGGTAACTTGTATTGTAAGCTGCAGTTGCGTTGTAAAGAAAATAGTTTAAAAATATTTGTATAAGACGAATCAACTAATAAAAATTAAAAATTATTAAAAAAATATAAATTATAAAATTAAGCGTATTAAATTGGAGTAAAACTAAATAAATGATTAATTCCTAAGTTTAGCCCAAGGTTTTTTTTAATTTTTTAAATTTGACATTTTATAGGCTACAGAAAGTTTAATTTAAAAGCTATTAGCAGAATAAAATTCATTACTTGTTTAGCTCTTTACCAGTTTGAGTTGTGTCATTATCAGGGCTCGATATTAATATAAATTGCTATTGAAAAGGCTTAAGAATTCAGATCCTCTATATGTTTAGAAAAATAAATGCAATACTTTTTTAATACTATCACCCAAGCGTTTTTATAAGAGCTTTCTTATTTTTAAAACATGTTTCTCATTTGAATGATAAGTTTTACACAAAAAAAAATCTTTTTATCAATTTTAAACCTCATAAATTGTTCATGGTGTTGTAGACTTCCAAGCAGAGTTATCAAATTTTCATTATACAGGGTGGGCCAAAAGAAACCAAGGGTTCTCCAAAAATTTGTCTTAAAAGTGCCATTGTGTCTCGGGCAGTATGGGCAGTGGCTCCGTCCTGCTGAAACCACATACCAGGTCTGTTTTCAAGAGCAGGACGTAAAAAATTTTCTATCATAAACCGATACCGCTCTCCATTTACGGTTACAGCACTTCCATCTTCATTCTCGAAGAAGTAGGGCCCAATGACATTTTCAGATGTGATCCCACACCATACTGTACACCTGATGGGGTGCAATTGGCGTTGATGAATGGCTCTTGGATTTTCAGAACCCCAGAACCTACAGTTCTGCTTATTAACAAAGCCATTCAAATGAAAATGAGCTTCATCACTCATAATCAAATTTTCAATAATGTCGGCGATATGCTCTTTGCGTTAAAATAATTGATCTCTGGTTTAAATAATACAATTCCAAGTGTTGTCTATATAATCTGAAAGAAAAAATAAAAAAAAGTTAATAAACAAAAAAGTTATTAAACTTTTACACCCCTTGGTTTCTTTTGGCCCACCCTGTATTTCAAAATCACTGTTTCACATATATTTCAAAAAACAGTTTCTTCGCCTTTTTAAACACTGAAATTAAGATTTAAGATCAACAGATTATGGTAAAACTTGAGTGATATATTTAAATGTTGTTTATTTCTAATACCTAAGAAACTGTGCGCACAAAAAGTGCATTTTAAAAATATTCAGATCATTCAAGTCCATTTAATAGGAGCGTTCCTTGCATATGTAATTGGTTATATCTATTTATTAATTGATTTAGTGCAGTTCAGTGGGTCCAGCTGAAAGTTATCTTTACAACAACATAGCGGGACCAAGGCAGATGCAGGATCTAGCAAAATTGTCCCGGTCACCACCGTGAGGTCCCGTACCCAACATAGTTCCAATCAGGACGTTGTCTAGACGCCTGATAAGGAGTTTATCACTGCTTCCCAGTTGGTAAAAATCCGAGTACATTTGCCATGTATGAGCACTGCATTGGTTTTGAAGCCTAAACTTATCCTCGTCTGAAATCTGGGGATGCGTCCTCATAGTATACATACCCGACATTAATACTCCGATCTTCTAACAGAAATGGGGGAGGTTGAGTAGTAATCAATATTATTTGAGATTGCCAAAGCACTCCAAATATGGTCACATGGCCGAATTTCATCGGTCTGGTCTCCATGCCCAAGTTGCAAGATGCCTTGTTTTGTAAAGCTTCGGTTCTGGCAACACTGCAATTGCATGTTATGATTATATAGTATTGCAGCGCCTCTGGTGATATTTAAGCGAATTAGTTTGAAGCTAGCACAGCCAATTTATAATTATTTTACTTCGGCGGCGATTTAGTGCTATTTGGTAATACCGGCGTAGGAGGGCGCTGTGATATGCATTATTATAAAGAAAAATTAATACATATCACAAAAATTGATGTTGCCTTGGCTGAGTATTGAACTCGTGATCATTGCTTAGTAGTTAACGTGCTAACCACTTAAGCTACAGCACCCTCGAATTCATGACAATTTGTTGGCCATTAGATCGCTTGATGAAGTCCAGTTCCGTTTGCAATGTATTTATAGCAGGATTCCAGGTTCCAGGTGATAGCACCCCTCCTTGCAGTATTCCTTTTTTAGCCACTCTCTATTCGTCAAAACTATCCGCACGAAGCTAATAATTGACTGATTTACATTCAGTCACAAAAAAAAACTGAAAACGTATATCTTCCTAATTTTGGCAATCAGTAAGGTTTAAAAACTGACCATAAAAATTAAAGCTTTTTAGTAACCGAAATAAATGCCAAGCAAGATTGTATTTTTTAGTTTACAAATTTAACATTTTAGCTGACAGGGCCTAACGGTTTTCAAAGATAAATTTAGAAGATTTTGAACAATTTATATAATCGCCCAGTGATTCAATGTGTAGTTGTTTAAAGCCGTCTACACGAAATATAAGTTTAAAAATATTTATGTTTGGAAATATAGCAACCTATTGCCGACGCAAAAAATGACCGTGTAGACCGCATGTGTTACACTTCGAATGTTTCGAGGTCAATGCTCAAACACAAGTCTGAGCAATGATGTTAAATTTGATTATTTCTTTTACATTTATCGAAATTTATGCAAGATAATAGGATTATTCACAAATATTTTTTAGATCAAAACTTACATTTTACATCAAAATGTCTAACACTGGTTAACAACGCAACGATTTTATGCAGTATCCTCCTTCAAGTAATACAGGGTGGGCCAAAAGAAACCAAGGGCTCTCCAAAAATTTGTCTTAAAAGTGCCATTGTGTCTCGGGCAGTATGGGCAGTGGCTCCGTCCTGCTGAAACCACATACCAGGTCTGGTTTCAAGAGCTGGACGTAAAAAATTTTCTATCATAAACCGATACCGCTCTTCATTTACGGTTACAGCACTTCCATCTTCATTCTCGAAGAAGTAGGGCCCAATGACATTTTCAGATGTGATCCCACACCATACTGTACACCTGATGGGGTGCAATTGGCGTTGATGAATGGCTCTTGGATTTTCACAACCCCAGAACCTACAGTTCTGCTTATTAACAAAGCCATTCAAATGAAAATGAGCTTCATCACTCATAATCAAATTTTCAATAATGTCGGCGATATGCTCTTTGCGTTAAAATAATTGATCTCTGGTTTAAATAATACAATTCCAAGTGTTGTCTATATAATCTGAAAGAAAAAATAAAAAAAAGTTAATAAACAAAAAAGTTATTAAACTTTTACACCCCTTGGTTTCTTTTGGCCCACCCTGTACAATGACAAGATTACGTGTGCGCCTTCTTATAACAGAAGATTGAACACAACATTTTTTGTGACGTCATTCTGTGGTATTTCTTGTGTTAAGAAATAATAATTGCTGGTCTAAATGTAGTTTAATAGAAATATGTTGTTAATCAGAGTAAATTTCTCTTCAATATATTTCTTAAAAAACAATCAAATACTTGGCAGCACTAGCTCAATATGACAATGGGTATACAGAGTTAGTCTACTCGAATTGGGTGATATTGATAAGAAACACATGTGTTTCAACTAAACAGTGCTACGTGCCACACAGCTCGTGTAGAGTACTCTTATGTTTCGGTGATCAGAATTGACCTACCAAATCGAGTGATTATCCACCATTCCATTTCAGGGAGTTATTAAAAGTCAACTCATTTTATAAAAGAGAAAACTCCGGACGGTTTTTTATTTAATTAGGTCCTTGCAAACATTCTTGAACTAATAAATACTCCAAAAAATATGGAAGGAAGCAAGTATTTTGAGGAATATGTTGCATGAATATATATTTGCAATATGAATCAAGGGAAAATATCTGATCTGCATCAAACACAGAAACTATATAACTTACATTAACCCATTAACGCCCACTGTACTATAAATAGTACACAACTTCAAGTTTTAATAAAAATTATGTAATTAAGAGTTTCACTCTGGCAACGAATTTTATCTGTCATTAATTAATTAATTAAAACATACAATAATCATGTAGTAAAAATATTAATAGCTATGTAATCAAAATGAGGGGATTCCCTCATTTTATTTGGCTGTAAAAAGTGGTAAAAAGTATTAGATTTATTCAATGACACTACTTTTAATAAAAAGGACATAAAACGGTTTAATTCGTATAAAGCTTTTTCTCACTATAGCGTATAAAGTGTAGCTGTACTAACTTTAGTACACTGGTCGCTTGAGGTATAATAAAGTAGTAAAGTAAATACATATTTATTTGTCTTATATGCTTCTGGGACAAAATCTTTACTCGTCTTTGTTTCTTATATTTTCCATTAGTGACCTTTTATTAACATTCTTACCGGTAAATTAGTACAAAAGGTATTTACAAAATGGCGAAACGATATACTTTTAGACACCAAAAAAACTATTTTGGAGTACAAGACATTGGCGACAGCAGTGATGATGATGCTACATACGACGTGTTTATGTTGCCACCAAATCCAGGCGTAATAACCGATGAGGAGGAAGGTGGAGACGATGATATGAAAACAAATTTCCTCGAGTTGTTCCTAGTAATGTAGAAGTTGATACTCACAGACAAACCACAACCGTCAAAGAACAATGGATTAGCGATGATGATGAACCTCTGAACACATTAACGTCATCTACTTCGCGTAATGATCTGAAAAAAAGATTTAAAAATACTGAGTTACCAAATTGGAGAAAATGTACGCCAGTTTACTCAGTGTATCTCATGTTCAAAATTGTATTGAAGTAAGACGTGGTTTTGTTTCGGATATTTTGAAAGACATGACCCCTGTGAAAGTTTTTGAGCACCTTTTTGATGATGAAGTGCTAGAGATTATAACAATGCAGAGCACAATATATGCTGGACAAAACAATAGGCAATATACAAATCGGTAAAGGAAGGCAATCGTCCTCTAGAATTGACGGAGAAGAAAGGAAAAATGATGGTCATAATCCCCAAAAAATACCTAGCCAACTTAGATGTGCTTTATGCTCAAATCGAGTTAAAACGTCGTGTGCCAAGTGCCTGAAAACACTTTGTTTGGAAAGAGGATGTTTTGCTAAATATCACTCCTAAACGCCCATTGTACTAAACTTAGTACACCTTTCTAAACCTGACTGAATTATTTTTTGTTATTTTTTCTTTTGTAGTAGCATAAGACAAATAATTTTACAGTAGTATTAAAAATTTAATTGGTAAAAATATTCATAGTTTGCATTTGGGCGTTAATGGGTTAATGGATTATATTGCTTAAATTTAATTTATATTTTATTTATGTATATAAATTTCATTTCATATACAATTCAAGTCAAATAAAACAATAAGAATAAATTCTTTCTTTTATGCATATGAAAAATCAATTTCAATTAATAACAACTTAATCAGTTCAAGTCATTTTGCTTATTTTAAGACAAACAAAAAAAAAATACCACTCACTTAAAAGTATTTTTATACATTTTTTATACATTTTCAAGATTTTCCAATAAAAATGACTTCATTAAAGAAATTTTATAGGAAAAAGACTACGAAAATATTGCATGTTTCTGCAGACCCTAAAAAAGTTTGCGGTTGCAACGATAAACCACAAACGACGGAAACACAAGTGCATCATTGGATTTTAAATGAACATGCAATATTTAGAAGTACGAGTATGATAAAAATATGAGCAATAGATGTTGTTAATTTGTTATGTATGCAGTAAAAGCAACAATAGTAACAACATTTTTAATAATATTGTAATAAAGCACACATGCACCATTATGAGTACGAGTATAAGAAAAAAATGCAATATTACTCAGTCCAATAAAGTGTACGAGTAAATAAAAGTCAAAGTATTAGTTGTCGATAATTTTTATATGAAGTTAATGATCGTAATGCAACATGACATGTTATTGGAAGAAAACAACAACGCTATTGCAAGTAAATAATTTTTTAGAAAAAAAAAACAATAAGCAACAGCAGCAATAACAAACAACAACATAGTATCCAGTTATGAGTTCATTATTTTATTAAAACAACAGCAACAATGAACGAACAAACAACAAATTGACAACATCACTATTAGCGAAGTCAATTTGAAAATTTTTGAACAACATTTATTTTGTTGTACTGCTCTACATACTCGTACATATGATAATGTTGTTGACTTTTAGCATCAGCAATGACCAGAGCTAAAGCTACAGCTACAGCTTCGCTGTGGATGATATTGTTGATGGCGGCGGAGGTAGTGGTGCTATTGGCTTTTGTCGGTGCTTTAAAATAGTTTTTTTTTCTCGTTGTCTTCTAGTTTAATTTTAGAGCATAGAGAGCAGCAAAGTATGCCACAATGGACAAACA
Organism: Phasia obesa; assembly: GCA_949628195.1. NCBI lineage: Eukaryota > Metazoa > Arthropoda > Insecta > Diptera > Tachinidae > Phasia > Phasia obesa. The sequence continues at coordinate 40,065,861 of OX451216.1, read as the reverse complement.
TTAATATAAAAAACAACTAAAGTTCCTTGCAAGTGTTTATTCATCTAATGCATACACCTTTTTTGTTGTATTAAATTTTATTTTCTATGTGTTAGCGTTATATATTATAGATTGTGTGTCGTTTTTGTTATTTGTTGTTGCAATATGAAAAGTTATAGACCCACTTGTTACCTCGTTTGGTTGCACACATCATCTAATTGACAGAGCGGGCGGTCGTCGTCAATTTTCTTTAAACTTAAGTTGAGTGGAGCCTTCAATGTAGTGCTGTTTTTGTTGTTGCTATTATTTTTATTGTTTTTATTAAAGTTATACTTCAAAAGCTTAAAAACCGCCTAGTTTTTATAAACACACTTAGATAACGATTAATCCAATGCACAATGGGTAAGCAGCGAAAGGATAAAATTTATTTGGAAAACAAATTTTAATAGTTTTCTGCTTAAGGATAGAATCAAACCAATTTTTTTTTAATTAAGGTGCCTTTTAATTCGCTCATGGGAGACGCATTCATTGTAATCTTGGAAACAGAATTATTCTGAAAAATAATTTTGGCTGAATTACACTCTGAAAGAGAACACTAGCAAGATTTTACGATTATTACGAACATGCTTACACCTTATGAGAACAAATCAAATACAAATTAGTACATTCAGGAGGGACTCAAAAGAGATCTGAATAATATGCCTTGAAAAGTGGTAAATTGGATTTACAATTTTACGACCCATTGTTAAGTATGGATATCCTGCTTGGTGGGAGGGATTGAAACTGAGCCTCATGGGAAAACTCTTGCCAGGTACAGAGATGGGCTTCGGTTGGCATCACCCCTGTAAGAAGAAATACAACTCAGGCAGCATTAAACATCATTCTGTACCTACTTCCCATTCAGTGATTTGTGGTCGGAATGACGGCGAGAAGTTTGCTTAGACTTTATGAATCAGAGTTCGTGAGGTCAACGGAACGCTTAACGCAGGAGTTAATGGACTTTGTAATAACCCAGCTTGATTTCCGCAGTATATCCTTAGTAGTATTTGGCGAGTAAGGGCGATTTGCTGGAATCTGCTAAATTGTACGACGGGATCGCGGTGTTTGCAGATAGTTCGAAGATTAATGTGTGCATCGATGCTGGAGTTCGTACAGGCTCCCCGTAAATGTGGTGTGTTGCAGGCAGAGGTGGTGGAAGTTCTAAAGGGTACCGAATTGGTGCCTGGCTGCATGTCAAAACGAGATAAGGACACTCTGTACGTCGACAGCCAAGCGGCACAAAAAGCCTTGAAAATACACAGCAGCAAATCAAGGTTGGTAGGTAAGTAGATAGTGGCAATCGATGACCTGACTGACAAATATAGGGTAAGATTGTGTAGGTTTCCGGGTACAGAAATGTTAAGGGCAACAAAATTGCTGACGAACTTGCAAAATTGGGCTCGGAGGACACTTATTTAGATAAAGTACCACCAGAGAATCTACCGATTTGACACTACTAAGGCTTCTATCCATTTGGGTAGTTAGGAGAATTAATCATTCCTGAGAAGTTAGGAAGGATTGCAGAGTATCATGGGCAATTTCGCCCAGTCTGGTCGCGGCAAAAACTAAAGAGAAAAATGAGACGGTAAAGGAGAATTAGATGGCTAGGCGAAAGATTTTACGACGGTCTATACAACACTGCCGCTGCAGACTAGAAAAGATGTTGTCGGCATTATCAGGGAAATCGGGTGGCTGAGTGATAGTTAGTAGGGTGAACATAGGTCTCTCTTTTTCATTATCTGAAGGGAATCACAATAGATATGGATCTTCCAGTGGATGTGCCATTTTATGGTACAACTCTTCTTACCAGCCCATTAGTCCTTTAGATCAATTTCATGCATGAAAAAACTGTCATTATGAGCGCATAGGATCCTACCCATGGTGTCAACAATTTTGTTAAACCATTTTTTGCACTTTACTCTCTAACGAATTGTTTAGTTTTATTTTTGTCTTCAACACACTAATGTTGTTTCACCAATTGCCTCCTATAGTATGGCAGGCCATGTGGCAGGCCACGCATCACATCCCACTTAGAAAATGTTTAACTTTCCGGTATTTGTCTTTTCGAATTTTTTTATACCTCCATAAGCAACACAAATAAAATAGAAGAAAGAGAAAAAAACCAAACAACTTGTTAATGTTTCAAATGCGTATTAGTTGTACTATTAAATTTATAAAAACATACAGCCAAACATACATACAAATTTCGTTAGTACGAATATGTTGCAAGTGTGTGTTTGCTTTGGTTTTGCAACCACACAACTCTGCATGTTGTTGTCATTTGCTTTAATTTGATTTTTGCTGTTATTGTTGGTGGTGTTTTTCTTTTTCTCTGCCTCTATAATGTGATGTCTTATGATGTTGTTTTATTGTTATTGTTGTTGTCATTGTTGCTGTATTTATTTTCTTTTCTTGTGCCAATGCGCCTGATTTGCCACAATTTATTATGGAAGACATTTGGCTCCATATGGTTAGCGTACCATTCCAAGAAGTAAAATACACATGCACACATATACATATCTGACTGACTGACTGTTTGTCTGACTGTGTACGATAATGAAAATCTGTGCTTTCATTACTTGTTACTTTTATGAACCCACAAGTTGTTTGTTTTTTTGTTCAATCTTTCGCTCTGTTTTGCGTTACTTTTCTTTTGAATGGTTTGAAATTGTAGGTTTATATTTAGTTTGATTTACAATAATTTTTGTGATATTTTGCCACAGTAGGCATCACACTCACGCATTTTTTCTGCTAACAACAAACCATTTTTTCCCTCCATCTGCCACAGTGTTCATTCATCAATTATACTGCAGAGAGTCGACAGTGATTTGTTGATCTTAGAATTGGGAAAGTTTAATGTAAACGAAAGTTAAGAGTTATGGTATGTAGGATATTTGCAGTTCCTAATTAAGGACAATTAATAGTTTTGGCTAACAAGATTCAAAGGAAGTCTACAATAATCTCAAATCTGAGGATTTTTTGTCGCTTGAAAACTCAAAGTCACTCCATGAGTGGCATGTTTTCGCATTTAATACCCAACAAAATTTCTGATTGCATTCTTTGGAAATATCGATTACTCTCAATTTGATAATTCCGTGACTTTCTGAATACGTTTTATTTCTCAAAATAGTCTTTTTTAAACTCGATAGATTTATTCCAGCGTCTTTTTTTAAATATTAATATTTCTCAAGGCCTCTAAAATATGTAGGAGTTAGTTTCAATGCGTAGATCAGTTGATCTTTTTTTGACGTACATACTTGAGCCCCATTTATTATCTTGGTGGAATAACATTTTTTCTTCACTAAATGAGGTCGTTCTTATTTCTTTACAATCAAAATTGAATTTGTACTTTTTTTAGGTCGATATGCTCTCCAAAAATGTATCACCATGACCTTATTAAACGACTGGCCCACTTTAGTGTTCTTTAATGCACGTTCATCTGAAGGAGCCCACTGCTTTGATTGTTTTCTAGACTTTAACTGATACAGTTCATAATTTGTTACTTCGTATGCATTTACTTGCACATAATTTTAAGATTCTAACTTGTGTGGAAAGTGCCACCCCCACTTGAAAATAGATAGAACGAGCTATGAAAGTTTTGGAGCGATAGCTTACAGCGATAGCTTACCAACAAACAACCAAACATTTTATTCTTTATATCTATATAAAGCGTAGAATAGTAATACACATTCGATGAAAATTTCAAGTGCCTTCCTAGTACTGAACCAGAGATAGAGGCCTATTACTAAATATAGCACAATCACTTCCTTCATAATTTGATAATGTTTGAAGGTCAGATTGTTTTGTTTTCTAGAAAAATTTTTATTTAGTGTCTGATTAAGATTACTTGATCGACTTTGCACCATACCTACATTAATCGATCTTAAACCACAACCACCATGTGTAACCCCGAAGGGGACCTCACCAACAACCGGTCACAGAGAGGATAGGCTCTCTACGGGGCTACCGATTCCCGTGTGTTTTAAGAAACTGACCTTTTCTTCCAGATTTAGGTTCTAGGAACCCTAGCGTCTGGTGCCCCTATTTTCCCAGAGTGAACCGCGTCAAGGCATTTGAGAATGTACTGCAATGACAATTGCAACCATGACAATTGCAACCCCCGGGCTAAATTTGTTAGTTTCTGCCTTAGACGGTTATATTTGCTTTTTGATATGTAGTCGACTTTTAGCCGCCGCCGAGTATATTCTTGTTAGCCTCCACCGGTCGCTATTTCGCCTCTGATCAGGGCATATTTTACACTATGCAAGTCTATTTTAAATTAGATATTGTCGGCTACGACGTTCTCAAGTAATACATGTTTCAAGAAAACAAATATAAAAAAAAATATATCCAAAAGAAACCTTAACGCAACAGTGTTATTGCTTTGCGCATTGCTGAAACATCACAACCAGTCATGACCAACAACTTTTACGTTTTAACAAAATGTTTGACCAACGCCCTTATTGCTTCATAGCGTCATAACAATTAGGAGATGAAGACTATTGGTGCTTCTGTTAAAGTATAACGGCACACCGGACTAAATTGCCCTTCCTGCGTGCAAAAAAGAGGTCCATTTCGTAAAATAACATCAATATAATTTCTTTAATAATTCGATGATATTATGAGATTTATGGCAAGTAGCACCATCCTGTTGAAACCACAAATTGTGGTAGTTTTGTATAATTTTTTAAAACAAAAATTCATTGCACATAAAAGTTCACCATTTACTGTAACAGCAGCTTCTACTTCATTTCGAAAGAAGTATGGATACCGTTGATAATCCACACCAAATACTAAATTTTTGTGGATTCAATAGTGTCGCATTGAATTGTCTTGGATTCTTGTCACTTCACATTAAGTGAAGTGCGTATCCATCGTTACATCCGTGATCGTATCGATAATCGTACGAAAAAAAATTACGTACGAACTGAACGGCATTATGACGTACGATTGCCAGCGGATCGTAATATTTTGTTTGATTTACAATAATTTTAAAATTAAAAACTCTTGTGAATGAATATTTAATTAACAATTTTGTAAAAAAAATTAAAAATGGACCCGAATTTGTTTTATCTTAATTGAAGTGATAGCGAAGAGGATAAAAAAATAGTACGTAGGCAGCTGGGTGATCGGCGTAATCCACAGGTCTTGTATACGTAATAAAAAATTTTGTTCTCAAAATATGCATGCATATACAGACATCCTTCATTGCAGAGTTTTAAAGCGATTTCGTTTAAGTAAAGAAGCTTTTTTCTATGCATTAGCTGAATTAAATTTATCCCACTTAGATGCTAAAGCTGTGCCACCAATGTTACAACTGGCAGTAACTCTGTCCATTTTCGCAACGGGTGGTTACTAACACTCAAAAGGAAGTAACTATCTGTTCGGAATGTGTCGAGACAGAATACAGTTTCTAAAGTTACTTTGGCCGTACTTAACAAATTGTGTACGAAGGATATACAATTTGCACCTAATGAGTCGTCTGCGTGTAAGGAATGATTTTTTATTTTTTTTTTTTGAAAAACATGAAACAACTGGAGGTAGATTCAGTAAATATATGTATTTATAATTGTTTAATTTAAGTTATTAATTATGTGGATAAACTTTTAATTTGTAGGATGTGTTGTTGGAACGCATATTGGGATACAAAAACAAGTAGATAACGAACACAAGTACATCAACACGAAAGGTTTTCACAGTTAATGTATAAATATAAAATTAAATTGTTGCTATAAATTGGGGGATCGCTCACGATTCCTTTGTATGGAAACATTCCGACCAAAGACTAGCCCTAGAAAACCTATTTAATTCGAACAGAAATGGAAACAATTGACTGTTAGGTGGGAACTTTCTTTTATTCATGAGCCGTGGTGCATTACGCCATATAAAAATGCTAGTGATGGACCCTCTGAAGCCAATTTTAATGAAATTCACTGTAAAGCAAGATGCATCATTGAAAGGACAAAATCGATTTCATGTAATTTACATTTATTAGCGATTTTTTTCCTTTTTCTATTTAGGCGAACCAAAATTTGTTAAGGGATGACAATTCGTAAAAAACGTACGTTTAGTCATACGATAACGTATGTTATAATCTCAATTATTGTGAATTACCATCAGTTGACGTATGAATTATTATCAGTTGACGTATGTCATAATCCAAAAAACGTATTTTTACGATACGTGTTGTACGTTCACGGATGTGACGATTCCACCCCTGGTTGCTGAGTTATAATGTTCATGATGGTTTGTCAAAACTTTGTGAAAAGAAACTCAAAAACAAATTATAGTTTCGAGTATGTCTTAAAGTAGTTATCAATCTGGAAATCGGACAAGCAAACAACATCGTTTACTTTATAATAGAGAAAACGAAATACGAAATATAGTAAAAATCAGAATTTATTAATTTATTTTTTATATTTATTTATTTGTTCATTTATTTATTGCAATTTATATTTTATACAATTATGAAACACTGTTCCTTAATCTACTTAATCTATCGATAACTCGTTAATTGCATTCGTAGCAATATCTTATAAGATTTTCATTTAATTTTTTGTGATCAACCTCCTCTTATTAGTTTTTTTAGTTGAGTTTAAATCTTATAAGACTGTAAATGGTTTGTAGTTATTTTTGCTTATGTTACCAACATTTTCTTTATCCAATAAGCCTGGTAACCTGATACCCATAACTTTTTCCAAGCCTGCAAGACATCACTCCGTCTATTTTATTTACATCGTTTTTATTTATTTTGATATTTCTTTTTTTTTGTGTGTTGAAAGCGGCAAATGAAAATGATGAAGAAAATTTCATATTAGATTTATGAAATGGACCAAGTGCGTTGGAAAAATCAATGAAAAGAGCAAAATAAAGAAACGATCAAATTAATGACGCTTAGTTTAATTTTTTTCTTTCTCAACAATGTTGATGTTAGTATTGTTTAAATAATTGTTATTAAATTGATTTTCTACCGCATAACTTTGAAAGGAAATGAAAGGAGATGAAAATAAATAAATGAACTTTGGGTATAAATTAGGCTTAAATAATAATGTTCTTTTAAAGAAATAAATTAAATAATTTTCTTCTATTCAACTAAATTTATGTTAATAGATTTCAAAAATAAATATTGATTTAAGATGCTTCTAATATGAGTATATTTTGCTGTCTTAACCTGCCCATTTAAAATTGTGATTATGCTAGTAAAATTATTAAGAACATTAAATGAACATAAGTGCCATTATCCAATAAATTAGAAATAATAAATCAGTCATTGAAAATGAAGTTAATTTAATTTAATACTTATCAAGGTAACAAGAAATTTGCATTAAAGTGACATTGATTAAGCATTAAGCTTTGCAATTTTGTGCCCATAACAAATCGCTTTAATCATATTTAACACAACACATAATCATTGACTTACGGTATACTCGTAGTCATAACAAAATGAAGCCAAAATAATAACAACAAATGTTAACACTAGAATTACCAATAATTTTAAATGAAAAGTTTTCAATTGTTCTTTAAAATTGCAAATGTTTTTCTAACAGAAACGGAATTGATTTGACAGTTAATGGCTCGTTTGGTATTTAATCGTTCAGTAAATTTTCTGTTTTATTAAGTTCCAGCAACAACAACAGGTGACAAAACTTTATTTAAAAAAAATTTACTTTTGCTATAAAGTCTCGCAAGTTGGACCGACCCATTTTTATAGGTTGTACTTTTCAGTAATTGCTTACAATTTTAAATCATTCGCAATAACTCGCTTATGATAAAATATTTATAAATATACATATATAAGTATGACTTTTGAAATATTATCACGAACAGTTATTTACATTTTTATTTTTTACTTTTCATTTTAAATTTGTACCATTCAAAAAAATAGCTTAAGTGTGTTAAAGGTACGCATACCTGGATAAAATTCTAGAAAATTATTGTAAAGCTCTGTAAAATATAGACAGGAAATGAGTTGCTCATTATTTTAAAACAGCGCCATCTGTTGCGCAACGTTGCTTAAAATATACTGTATTCAAAAATAAAAGATGCCTCTAAGTATTCAGTACCTATTAAATCGGAAAAAAATCGGCATACTTTCACTGCTTTTTCTCCACTTTCTCTTGGAAGTAAAACATTTTTGCAGAAAATAAGTATCCTATATTGGAATCAGGGTACTAAGATACCTCCTCACAAAATTTTGTTAAAATCCATCCATTAGTTCTTACTTGATGCGAACACAAAGAAAAAGACAGACAGGAAATGAGTTACTGTTTTTTTAAACTTAACATTTTATTGATAAACCTACTTTCTTCGTGGCCTTTTATATTTTGTGAAGACATATTAAAGAATCGTATGCGTATTGAATGACTATGGTATTACAAACAAGATCTCAAAATGAGTGTTGGACTTTTGCCTTTTGATAACACAGTGCAACAAATCAAAACTATTCAAAAATACACGGACTTGACAGTATAGTTTCGATTCTATTGCCAAAGGGTATTAAACCCCTGTACTCATTTTGGTGATTTTGGTGACCAATTTTTATTTATGGGCCTTGAAAGATTCTGAAAATAAGTGTGCCCTTCAAAAGAGGTTTTTCTATGTTCATTTATTATTTATTGTATCTTCAATATATTTAAACCAACAATAATTACTCATATCTTAAGTACAAAATAGTCCAGCCAGTGCTAGATAAAAATAGTGTTTGTTTTACAGTTGCTGCAATCATTTGCGGATCATCCCTCTGATGTACGGCCAAGAAAAGCAGTATCTCTTCTCTATAACGAGGTTCATTTAGTATGTTACGCAGCAAGGGTTTGGATGAGATTCAAGCTTCCTTAGATAGGTTACTGCATGTTTCGCTATTTCTGTTTTGACTAATGCCATGTTTAGGTTTTTGTAGATGTTCGAATTTTTTAAATATCATGGAGCAACTGTAACCATACGTAGAATCTTATTTTGGCGCCTTTGAATTTTTCCTACATTCCTAGCTGAGGCAGTGGTCCATAGTTGAATCACATAACACCAAATTGGTTTGAGGATCGATTTGTACAGTAAAAGTTTACAATCTAAGCCCAGGGAAGAGTTTCTGCCAATAAGCCAATTTAGTTGTACTGCTCTTAATTTCATTTGTGTTAACTTGAAATCTTTGTTATTTTTCCAATTATGGATACGATCAAGATATATACCCAGATATTTAACGTCTGAAAACTGCGATATTACTGGGTTATTTATGCGAATAGGAGAGCATGAGTACATACGCAGTGTGAAAGTTATATGAGTAAATTTTCATTCACTTTTATTCTCCATTTCTTCAACCATTTTTCCAAATTGTGTATGTAGTCTTGCAAATGTTGTGATGCTACTTGGGCGCTTTTCTGAATACTTACAAAAGCTGTGTCATCAGCAAATGTTGATGTGTGGACTCGAGTGCTAATTGGTATATCTGAGGTGTACAGTAAATATAAAAAGGGGTCCCAAAATACTACATTGGGGAACTCCGGCTTCAATGAGCTGAAGCGATGATAAAAAATCACATTATTTTAATAAAAACTCGATTCGTTAAATAATTTCTTAAGAGCTTATAGAAGTTTTCGGGCAAGTTCCGCTTTAACTTATATATTAGGCCTTCGTACAAAACCTTATCAAATACTCGAGAAACGTCAATAAAAAGCGCAGAACTGTATTTTTTCCTTCAAAGATCTTTGTAATTACATTTATTAACCTGTGTATTTGTTGGATCGTACTATGTTGTTTTCTGAAGCCGAATTGAGGGTTCGGAATATATCCTTGAGCGCTAAGAATTGGATTCAGTTTAGTTATTAATATTCTCTCAAACAACAAATTTGATACTTTTGATAAAAGTCTTATAGGTCTGTGTGCTTCTTATTTTGTGTGGTATTTTCCTGGTTCAGGAATCATAATAATCAAAGAGGCCTTCCATTCTGTGGGAAAAAACTCAAGACGTAAAATTACATTAAAAACAAAAACTCATACGTATTGATACCGCTTAATTTTGTTTGACAATAATGTAGCTGAGGTTTTGGTAAAAAAAATGCTATTAACCTTTTTTGCCCAAAAATAAATTATTCCTCCTTTTTTTTTTTAAAGGAATATTAAAAAATATTTATTATTTGCCCAAAAATAAATTATTCCTCCACTTTTTTTAAAAGGAATATTAAAAAATGTTTATTTTTTTTTACTTTTTTTCAGCATAAATTACAGGGACTACTAACTTTTCACTAACAATATATGGGAAAATTGAAGCCACTATTAAACTGAACAAAAAAATTCCACGAATTGGTTTACGAACTCTTACCCCATCCAGCAGTTTTCCTGACTGATGAATGAATTGTTAAAGTAAGGCTTAAGTTCGTTTATTCTCTCCAATTACTAATAGGGTTGAAAGAATATTTTTTGCATATTAGACGATTAATTTTAAAGACAAATGAAACAAAAATTACCGAATATTAAGAGATTTATGTAGGTCAAAACATGAGGTCATAATTGAAACAATAGATTATTTTGTAGCTTTAATAATTGTTGTTATTTGAAGGGAATAAAAAAATTAGAAAAAGCCTAGACTAATTGTTTCGCGCTTAAGGCAGACTAATTTCAAATATAAAACGCTTAAAAATAACAGCTATCTTTTATCCAAAAACTCACGAAATTTCAAATTGCCCTCATACCTCTGGAAACTGAATTTTTATTAATTATTTTTTAAACACACAAACTTCATGTAAGACCACATTTGATTTTATTAACTTTAGGTGTTTGAACATCGTGATCTATATAAAAGTGGCTATTAAACGTAAAGAAACAACATGGTTGAGGTAATCATAATCTAAGAGCAATATATTATGAATGAATTATATGGTTGTAGTTAAATCTTTTGTTATTAACATAATAATATTGTTATGCTAGAATCATATTATTTTCTAACTTAAAAATAATAGTGTAAAATATAAAATTTTATTATAAAATAAACTAAATAAATAGAGTGAAATGTATATTTATAGTATTTATAAGAACATAACATAGTTGATAACATATAAAAATACCTTATAATCAAACACACAATTATTTAGTACTTTATTTTTTAAGCGCTCGATATGAGAATAACTCAATTCACAAATTAGGTTCAAAAAATTTTTAAAAAACTAAACACAAAACTTAAAAAAAACCAAACATTATCATGATATGTTTACTAATAATATATTATAAATACAATATTATTTTGCAATACTAATAAAACCTTGGTTTTGGCTGGAAAAACATATACATAGTTCGCACAAAACAACTATAAGTTGTTTATCGCAACCAAATATTGTTTCAGATCCCATAAAATGGATGTTGTGACCATAACATAACCATGTTTTTTCTCTGCGTGTAAAATCTGTTATTAAATAATTAATATGTTATTATGATACTGATAGATTTTTTCCATGATTAACATACTTCTGCGGATCATAATAAGTCGTTTTTCGCTTGAACAATGTTGAGAGATATTGAAAACTTATTTTCTAAGTGACGACATCAGATATGACGGAAAAAATTTATCTTTTCTGATGAGACGCATTTTTGTCTCGGCGGCTATGTTAAGAAACAAAAGTGTCGCATGTGTGAATTGGAAAATCCACACCTTATAGTCGATAGTCGAAGTATATCTATCCACAGAGAGTAGCAGTTGTTCATTGCTTTTTCGAAAATAATTTTGAAAACATCATTTCAGTCATTGGTGTGCGCTACAGAGCCATAACTACAGACTTTTTGTGACCAGAAATCGAAAATAAAAATTAGGATAATCTTGGTTTCATTAGGATAACGCACCATGTCACGCAGCTCACCAAACAATCGACCTTTTGTGCACTAAATTCAGTAATCGTGTTGTCAGCCATTTTGGCTATGCGTAGACTTTTGCTTGTGGGGTACCGTTAATGACCAAAGCTAAGCAAATAATCCAGAAACGATCGACAAACTTAAGGCTAATATCGTACGAGCCATTTGTGAGATAGGATCAACAATTAAGTCTTGAAAAATTATACTGATAGCTTTTGCGAAGCCAGCCGCATCAGTCACATGAATAAAATCGTGTTCCACAAATAATAACTCCCATATTTATAAAAAATAACACTAAATTGAAATGTATTTTAAAACAACTTTTGTATGAAAAATAAGTTCTAAGATAGATTTCAAATATATTTTATTTTATATTTATAAATATGAGGGTAAGAATATTTGTTGTTTCTAATAAAGCCATAATGTACCAAAAAACTTAAGTTTATTTTATATAACTTTCAAAATGACGCTATTTCTTGGACCACCCGTTATAGAGTGCTGTGCAAAAATACAATAAAAGTTTCTCACCAACATAAATGTCATTCAGGTAATTAAAAATAACATGTCTAAATACACCTTTAAAACAAAGTTTTTTGTTCAAAAGACAAAACATTTTTAACATAAGAATTCATAATCTGTTTTTGTTTTAATACAAGTCTACTTTACTTTAGAACAAAATATTCATTAAACGCCAAAAGAATTGGAAACAACATATATTAACACCTTAAGAATATTATTCTGTCTGATTTTAATAAAATCCACAAGAACGTTAGCACATTACACCCACACACCTGATGCAAAGTGTAGTTAAACCAAGAAACGAAAATAAATCAGGTCACAGAAAACTAAACTGTAATGCTTAACTTTTTTATGTATAAAAGTGCAGGAGGCATGCATCATACTTAAATGTATAGTGGCGCCTCAAACAACAAAAAGATAGAAACTTAAAATCCCCAATTAGAGAGATGCAGAGAGGAGAGTCCAAGCCCGCATAGAGCGAATGCGATAATGTTAAATAAATAATTTAACACATGTTTCAGTGTTGTTTTGAATTATAAAAATGTTTGTAAATGTTGGTTGATTATAATTTAAATAAAAAGTACAGCAATAAAAGAAATCACAACAAAATCAAAACAAGATTGCTCAATTAAAATTCAAATTTAATGCTAAACAAGTGACCAATCCTTAAATGCAAGTCAACCTTTTATGTTAATTTGTATCTGATTGCAAATAAACACAAGACAAACAAACACCAGAACGTTGACAAAAATTAAATTAAACAATAAAATTATGTGGGTCTAAATTTGCCATTTTTATATGTAAATTAGTAGTTTTGATTTTGAGGTTAATAATTTTAAAGTTTGATTCAAGTGATAAAGTATTCTTTGGCAATTTACAGTGATTAAGTCTGTGAGAGATTGTTGCTTAAAAAACACGTAATAAAATTTGTATAGTTTGTTATATTACGATTTTAATTCAATACTGAATTTTGAATACAGAATTAAAACCACTAAACGATGTTATATTTACGTTGCTTCAACTAGTTATTGCGGTGCCCCAAAGAGTCTAGTTTTATTTCACTACAAGTTGGCAGAAAGATGCTTGGATATAATCTGGATATCTTAAACTTATTAACCGTTATAGTCAGGGGCGCCCCGAGGTTAGTAGGCGCCCGGGGCGAGATTGTGATCTAGCCCCTTACACATTTAATTGGTCTAAATAAACTTGTATTTCTAATATAATTTATTTTATTATTTTTTTTTTATTTTATACTTATATTTACAAAAGGGTTACATATTTTGTAGTAAAAATAAAAAAATATAAGAGATAGATTTTTTTTTAATTATAATTCGAATCAGGAAGTCAAGGAATGTAAATAAAAAAAGTTTCAATGAAATCTGGAATGGTAAACATTAATGTTTTATTTGTCCCCATTTTCTGCACTAGGAAGCTGATGTTGATTACAAAAATATCTTTTTTGGGTAATTTTTGGATAATAGTTATCAGCCTCTAATGGCAAGGGCCCTTTTAAAATTAACTCGTTCTTTTGTTTTTATTTTTGAATTCTGGCCAAGAGGATGGATCCGAATTTATCAAGCCAACAGTTTTAGGAGAAGAAATTAATATCGTTTTGTCAGCTTAATTCTCATTAATATCTTCGTCATTAGAATCTGAATCTGGTATTACCAGTATTCCAACTTCATTAAGTGACTCACGTTCACTGATGACATCCGAAGAACTAGAAAGAGCAAAATAGGAAGTGAGCTTTAGGACCTTTTTAAGAAGCACTTCAGTCGTTGCCTCCTATTCTCTTACTAATTGAATCTTTGTGCTCCAAACAGTTTTTAAACATGATGTTAAAAAATTATTCAGTTCGTAATAATCCTACTGAATGTTTATGGAATGGTAATTGGTAATTTCATATATAATATTATTGTTTTCGTATTTTAACTACTTCTTTATTTTGTGGGCAATTAAAGAACCAATACTAACTTTTCAATAGCTAATCGTTTTTAATTCGGTTCATCGTACTCTTGAAAAACGGTCTTTACACCTGGCCATTGAGCCACGAGTGGAGCATACATAGGTGCTCTTCTACAACTTATTGTTGTTTGTTGTAATAGTTATAGATTACATTCGAATTCTTCGTCAAATATTCAATATTTGTGCTCCTATCCATAAAGCCGACGGCGATATTTCTTTCGCCCTTATACAAAATTGCGCCCGGGGCGATTGCCCCGGTCGCCCTGCCCTTGGGGCGGCTCTGGTGATAGTGACAGGTCACATGCCGAAACGACTGGTACTACGGGATCCGATAGTCCCAAAGGGATTTCGCCACATCTGTGAGGCCCTTTCTGTAACGTAGGGCTATGGTTTGGACCTAAATTCCAGGAGGTTTTATTTAGTCCGGTGTGCTGTTGTACTTCAACATAGTCATCAATTTCTTGTCAAGAGTTTAGATAGTCTTCAAATCCTATATAAAGATTACAAGCATGGGCCTGCCAGCCATGTTTTTAAATTTCGAAACGGTAAGACCATAGTTGGTAAAACAACTGCTAGATTAAGCAGAACGTCAGGCACTGACGCAAATCAGTCTGAAATCACTAAAATCGACAGTAAACAGCTAGCAACAGCACGAGACTCAGTGAAAGTAAGCTAATCGTATTTTTATTGAATGTAGGGGGAATATCGAATCAGACCACTTTCATAATGGGTCCCTTTTCGACCCTTTTCCGTCCTCTATTATTACAGGCAACCGAAATGTAATTTATGGCAACCTACTTTCATTGAGTCACGTGCTACAACCAGCTTTTAATCTTGATTTAATTGATTTCAGACTGTCGACTGGTAACTGGCGGCCTTCTTTCTAATTACGCAGTCTCTAGTAATTACTAGCATTTGTTCAAGGCTCAGGTCCCCCATGGCATCCACAATTAACATGACATCCACATTTAACAGGCCCACTGGTCCTGAGTCTTATGCTAGCCAGTGCTGGACATTCACACACAATGTGCACTGCCGTCTCAGCCTCTTTCCTTTCCCCGTTTCCTCTACTGTCCCTGCCCCGCACTTTTAGGCATGAGCTGTAGGGACTCCGACTCAACGTGGAAGGAACGTTTTGAAGTGCCTGCTTCCGAAAAAGATTTACCTAAGTCCACAGGGCCAGGTGCGTCGAATTCATCCACATTTACCTCCATAGCCGCAGGAGTATCTTCATAGACGACCAGTCCAGCCCTTGCGAGGTTTCTTTGTCATTCTTTTTTGATATCCTCCCTTGAGCAGTGGCAACCGGAGTTCCTAAAGGGATTAACCTCTCCACTCCTAACCAGGCTTCCTTGTCCATCCCTATCGAAATATCCTGGTTCAACGCTATAGGAGAACCTTTATAGTTTAATCTGCGTGGCATTCCTGTCCATCCCTTATGAATTCTTCCCTAGGCCATTATTGGAGAAAACGATGTCCACCCACTCAGAGCCCCTTATGCGTGGGTAAGTCTACATTGAAAATGCAAGTCGACCGTTATCCAGAGTTCGCATACTAAATGCCAAGCACTGAACTAAGCATCCCTGGCGTATGCTGTTCCACCGAGCAGCTGTTAACCACTTGTCCTCTTTAACCACTAACTAACCATTCAGGTTCTCGGCACAGCTACCAACCACCTTAACCTTATAAGTGGAAAAAACTTAGACCATCCCTTGCGGGGTAGTCGTAAATTGCCGGATAAAGAAAAGGGAACTCAAAAAAAATTAATAGTGTGTTTTTCCGATTTCCGAAATTACAGATTTAACTGAATGTCGAGGTTTATCACTCACAGAGGAAAGAAGAGACAGAAGAACAGGGTGAATGTAAGAAAAATTGACGAATTCGCTTATTATGAAGTCTCTTGGTCCTATCTAAGCACTTGACGAGGAAGAAGGTGAGTCCAAAACTGAAAGATTCTCACTAGGAAATGGTTAAATCGTCGTACATGGACTCTATGTATATAAAACACATACGAGACCTTCAAATTTTTATCTGATGTAACTTTCTGCAGGCTTCAATTCAAAATTGTACTGGTTATAAGCCAGGTTAAAACCCATACCTCTGAAAAGTTAAAAAGAGACAGCTGCTAGCGAAGGAATACGAATGGTAAAAGTAGATTCCAGAAGACATCTTCATGAGAACTTCACTAGTTATTAATAAATAATAATTGGCTCTTATTTTTCATATGTTGCTGTTTTAAAACTTTTGAAAAAATAATATGACATTCAGATATAAAACTTTATTTGATTGTAATTAACACCACCTACACCTAAGTAAACTAACTAAAAGATAAAACATAAAATCACTTTTAAACCTGCATTCATATATTTATAATCAAATGTAAATATGCTTATGATCCACTAAACATTAATCAGTAAAGCGGAAAAGGCACATGAGTATGTTTGTTACAAAAAGATCTCTTAGGATGTTAATAAATGGTTATGGCGGTGGCATAAGCTGAAGCCAATAGCTTAAAGCAATTAATCATTATATAAGTTTTTAAAAATAAAAGCATACATGCAACCAATTTAATCTAAGTAACAATGATGTAAGCAGGAAAAAGGATCTCCAGTAATAAAAAAGAAAATTTTATACTCATTTTATACATCATTTCAGTTATGGCCAACTTAGAAAATTTTTAACTCATGTGGTTAACTAATGTGAAAGAATTTCGTTGTCATACCTACATCGTAATACTTTTTTCAGTGCTTCAGTTTGGCCTCGTATATATTTTTTTTTTTTCGAAATAGCTCTTATTACAAAAATTGGGAGGAGTTAAGATCTACGATGTCGGATCCCAATTATTGTTGTCGTGTCATTAAATGATTCGGCCTGGAAATTTAGTGCACTGTATCGCGATTGTTTTTTTATATTTGGTTGATAGCACCGTTCTGCTTAAACCAGTAGACCTGCTATCTATACATTGTTTTTGGTCCCACAAAAACACCGTGGTATGCGTTAATTACGACCATTAGACACACCAAAGAGTTACCCTTCCAAGACGCATTTCCTCCTTATGAATACATTTCCTTTTTGATATTCAAATGCAATTTTTCTTGTTTTCAAATCTATTGTGGAGAAAATATGCCTCTTCAATATCCAAATTTTCCTCGAAAACCTGACTAATTAACAAACACACGTCACTCTTAGTGGTCTCTTGGCTTTAATTTTTTACTGATTTAAGTCTTGCGTGCCTGTAATTGCCGCTATAATGACAAAATAATGCGAGTGGTCGATTACGAAAGCTCCAGTTGTTGCGATCGACATACTTAGAAGCGATTTGTCTGAAACGTCACTTTCACAACACTGACAGTGTATTCGTTCGATCGACTGGATGAGCATGCTGAGGAGTATTCGTGTCACATTCTGACTTGTTTGTTTGTTTGTTTGATCTTCTGGTTCTAATTCTGAACCTCATATTGTTTGCTCAGAAGGTCGCTTATCTACTCCAAAATATGCAAGTTAAACACGATTTTCTGCAGCGACGATTTTTATAATAAGCATAAGTAATTCAAACACGATCTTCCATTGCACAGTGAGATACAAACTAAATATTTCTGAAATAGATTGGTAATTTTTAAACGCTGGTACTATTGAAGCGACATTGTATATGCTCCATGATAGCAGAATAGTCTTCTGCTTCTGATTCTTACAGAATCCGTGCATTAGAGTTTATAAGCATTTTAAATTTAAAATTTTTAAATTCCTTATGTCTTCTGTCCAGTTTTTTCAAAATATTGCATACATTGTATAAAAATTAGCTCCTCAATACTTTTAGCGAGATCTCAGTAGCAGTTTTAAAAGGTATACAAAAAATGTTAAGGCAATATCTTAACCAGATTCAGAAATATACGATTTTATGATTGAAAATTAAAAATATGCTGCATTTTTGATCAAAAAATATTCAGAAGATTTTATTATTATAAGTAAATATGTATTGTCTATTTTTTTCTTCTGAATATCAATAGGGAGACGATTGCAGCAGATATATATCCAAATTTTTGATACACATTTTAGTAATTGCTAGATTTGTGAGTCTTAATCTGCAAAATGTTTACCTTTTCATTCTAGTTTAATAAATAAATAAACAATCACAAAAATGCTTTATAATATATTAACCAACATTCTATTGCATAGTGGGGCAGAATCAAAATATTTTGAAAATAACTCAGCCATTTGTAAAGAACTAGGCCGATTGATCCAAAATTTGGCATGAAAATAGCATAGCATAGATGAATATCTAAGCTTAAGTTTTGACGGTAGGCACCATCCACTTGCCAGGGGTGGCGTTATGTGGTCTCAAAGTTGGGTACCTCGCCCCTGTAAATTCTTTTAGAGCTTGACATTTCTTAATTTTTGGTCTAGGTAATACCTATAAAAGTCATAAGCATTTTAAAATTAAAATGTTTGATTTTTTCAATACCCTGGTCTATTTTTTTTCAAAATAATTTAAACAATTTTCAGCAAATTTTTTGAAATTTTTTCCCATACTGTGTATTGTGGCTTATGGTTCCGCTAAAACTAATAATTTTTTAAAAATATGAATTAGATACCAGAAATCGGGAAGAATTTCATCTTACTTAAAAACGAAATTCTAAAAGGTAATATATTGGGGCCGATTTTATACTTGTTGGATGTAGAAACTTTGAATATAAAAACTAGCCCTTTGTTAACATAAATAACCAAATAATACCACAACTTTCAGAACTAAAATGCTTTGTTAGTCATATTGTTCGGTAGCTTATTTAGAAAAACCATATTTAATTTAACCTGATATAGAGTATAACTAAACTGATTATTGGCTTATCCTAAGCTTATATTGTAAACTTCTACTTTATCAAACCAATATGGTTTTATGGAATTCAGTTGTAGGACACTGATTCAGCTTCAAACTTAAATCATACTCAAAGGTGTCAAAATAAAATTCTACGAATATTCCCTCCACTGTATGTTAAAATCTAGACTGAATATCCACAAAGATCTAAACACTGTTAGAATAAAAATTTAATTTTGTTAGTAGTATTTGGGAACCTCACTCGAAGCGCCTTATTAAATACAAAAAATAGTTTTTCGAATACTATGTTTAAATTCATATTTGCTTATTTATTCAATTAAATTCTTGCTATCACTATGTCGTAATTGGTAGAACTGTCAAAAGACAAAAAAAAAATATCCAGCCACTTACAGTTGTTCTAATGCATTTGTTATTTTTACTTAATCCTTTTGAATAAAGTCACAAATTAGTCATATTTTAGGGCAGCTTAAATGTTTGGCTAATCAAAAAATTACATTTTAAATAAGCCATTGATAACTAAAAGTAATTTTGTGATTATGCCAGAGACCTTAATGGCAAATGGTAAATACATATTTTCAAACAAAAGTAACATGCGTTCTAGAAGAAGTTCCTAACAAACGAAAGTAATATCACAACAAATGTTGCTCAAAACTTTATAAGATAATTTACAAATTCTTATAAGGACAGTCCATAGGGAAAGACAGACGGACAGACAAAATATCCAGACACTAAAACAACAGCCGCATAACGAATTGTGTGTGTCTTGTAACGATTTTAAGACAGTTCATAAGTGTTAGACGAACGCACATCATAAACTAACAGATCGTTAAAATAAGGTTTCAACACAATTCATTAATGTTATTGACGTCTATCTATGAACATTAACCTACAAAAAAAGAAGAAATTATAAGTTTCCGTTTAGACAAGAAAGAAACCTATAACAAACACACAAACTAACAATATTTGTAAGTACCTGTTGTGATTTGAGCATTGAAAGTGAAAAATGTAAGTAACGAAGATGTTGAAATTAATTTCCTTCTAGAGTAATGATGTCTGACCCAAACATATCAACCATCAGGTGTCGGTATATTTTGGATATTTCAAACAAAAGACCCTTTGCTGACCGTTAGACGGGCTCGGTTGTAAAATTGTTTTTAATATAATTATTTAAATACACAGAGAAAATAACAAGTTAAAGTTAAATACATATAGGAGAGACAGAGGAGAAAACTGCATTGATGGAGGCCAGCTTATTGCTGTATCAAATTCTTTGCCATCTAAAGTGTTTTTGATTGGTTATGAAGTTAAGTTTATATCTGTTAAAATTAAACTAAGTAAAAGACATACATATGTATATTCGTATGCTGTTCTTATATTGCTCCGTGTTCTGAAAACTCTGTTTATGAAAAGAGTTATGAACTCATGATAAACTCAGCTAATTCCACAGATTATATTTTAGTATTTGGTGATTTTAATTTACCGTCGGTTTCATTGAACTATTCACTTGATTTATTAAAACAAGTTCCATTGATTTCTTACGATTTTTTAAACCACATCATGGTTTTATTCCTCTACGAAGTTAATGCTTTGTATTTATAATATTAATAATAAACTGCTGGACTTAGTATTTGCCAATGAACCTTTTGATGGCAAGCAAGCCATGTTACATTAAAATCGTAATTTCTTCACTTACTGTGAATAAAGTTAATGGAGGTGGAGGAACAAATCTCTAAAACCTAAATAGCATTCACTTATCATATTCTATGTATAAGTGCCCTGTAGTGCAATTCACTAACTTTTAACAAGACGACAAAACGAATATATTAGTCAACGGCTTTTTTTGTTTGCGGTAGCGATCGCAGGATTTACTAACTACTTTTTAGCGAAAGTAGACAACACTATTTTTCTACCTACACAAATTACTTACATGTGGCATCTCTGTCTGGTCCTTGCAGTCACAAATAGTAACTGTGCAGCATTAAAGTTGGACACCAAATATAGGTGTTTTTTAGCTGCATGAGAACTATCGATGTCGATAACTATGGTTTGAAAGCTGAGAATGTCAAACTGTGTTGATGTTTCTGATTAGTATAGATTGGAAAATTATGATGAATCGTTTAACGCTAAAAACAATACTTTTCCAATACTTAAAAAAAAAATAAATAGGACACTTTTATCAAAGAATTGTGTTTAGTGATGAAGCTTATTTCTATTTAAATGGCTACGTCAATAAACAAAATTGCCGTATTTAGAGAAAAGACAATCCTCAAGCCGTTAACGAATTATCATTATATCTATTTAAATTGACTGTGTGGTGCAATTTAAACGCTGACGGCATAGCCGGTCCTTAATACTTTCGAAATAAACAAGGAGCTGCCGTTGCTGTGAATGGTGAGCACTATCAAGCCATTCTGGCTGAATTTTTGTTTTCAAAAATTAATCAGCTAAACATCAACGACATTTGATTCCAACAAGATGGCGCAACTTGCCATACATCGGTCTTAGCAATCGATTTAATGCAAAAATCAATTTGGTGACAAATTTATTTCCAGAAGTGCTCCGGTTCACCTGTCATTGGCCCCCTCGTTCATAGGATTTAATGCCTCTGGATTACTATTTATGCGGGTAAGTTAAGTCATTGGTTTATGCCGACAAACCATCAACTATGGAAGCGTTGAAACCAAGGCACCTTTGACGTCCAGATTTATTAATCAAAGGAGTCAAAAATTGGAATGGAAAACATAACTCATAGCCGCGGCGGACATATGCCGGAAATAATATTTAAAAAATAAATGCCATAAAATTATTTACCAGATTATAATAAAAAACATTTTATTCCAACAATATTTCTGTCTTGTATCACCATTTTAAGGTAAATCACTATTGCAGGAAAAAAAACCTTTTCGATGCTTCATCTCCCAATTATATAAGCGAGTTACAGATCAACTTTGTCCACAGTTATATTTCCAGGCAACTTTGTTCGCCATCTCATTTGGAGATGTCGGCGTACAATAATAGCGGCTTTACGGTCATTAAACACTCATCCTCTTAGTATACTCTATGGTACCTTTACGCCTTACCAATTATTTATAGCGCTATAGCAGACTAAAGTTTATTCTCTACTAAGTGTGGCCGCCACTTCGTCAGCGTCATTACAATAATTTGTTCGATTTTATTTTGAAAACAATCCACACCAAAGACCCTTGTTTATTTAGTGCTTCAGTTATGGTTTATATATTTACTTTATATGAAGCGTCTCATTCCTGCTAAAATATGCCGCTTTAAAAAATAAAAGGCGCCTTAAAGTATGCATATCCTTAAAATTGACTACTTTCACTGGTTTTTCTTCACTTTATCTTTAAAATAATTCTTGCGGTAAAAAGGTAAAATCCATCCAGTGGTTTTACGCGAACACAGACAGGAAGACAGACAGGCAGGAAATCAGTTAGTTTTATTATACGTATAGATATAATATAATAACGAGCGTTGTTTAGATCCACCTCACATACGTCCTCCCTATAACAACTAAACTAAATGATATATCAAATGTCAATACGTCGAATAGTTCGTTAGATAAATAATCGCACGTATAATTCACCTTCAAGAATGTTTACCATATATTTCAAAGCAGTCTTATAGTCTATTCTTGCTGAATTCAAATCAGACCAAATAGTGAAACTGAAACTTGTTTTGACTGTAAATATTTTATTTTACTACTACAATATTTATTGGTGTAATGAGATTGTTGTGTCTAATGCAGTGGTACTCATTTTTTAATGTCCTATATTCGCGAATATAGAAAAAAAATTGGGCAATTGATATATCGACACTCATATGACTACACTATACGTGTCTTGTCTCTTTTGCTGCTTACACAACCATATATTGTGACAGTATTGGTCACCAGTGGTATAAATACTGAATACATTCCTCATACTTTCAGATGGCCCTTATCCCTTTTTGATTATATAAGGTAGCACAAATAAGTCATAAATTAAAATATCAATTAGCACAGCGCACAGTGGGTGTGATCGCGTAATATGTAGTATTAGGTATTCTATTTCAAAACTACTGGCAATTTAGAGAAGAGGACCAATGCCTTCAGAGTACTTTTTGCAAGATATATACTTACATAGACATAGACGGCTTTACAGTGGTCTAAATTTGACTGTTTTGACTACTAAAAACTCCTTGTAACTTTTATATTTATAATATTTTTGTTATATGCTGCTTTAATTAATAGCCAGAGAAGTTTAAACTATTGGTTGCTTAAATCTAAAATCAAAGAACACATATATGCCTAGTTTTGGAATCTTACATTTATATAACTATAGATTTTTTTCTTTGAGATACACACTTCCAGTTTCAACTTAATTTTTCTCCAAGTGCACCTCACTTCAAATTAATTTATTTAATTCAACGGTGGCTCTTCATTCTCCATCCACTAACTGACCACTAATTTTTCAAACAAATATACAAGTATATTACTTATACAAACACTTCAAAACTAAAGGATAACTCTGAGCTCACTTATAGTTTAATATTTTTTGGCAACATATGGTGTTAGAGTGGCGATGTGCTGCTTGATCTTGATAAAATTCTAGCGGCAGGTCTTAGTTAAGGGCAATTAACACGCTACGCTTGTTATAAAGTGTGTTGGCCACGAGTATTTCTCTGACCTTAAGAGGGTTTCTTGCCTGTTATTTCTGTAAAGCATTTAAGGATTTTAATAAATTGATAAATTTGTTAATTATAGGTTTCATGTAACCCCCTCTCAATTAAGCAGAAAACAAAACAACAAAAAATAGTAAAACAACACATGGTCATCTTGAAAATCATTAGGGGTTGATTTTCTTTGCTTGCTGGTATAGATTTTAATATGAGGGTTTTCACTTTTTATGGTGTTTATAAAAAAAAACTAAGGATTTAAAACAAAAAAAAAAAAACTATTTTTTTTTTTAAATTAAAATTTATTTTTCACCAAATGAGTTTTTATTTTTTTTTTTCACAATTTTCTTTTACTATTCGATTTAATGTTTCTTTTATTCAGGAGAGGTCATTATCCTGTTTTTTATATGAAAATTGACTTTTGAGTTCTATTTTTGTGTTTATATTAAGGGAAAGTTGTAGGTTAATCCTTTTTCTTTGTGTGTTTGTATGTAATTATTGAATTAAATTCTTTGTTCTTTGGAGGTGTGTCTATATATTAAAAAAAGAGTTACATGGATCAAAAAGCATAGTTTTTTGATTGTGTTAAGATAAGATTTGGAAAAAACAAGTGACCATCTGTTGATGTTTTGAAAGCGTAAATATAAAAATTTTATTTCGAACTTGTTAAACATAAACGAGCATGAGAAAGCATGTCTAAATTTGGAGCCCTATTTCACTTTCTCATCAAATCAAGTTTGGAAAATAAACAAATAAATTCCCAATCCTTATTTTCGAATCACTACTAAATTTCATTTACATGTTGTCACTAAACAACTCGCTAATAGTTTTTGCAAAGCTATTTAATATCAGAAAGTTCCTTTTACGAATTGAAACTTAAAAATAAAAAACCAAAACATTTACTTCATAGGAAATTATTACAAATTAAAAGCACATATAACCGACACCTTTGAATGAGATGTGTACCCCACTATTAGTAGATATTACAAACCATTAAATACTTGTCATGATCATTTTTTTAGCACACAATAAACATAGTAAACCAAGCAAGCAACAACAAAGTATTTACCACAAATGTAGATGTTGGTGATCATAATCATCATCAACATCACGATAATGATGGCGATATTGGAGCTGATAATGCTGATATGCCCCTCCGCTTCACATTTTAGAAGCACAGAGTAGAGACTTCTTAGACCAGGTAAACAGTAAAAAATCCAACCAAACATTATAACAAATTGCAATTGACAAGCCAGTCAAGCCATTAAAACGATTTTGGAACAAGATGCGATCAAATTTGTAAACGATCGATATAAAATCACTGTACAAAAGAGTTAAAGAAAAAAGCATAAAATCGATGGCAAGCGATAAAAATTACTTTGCAAGAAAGAGTAAAAGAAGGGAATAACTTGAAATCAAATAAATTAAAGACAACCCATGATGACTTCGTAGTGGAACTACATCATTAAAAGTTGAGAAGTATTCTACAATAAATAAAAGCCAATCAATTTTTTCATAAATAATGATGAATATCGTGTTTAAGACTTTTTCAATTAATTATTTAATATTTACACATTATCTTAAGGATGTAGTAGTATTCACATTTTTTGCAACTTTATTTATTGTATCTTTAAATACAAATGAACTAAGAATACGTTTTCACATCTTTAAACTAAATAATGGGGTATGAATGAAATTTTAAATTGTCATAACTTTTAAATCTTACAACATTTTGATATTATTTTTTACACATTTGATTAAAGACCATTCACATAACTTCCTTGATTGCTAATGTTTTAAAATAATAGGCGCAACTAAGTTATATTTTTCTTTAAAATTTTATTCGTTTTCAATTTCACTCGGTTTCGGATTACAGAACATACCCGAATACCTAACAAGCAGTGCCCGCGACGAAACGAATATATTTTGTTCAAAGTCGAATTATGTTTAAAAAATAATACATTCAAATTTTAAAACTCTTACTTTTATTGTGATGCAGATATGTTTTATATATTTATTTTGTACGGAGGTACCCGTCTCTGTGTAATTCTATTATTACGGAATTTTAAAGTATCTAGAGTGTAGAATTTCCCGTATACAAAATTAAAAGGTGGTGCCAAGTTTTCAGTACCATTAAATCGGTAATATTGCGTGCTTTTACTATTTCACTACTTTCTTTTAGAAATAAGATATTGTTCCTATATTTGAACCGAACTACTAAGGTACCTCCCCATCATCGTTTAGGTTGTTATGAGCCAGAGGGTTTGGATGTGTTTCGAGTTTCTTTTAATACGTTAACGCGTTATTGGTGATTTCTGCTTTAACCCACCAGAAAGCTCCTGAGGATCGAAATATACAGTAGAAGTTTTCTATCTAAGCTGAGGGTAGAATATTTGCTTATTAGCCGGTTTAGTTGAACTGCTTTCCACTTCAGAAGGTTGAGATATCATTGGATTATTTAGGCGAATAGGACGCATTCACGATCGAGTAAAATTATTTGTAATTTTTCTTGGGGTGAAAGCATACGATTACGACCGATTATTTTTATATGTATTATGTTAGCTTTCTTAGAAACAGAAATTTTTGAATATTTTTTGAGACACTTACATAAATAAAAGTCGAGCCTGATTGAACTAATACATATTAACAAAATTAAAATACAGCCATTAGGCTTTTGGATAATTTATTTCATGCAGGTAGAAGATTTTATTTCATTTATCATTCTGTTGATAGTTGCATAATAAGCTCGGATATATTTCCATTACTAAGTCATTTGTAAAACAATGCGAAAAACTCCAGTTACTGGAAGTGGTATAATAAACAGCCACCTGTAGCTTTGGCGGCAATGGGGTACAGAAAAACACAAGCCTCGAAGAGAAAACACCTCGGAAAAAACCCAAAACGTCTATAGAGTTCTAATGAAAGCAAAAATGCTTTATTACGAGTAAATTAATACTTTTAATAATTTTCTCTTTAAAAAATGACTGAATTTTTACCCAACCATATTTGTTAATTCTATTAAAAGCCAAAAAAAAAATCTTTTACAATTTCGATACGTGATCCGATACTTAAGAGCAATATGTCTACCACCAACACCATATACATAGCACCCATATTAGTAACTTGCTAACTGAAAACTTGTGTTTGTGGTAGTGTCACACTTCATTAGCAGTTTTGATTTGAACTGTATCCACAGAAGTATAAGGGGCCTCATTATTCGTGATTTCTGGTGCACGCTTGATAATATTCGACTACTTAATAGTGTTTTAGACTATTGATGGAGTTCCACCATAGCATCCAATTTAAATATGTGTCATCGTGACGCATTGAAACACAATATGCGATACCGCCTCAGGCTCCTCCAGGCGCAGACAGAAAATATTGTCTTGTTCGATTTTCATCTTGCCCAGATAATAATAAACAGTTATCCAGCTTAAGGTACCTCGATTAAATCCAAGCCAATTTTTGAACTTTTTACGGAAGGCCTATTGTAGCAAGTTTGCTTTTAAAGATAAACCCATTCCACTTTTGCAAGGTATTCTTGTCCATCTCTTCCGGACAACAAAAAATGAAATTCTGTTTATATTGTAAAAAAGATGAACACTTACTCACAGCTCCATTTAAGCTAACATACTAGGTGAGACTAACTAGGATGCCGTACACACAGTTACGGCGAGCTAGTTAATTTGCAATTATATAAGATACACATTTACAAATTACATTCTGACTTACTAAAACCAATTACGATTTTCGACGATCTTCTGACCCAGAATGTATTACCTGCAGTAGAGTATTTAAAAAGGAAACCCCCTTGCAGTATTTAATACCAACAATATATAAATAGTCATACAACAACAATCACAACAAGAGCAAGAACAGCAAGCTTGTCACTTAAGACTTTTTGAGATACAAATGAACAACGAACAACAAACATTAGGAAATTCAATATCTAAACTTGGATGGATTAGAAAAAAATTAAATCGATCTACATACGAAATGAAATAAACAATTGCAACAACAAAACTTTAGCTGTAATGTTACATATACATGATTTGTATTTTTTTTTTAATCTATTTGGATGTTACCTACAAAACCAAAAATACTATAAACCATTTAGGATTACAAAGTTCTGTTTCTCCTTTTTTTGTTTGTTTGTTTGTTTCTTATGAGCTTTTTAATGCCAAATTTGTTTAAACAGATATGGTTTTTTTCCTTAGCTTTATATTCGCCTGCTAGAGTTTGTTGCTGGCTGGTGAATTCAAATCCACTTTAGAGCGAAATGTGTAATTGAAAAAACATCAACATTAATCTTTTAAGTGAATTGAACTTAAGACAAAATTTTGAACAGATATTTTGTAAGATCGCGATAAAGACAATTGTAGAGCAGCATATACAGACGTAATTTTAAATAAAAATTATACGATATAGATTTATTTAGGCGTACCTGTATGCTAACATACAATACGATATGTTTATAGTCAAGTTGTTTACAACATAAGTGTGTAATATGCTTTTATTGGTGGGTAATTTAAGATAATTTGAAACGTTTGCATACGCAATAGGAAATAAAATTAGAAAGAAAGTGTAGAAAGTAGAATCACAGCGACATGGTAGTTATGATACAAAAATTAAGTTTTTTATTCTATTGTAAAAATTTGTAAAAAAAAAGTTTTGTCTGTCGTTGATGTACCTCTCCAAATCTTAATTTTATAGTTCATATTAAACCTGCTTAAGATAACAATAGGAACTTTAAAAATTACTTACGAATTAAATATCATGTCTACATCTTTAATCACAATGCGTTATTTTTCCCTTTCTGTCACCAATAAGCGTTTCAACATTAGGAATTTAAATTTAAATTTAATTAAGTTTTTCTTTTAAGAAGATCATCGTATTATAAAATATCCCAAGAAGATCTATGGATGAATTTACTATAATTTTGCCCTTAACTAGAATCTGATGCGTTAAAAAACCGAATAGCTCTTAACGTTTATTTAATCAATTTTTTTTGCAAAGTATTATTCGAATATACATAAAAATCTTTTTGATTCAAATCGGATTTTTTGTACCGAAATTTATTTTTTAAGCCTTCTTTAAACCAATTATAAATTTTATAAATATGGCCCTAAATGTAATTTTAGTTAAAAAATATACCATCTAAGTTTATCAAGTCGGCTCAAATTGAAAAATAAAGACAGCGGTGGCTTTCAGCCGACTTCGAGTAGAGCGACTTGGATACCTGCTTGGTACTGAGGATAATATCACGCCATACCAAATTACTTACCTTACCCCCAGTCTACATTAGACATAAACTGATAAACATTAACACTAACATCATGTTAGTATTAAATGTAGACCGGCCATGTTCATGTTTTTTCCAAGTTTTACCATGGTTGTTAAAACATTTGTTATAAAAACTCTTTTATAACATGACAATGACGTTGTTGTTGTATTTTAGGTTGGCAGTAGTATTTTCGCACAGCGCCATCTGTTGCGCAATGGCACTCCTACTATCTGCTGTGGAATAAGCATTCAAACAACATTGTTGGAAAACAGAAAATTATGTTTAAACAGAAAATGACATAAACACGCATTCGTCACCTATAACCACAGGCACAATTTAATTCCGTTGCTCTGTTTATGTTTTGTTCAATTTGATGACTAGTGAAGACGGCCTCTTACAATCAATGTCAATTTTTCACAGATACGGAAAATACATATGTACGGGTATATAAGTATAAGAAGGAATTTCTCCATTAATAAATAAATACCTATATAAAAATTTCATATTGTTTAAGATATCTTCTCAAAAGATTTAAACTACTTTGTTGTTTAAAACTTTGTTTAATTAATGCCCTTTTTCGAAAAAATAAAGTATACTTTATTTTAAATTTTATATGAAAACTAAGTACTCTTCCATTAGACTTTAAGACTTTCGCATAAGAGTTTCGATGTCTAATTAGAATAATACAAAATATTAGAATAAATAAGACTTATGGTAACAGCTTCTCTTTTATTTTGAGGTTAGTCACTTTATACATTTTACCATAATTTTGTTGACGACAGTATGATGGATGGAACAGCCTCGCCTTGTAGCATCCTAGAAAATATAATAAGGAAGACAACTATCATTACGTTTCAAAAAGCTAGAAGGATAAAATGGATTTGATTTGTTTCTAAAAATGGTTCCCCAAAGAAACTGGAGCCCAAAGCCACTTGTATAACTTATAATTTTTTTCTCGAGCCTTATATCAAATTGACTCGCCCTCAATTTCAGACAAACTCAATTTGAACCATAGACAATCCAGCAATGGTCAGAACGGTGGCAAGAAATGGCAACGTTATATGATCAATTTTCGAAGGAAATCATCTTCAGTTATTAGGCACATTTTGACCTCAGTGGATTGGTCAATAAGCAGGATTGCCGCATTTGGGCGAATGATAATCCAAAAGTGATTGTCGAAAAACCAAAGTGTGACTGTTTGGTGCGGTTTATGGGCTGGCGGCATCATCGGGCCGTATTTTTTAAAAAAATGAGGGCGGTCAGGTAGTTACAATGCATGGTGTTCACTATTGTGAGATGATAACGAACTTTTTATGGCCCGAATTGAAAGATATGGATGTGGACGATATGTGGTTTCAACAGGACGATGTCACTTGCAACACAGCTAACTAAACAATGTCTCTTTTGCGCGACAAATTCAATGGTCGTGTTACTTCACGTGGTAGCTTCTTTTTTGAGATTATTTGAAAGAAAAGGTGTACGTCGATAAGCCAGAAACAATTCAAGAGCTAAAGGATGAAATAATTCGACACATTAACGCCATAGAACCTCAATTATGCCTCAGCGTCATCGAAAATTTGTAGCAGCGGATGGAGGTGTGGCCGATATTTTATTCCATACATAATTGAACCATACCAATATCATGAAAATAAAAAGAAATGACAATAAATTCCTAAATAATTTGCGTTTTATTAAAAATCAACATCGGCTCTTACAAATTTGACCATCTTTTAAACACTGATTTTAGCTCTACTTTTACTGGAACTCCATCTTATGCGATTCTCTACAATTAGTTTGAACTGGATAGATCATACTTAGTAGATCGGCAACAATGTGTTAAATTCAACAATGTGACTTCTTCTTCATTTTTATATTTCACAGAAAAAATATTTTCACCGATTAAAGGATTTAATTGGTTTCAAATTAAAATTTTTTATTAAATAATTAATTGATTTAATTAAATATTTAATTAGGATTTATTTTTTGCTCTGTTTTAAACACATATGTATATATTTGAATCAATAAAAATTTATATAGTAGTTTATAGAATAGTTTAATTTAAAACTGATTAAAACCTTTAATTTGTGAAAAAAAATGTTTCTGTGTAGAGTTTCTAAATTTTCCAAAAGAATTTGTTAGAAAACCCTGGTTTCAAATTATTCGAAAAAAATTATAAAAATAATATTAAATATTTCTTTTTATAGGTATTTTTAAGTATCTCAAAATTCTTTAATGTAACAAAAAATATCGATACATTTCAGTAAAATTAAATTTTAATATTTTTACTGAAATATTGCTTGATTTAAATTTAAGATCCCGAGTATAAAAGGTTTAGTCAGAATTTCTGTAAGATAAATATTGGAAGATGCCACTGTAAGCTTAATATATTTTTCGTATAGATTTCAAATATATTTATGAACATTTCTAAAGCATAGGGTGCTATAAACATTCAAACCTTAACCATTTTATTGTCATGTAATAAATGTATAAACAAAATATTACACAATAACAAATACAATTTAGTAAGTTTGTATGTATTTTATATACGAGCACATGTATGTACATACCTCGAATATAATATTTTCAATAGATTTTGCAGGCAAGATAATCATTCAACTTAGTAGTCGATTTAATGATTAAATATGCAATATTAAGTTTGCTCAGGTACAAAGTTGATAACTCACGTAGTCACATATGTAAATGTTCATACAGAGACAACTAGAAATGCTCGTTTTTACAAGATACATATGAACGTTCGTATGTTCTTTAGTGTATCGTTTAATTGTGTAACAATTTTATAGTCGTGTCAATATATCATTAAAATTATTCTTTTATCTAAGGTCAATTCTAGAAATCTTAAGTTTCTGCTTAAAATTTTGTAATCATTTTTTAACCTGGTAATGTTTAATTTAAATGTGAAGGAATAAATATTTTTGATAATTAAAAGATTTTTAAGATTGTTAGCTGATCTTTTGACTCTCAAAAACAAAACTTTTGTTAAAAAGTAGATAAACCACATATACATATGTATACGATATTATTTTACGATATTATAGACATGATAATTAAAGTTTGCAAAGGATTATTCTTTAACTCTATGTAAATCACTGTTACCTTATAAGGATTACTTGGAGGAGATTTAGCCTTTAAACATTGTTTTGAGAAATCCCGATAGGATCTCGCTAACAAGATGTTGATGCTAAATTACGCAAGTGTCTTTAGTTGACTTTCCAAAAAAAAACGAAAAAGTACAATAACATTGTGGCTATTGCCATAGCCATCAGCAAAGAAACTGATACTAAAACTAGAAAATAGTTTCTATGCCATTGAGTGTCTTTCGCATATGATGCGTTATTAAAAATATATTACTCGTTTAAAAAACACTGACATAAATCTTTTTCGAAACTTTGCTGGTAGCATCGACTTTCTACAGTACCCGAATATGTTAGAAATCATGTATTACAAATCGAATACCTGGCCTCATTGTAAGACCACCGACTTTAGAAAATAAGTTTAAGCTTTTCCTTTATAAACTAACCTAATCTTATCTAGGCGCACAGTGACCCCCAATACCTTCTTTTTCTTTATCGCTAAATGATGAAACTTAAAACACAAACAGACTACAATCGGCGAAAGAGGGTGAAGTTTGAACCTATTACATCAAAGACTTCCGAGTCATGAAAGTTTAAACATTGCATATTTAAGTATATGCTTACTGACTCACTGTCTTCCCCCCGACGACACTAATTGTCATTTCGGTACATTCTCAAAGCTGGACGCAGTGCTTTCGGGAAAAATGTATAAGTATCCAAACGACTGGTTCCATGGGAACCAGTAGCCCAACAGAGAGACGCTCATCTCAGTGAGGGGTTGTTGGGACTTCAATAACGTCCCATGTGGTGGCTGTGGTTTGTACCAATAAATGCAGAGATGGTGCACGGTTGGTCAAGTTTGCTGTTGCACTCTCAACAGAAGGAGTTGGATAATCTCCAAACCCCTAAACAAGAGGTTAGAGATTGGGTCTAGGATTGCCATATTCTATAAATTGATATTCATTAAAGCTTGTATTTGTGCACTGTGCGATGTTAAGATAATGGTATATAGGTGCTATTGTCGGTCATTGCACTTGTATTGTATAGAGTTCAGTAAAAACATTGCCCAATGGTGGTGCTGGACTACACATTATTTCACCCAGTGGTAAGAGCACCATCAGGTTACGGCTTAGGTACTGTCGTAGTCTTGATCACTTCTGACTCACAGACTATTATGGAAAATCCACTAAAGCTAGAGAGCTGAAATTTGGTAAACAAGTTCTACGCGGTGAGTAAGTAACCAACAAAAACTGAAAACGAAAAATTATTATATAGAAATACAATACAATTATAGTGATAGCTATTGGGCCAAAGATGAACTAGTGCCATATTCTGTTATTTTCGTAGCTAAAGCTATCGGTAAAGTTCTAAAAACACATGCATAAACAAAATTTGATGTATTCTTACATAATTTGATATTTTTAGTTTTAAATGCTCATTTAAGATTGCTTTGCTACGACAATTATGTACGAGTACATAATATGGCACCTGGATATTAATTTTAGTGTCAGTACTTTTATTAATCCAAATTTTCGGATAGGAACTAAAGACCTTTAGTAAATTAAGTAAATTACAATTTGTCACTGCATTTTAACACAATGTTATTTACGGCATTAAAGCAAAAAAGCTACACAAAAAATAATTTATTTTGTATAAGGCGGAAACGGAAGAAAAGCTTTCTTTAACACATGCAGGAAAAACCAAATAAGCAAAATAAAAATATTTCACCAAAAGAATAAACATTTAAAACATGCAAATGAATATAACTGAACTCCAATTTGAATGGTATTTATGTTGAATTTGTATGGTGATCAGTAATCACAATGACGTCTATGTTGATGATAATGGTGATGAAAGAAAAAAAATCATCAATAACAATTTGGCATCAAAAATTAATCAACAACAAATTGTCTGCAAATAACTTTCTCATGCCTACACTTACTCACTCAGACAGTCATTTACTTATTCACTCACTTTTTACATTGTTTTATGTTTTATAAAATTCGTGCATGTTTTTGTTTTTTTTTTTTTGCCTTTCTGGCATACAATATGTCAGCATTCAAACATTCAGGCAGTCTGTCAAATTACTCACACAAACACTAAACATATGGTTGGTTAAAATGTTTAAATATACATATTATGTATGTAACGTGTGTGTTGGTTTTTTTTTATTTTATTATACTTTAACGTGAATTATTTAAAAACCAAAAACCAATTGAAAGAGCGACTGAATGAATTTGTCAATTTGATTAGAAATGAAAGAAAGTCAATGCAAAACAAGATATTGCATTGACAACAAATTAAGACAAGATATTAGAAGCGGTTACTCAACTACAACTTGTACCCTATAACCGTTTGTGGTTATAAACTCTTAATAATGGATTCTTTCTTTTAAATAAACTGTTGCAATGTTCTAGGCAATATTTTACGATCAATTAAGTTGGTCACGATTTTGTTAAAAAAAAATTCGAAAATTTCGATAGAACAATTTCACGAGTTTTTTATAAGAAAGAATAGATTTATGAATAACAAAACATTTGAAAAAATTTATTGAAATAATACAAACTTAAAAAGTTCTACAAAGAAAATTCTATCCACTATAAAAGCTGCTTAGCAATAATGGAAAAGGACTGAAGATTTTGAGCAGAGGCGCATTCTGTTAAATTTGACATATTTTGCTCTTAAGGTTTGGTATAGTATTTGTAAGCGTACCAGACAATTACGCTTGGACTATTGTTTGTGCACCTGCTGCAGGATAAGGCACCAACCCTATAGGGAAAACTAATCCAGTAGTGGACAAGTATTCGATGTCGAAAACTATTCGACAGGTTTCATAGAAAACTAATCGACCGGGTTTCTATATAGAAAACTTATTGACGGGTTTTCTGCATAAAAAAGTTATTGACGGGTTTTTTGTGGGAAAACTTATTAATAGGTTTTATATAGAAAACTTATTGATGGGTTTTCTATATAAAAAACTTATTGATGGGTTTTTTATATAGAAAATTTATTGACGGATTTTCTATATAGAAAATTTATTGACGGATTTTCTATATAGAAAATTTATTGAAGGATTTTCTATATAGAAAATTTATTGACGGGTTTTCTATATAGAAAATTTATTGACGGGTTTTCTATATAAAAAATTTATTGACGGGTTTTCTCTATAAAAACTTATTGATAGGTTTTCTATATAGGATTTTCTGTTTAGAAAATTTATTGGCGGTGTTTTTTTATAGAAAATTTGTTGACGAGTTTTCTGTATAGAAACCTTATTGACAAGTTTTCTATATAGAAAATAAAATGATGAACTGTCTATATAGAAAACATATTGACAAGATTTCTATATAGAAAATTTATTGACCGGTTTTCTCTATAGAAATCTTATTGTCGCGATTTCTTTATAGAAGAGTTATTAATGATATTTTTATAAAAAAAAAATTATTGATAAACCAGTCAAGGTTTTCTATATAGAAAACTTATTGGCGGGTTTTCTGCATAGAAAACTTTTTCTATATAAAAAATTATTGAAGATTTTTGTATACAGACAAGTAATTGCAAAAATATTGAAAATTTTTCTGTGTAAAAAATAATAAAATATTTTTTGTATTGAAAACCAATTGAATATTTTTCGATATAAAAAAAGTGAGTTATAAACTGAGTCATAAAGTGAGTTATCTATGAACAAAACATTTTTTTCCATAACTTTTAAGCCAAAAGCGTTGATCCCATTTATGAGAAAGAAAATTTTCGTAAATTTTTCCATGCATTCTTTCTTTTAATTTCATATAAAACTTACCACTTCACATTATAGCGCTAGATACGATTACATATTAATGAAAGCCGCATGTGAAACATGTGAATCCGGTGAAATTTTAATAAAACACAAAAATAAATATATAATTTCTCCAAACCTTGCCTTGCAACCGCAACTCACAAACTCACAATTTGAAGGAGGAAAAAAATATTTTAATTTACAAAAAAAAAAGCAACACAAAGATCAACAATTCAAAAAAGAAAGGTTTAAAAACGGTTATTGGTTTATATTTTAAATCAGTTGACAACGTCATCAACACTTTTGTCTTCTTTTGCCGAATGCCGTTTTGTCTGTATAATTGTTTTACAAACACTTAAGTAACAATTGTTACTACAAATGCTGCTGCTACTATATATTGCTACAATTGTTGTTGCCGTTTAATGTAGCAGCATCTTCGACAACAAGAAAAACAAAACAAAATTGGTTTGGATGACAACGGTAACAAATTGTCTATACCTCCTGAAAAGATCAATGATCGTTATTGATCATTGATGGATGCTGATTTCAATGGTTTTTGTTGTCATTGCTGTAGTTATTGTTGTATTTGCTGGTAGTACTGCTGCTGTTGTTGCTTTTATTGGGTTGGTGATGATGGCGTGTTAAACAAATACATGTAATAAAATAACAATAAAATTAATTTAAATGCAAAAAAGCAAGCAGCCAAGAAACAAAAAAGTTGGATTTTTTTTGTTGTATCTGATAAATCTCCTCCAACTGTCTGTCGAAATATCTTTACACCATCTTAACATTCACTTCTTATTTATTGTTTTAGGTTATTTTTTGGCAATTTGTTTAAATAATTTCGACAAAAAAGAATACAATTTACATGCAATGTAAACAATTTGGTGATTTAATTTTAAATTATTTGGTAAATTAATTGCACACATTGCGCTTGTATCACTAGCTTTACTATTTTCGAGGAAACCTGCCATAATAAACAATAAAGAGAAAGTAATCATTCTCAAAGTATAAAGGTCAACTTTCAAATTCAAAACAGTTTTGAAACTAAATGAAACACCTTATCAAACTCTTGGATAAGGATTCTGTATTCAGTATTAAAATTCTGGACCTTTTGTCGTTTCAAGGTGACATATTACGTTTAAGCGGTACTTCTGCAGAAAGAATGTTGTGGGAAAATATCATTTTTACTTGTCATAGAAATTCGCTTCATCAGTTGTTTTAGTTTATAGTAAGCCAACCCGGATGACCGATAGTTTTGAATTTTTGGACACAGCTTCTGACGACCTTGAAATTTAAACAGGCTAGAAAGGGTGCCCTACGTATTCTACGTAATTATTAAACATCAAATAATTATTAATTATCCTATATCTCAAGAACTACCACAATGACACTATAAATTGAAAAGAGACTACTTAGAGAATCGTTAAGCAAGCGATTGTTGGTTTAGGATGGACAAAAAACTATAAAAGGGACACATTCTAAATTGCACATAGCCTACTCTAAGTTAAACATGCGATTTACAGTAAAAATTTTACGTTATAGAAAAGACTACGAAGAACAAACAATCCCCCTGTTTACTAGTTCCACAGCTTTTATATTATCTAAAATTTCTATAATGATGACTATGTTAAACCTAATATTACCTGTATGGGGAAATGAGTGAAGCAACTGCATATTTGATACAGTGATATTTTTAGTACCATAGCTATTGGTAGCATAAACTACACACTGTCTAAAAGTAAGCTAAGCACACGCAGAGAAAAAACCAGGTTATTGCATGGTCACAAGAAACATCTAATGTTCTCTGTAACAATGTATGGTTGCGATTAACAACTTATAGTTGTTTTAATCACTACTATGGTCACGAAAAAGAAGTTTTTTTACTATTTGATCATTAAATAAATGGTTACCGCATCCAAAAAATAGCAACATGAATGGTTTGAACTATATATTTATTGGTTGCCCCAGTAGTCTAGTAGGTAGTATTAGCATACTACCTACTGATAGACTAGCGTCTATCAGTCTTTGAGTTTACAAATTATATTCTAACTTAATTTACCAAGCATAGTAACGAAGACCTTTACTCCTTGTAGTAAAACATCCAGAGTCAGACTGATAGACTAGCGCGTTATCAATCAGTCTAACGAGGCAGATTTTCTTGCATATTTTTTTCTCGAAAATTATTTATAAAAACAAAAAGATTTTCATCAACCAAGCATTAAATAATGTCTAAGCTTTATCATTAACAGCCGCATTTTTCGCACGAAACAAAACAACGAATGTTCAGTGATCAATATCCAACACTGTATAGCAGTCGTAATATAGCACCGGGTTGTTCAATGCCAATGAAAAAATACCAAGTGTGCCTTCATCTTGAAAAGTTTAATTAAAGTTTGGGGATGTTATAGAGAATTTAGGTTTAAATATATGATTCGATACTATGCTTGCCAAACGGCCTGTATGGTCTAGTTCTAATTCCAGTTACCAGCTATAGAAAACTAAAATAAAATTATTTTGTTAATTTCTTCGAGCAACGATATGATTTCGGAGATGAGTCACTTTACAACAAAATTGCCATTTAAAACAATAGCTTTTATCATGGGATATCTTATGGGAGCTTTCAAGCATTTTAGAAATATCAAACATAATTAACAATGAATGTTGTACACTGGCTTTTGCTGCCTGCCAGCAGAAAAATATTATAATAGATAGGATGGGATGGCCCACCTGTTTTCAAAAAATCAATAAAAATAAGTAGAAAATCTATATAAATTGATCCATATCAATTAGCAATGCTTTCTGCGAAAGGACATTTAGTATTTTAAATAATCTACACTCACAAGAAAGGAATAGAATGTCCCTTGACCTAACAAAAGGCTGCAATTTTAATAAGAGTAAATTTAATGAAAATTGAAAAAAAATTTTGTTTACAACTAAAACAAAAGAGTTACAAGAAGCTGGAAATAAAAATACAAAATATATGTATGTGGCAACAAAAATAGATATGTATGAATACTTTTTTGAATATATACATATGTAATATGATGCAAAACTGAATTGTATTTATTTATTATGTTGCAATACAATTACAAATTATATTCTAACTCAATTTACTGAGCATAGTGACGAAGACTTTAACTTGTTTTTGTGATACTCGCAGCGTTTTTGGTGGGAATCGACCCCACAACCCTCAGACTGATAGACTATCACACTAGCTATTAGCCTACCGGGGCACCCAAGACTAAATTTTAATAGTTACATTTCTTTGTTTTTATGTTACTGTTATTTTATTTTTGTAAGGAGAGTTAATATTTTCCATTGTGGAGTTATTTTATTTGGTATATGGCAACCCTATTTATGACATGTTTCTCTATTTGTTTTTTTTTTTTTGTTATTAACCAATTATAACGTTTTTATTTAAATAACCAATTGACATCACTTTTAACGCCTCAAATAATATGTGTCAAACAGATGCAAACAGATGAAAAAAGCCAAATGAACTAATTTCGTTATTTCGCTGTTTTACTAAAACTTTATTTATCATTACACATCTTCATATCGTACATACATGTATTCAAATGATTTATAAAAATTACATCAATTTACATCTAGTGGGTATTATAAAAAAAAATAGAAAAAAAACAGAAATTCAAATTATTTTCTCAACAAAGACAACAAAAATACATAAAATATTGGTTTTTTGTTAACAGACACAGTGTGCTGGATGTAGTTTTTATGCAAAACGCCGAAATAAAAGTAGTTGCTTCAAAATCAACTCATTTATTTATTCATGCATAATCAAACATACATACAATATTTTTCTTAAAGAGAAACTTGTATTCTAGAGTTGTGTTGTATGTGCTGTGCTGTGTTGTGTTGTAAGGAAATGTTTGATTGTCATTTTTTACTTTCCATAAGGAAAACGACAAATAATTTTGATTTCCGGTAGGATGGATTTTTATGTGAATCTATGCTCTTTATATCAGTTTATTCTTTTTTCTTCGTTTTTAGTATGTGTTACGGAAGTGATTTTATTACTTTTATGCTCCCAATATTTGCATAATTTGTTACAAAACGTTTGTCTTCAAACCGGATAATATTATGTAAAATGTTTTTTAATTATTGGAAGATAATTTTTATCGAACATGATCTTGATTTCCGGTAATTTACCTTAAGTACAATTTTAATGTGAGATATAAGGGTATTTTTCTTTAGAAATGAAATTGGTGTTTCTTCTTACAATTTTCTTACTGGGCATTCAGAAAAAAATATTTTCTAATTATCAGAAAATTAACAACATGACGAAAATTAGAGAAAGATAAAATGCTTCTTATTTGCTTTAACTACTCGTTATAAATTCATAGTTAATGATACAATACATTTACTTGACTCAAGCGCTTAGCAGTTTAACCCAAATCCTAATTACCAAACGCAAATTAATTTAACCCAAATATAAATTAATTTAAGCCAAAAAAAAAACAGAAAATCAATAAAATTGTAATAATTAATATTAACATTGTATATGTATTTCTATTTAAACAAATTAATTAATATTCAGCCAGAAGGCTATTTTTGGAAATGGGGTAGAGTCAACAAAATCAAATGTGTAATGCGAAGTGCACAATTTTAAAAAATATTTGCGGATTAAATACCTGTTTAAGGACGTCTAGCATTTGCCGAGCATGTCTTCTAATCATTTCTCTTTTGTATTTAGCAGACATGGGAGGATTCAATTACATTTCAATTACAATTACAGGTAATCTGCAATTGAAAATTTACTATTACTAATTACAAGTAATCAGGGACTAAAATCAATTACAATTACACGTAATTAATAATTGAAAAATTTCAATTACAATTACTTGTAATTAGTAACTGAAAATTTTCAATTATTAATTACGTGTAATTGTAATTGGAAAAGATCAATTACAAATTACAAGTAATTGTTTTTATATAATTACTTCCAATTGAACGAAATTCAATTATATTTATAAAAATTTCAAGTTTATCTTAAATATGTATCTTTCGCGTTGCATGATCAACAGTAGGCCGGGTCGATTTGTATGGAGGCAAAAAAATCGCTCAACGTACAAGGAAAATCGTATTCTAGGGATCAAAATAATAAACTTTTCCTAAGGAACCATACCTCTAAAATGAATTTTGATGTACCGGAATTTGACCCGAAGTTCCAAATTTTAAAGCCCACTTTGACCCATTTAGAGTGCCCCAATCGAGTCCAAATTTATGACGGACTCCCACTAACTTTGGAGGGCCGACTCACCCATGCCATTGGCACACCACCTGAAAGCACTCCTGGGGGGTACTCCATACAAACATTTCAAAAAATCAACATTTTTGGCACTTTACAAGAAAAAATCAGCGAAATGGCTATGTTTTTTTTTTCTTTTTGGAGTTTATATTTCTCTTTAGAAGCAAACGTTCAGGAGAGGCCAAAAACTGTTTAAAAACATTGCGGCAATTTCATAATTAAATTTAGTTTCACAATATCGTTATTTTTTTTACTTAAAAAAGACAGTGATGATAACAATATTTACGTTAGAGATTTGATCTGTGAATTGGTTTAAGAAAAAAAAAGGATTTGGATAAAAGTTGAATTGTGACTGTTGATAATTTAGAGTATGTGCGGTTAATGTGGTTTTTAGATTACCAAAATTTTTAGTTTTTGTCCGATTAAACAATAATCTGCATTCTACATGTACTAAGCTTCCAGGAAACCTTTTGTGAAAAATATTAAACCCATATTTTCAGAGATATGTGAGGGAATATTGCATATCCGAATAAACGCGACTTTAAAAAATGTGCTAGTAATGTGGTACACCATATGCTAGTTATTTGGTGCAGTGTACCAAATTAGCTGTGGAGTAAACCAAATGTTTTTAAAGCCAAGAGAATACGCATTTTAATTTCTCGAACAGCGCTCATATCCTCTGTTACTCATTTCCGTATTTCTCATTTTTTTCGCATTCTGCTTTTTTGTAAGGTAATGTGACACACTATACCAAATTAGCTGACACATCCTATACCACCAATATCAGCACTCGTATTAAATATACATATATTTAATAAAAAGAACTACTAAATACTTATATGGACCATCTGCATTTATTCTTCACTTATTTAGTACCAATTAGTTCCATCTTTAACTTAAGAACTTTAAAATACTGTTTTCAAACAAAAACTTATGTTTTAAAACCAACCAATAAAAGTCGATCACACCCCAACTGACTCCCAGAAAGTCTTGTGTACGATATATACCAATTCTTTGCCTACACCATTGGAACAATATTCCTAAAAAATTTTACAGTTCGGGACTAGCTAGTAGATAAAATAGGCACTTCTCATAAAAAACAAATATTTATCATAGCTTAACT
This sequence comes from Phasia obesa, assembly GCA_949628195.1. NCBI lineage: Eukaryota > Metazoa > Arthropoda > Insecta > Diptera > Tachinidae > Phasia > Phasia obesa. The sequence continues at coordinate 40,023,476 of OX451216.1, read as the reverse complement.
TGAGAGCTATAATAGGTAGAATCCTAAAATTTTCTGCAAGTAACTTCCTTATTGTGGTATAGAGCTCAGCGAAAAAACTGGATGAAACAGTGGGGGTGACACCACCCAAACAAAGATAAATAATTATTGCGAACTAAGAGAACTATAATAAGTGGTGTAATATTTTGTACAAGTAACCCTCTTCCTAGATGGGAACAGTATCTCCTACATAAATTAAAATTATTATTGTGTACCTAGATATTTAGAATAGGTAGAGCCTTGAAAGTTTGTACAGATGACTCTTTTAGTAATCTGCTGAATTAGAATAATGGGCTTATTACCTCCAATATAAAATAAAAGCTATTATTGTGTACCTAGGAAACCGCATAGTACTTTAATATGGACTCGAACAATAAGTAGATATCGCCCACACAAAGCGAAAAGTTATGATCGTGTACCTAACTATAAGTCGAGCCTTGAATTTTTTTATGGGAAACCACAATATTAATGTGCATAGCTGAGCAAAAAACTAGCTAGATTGAATATATAGTAAATATCCAATCTTACATATAATAAAATAGTAACACAATTCCGGTGTGTCTGTCCTTTTTTTGTGTTCGTATCACGTAAAGATTACTGCATGAATTTTAACATAATTTTGTTAGAAGGTATCATAGTATCCTGATTCCAATATAGGATACTTTTTTCCGCAAGAATAGCTTATTTCCAAGAAAAAGTGGAAAAAAATAAGTGAAAGTATGTCGATTTTTTTACTGATTTCAAGGTACTACATACTTTAAGGCATCCTTTATTTTTAAAAGAGGGATACTTTAAGCAATGTTGCGCAACAGATGGCTCTGTTTTAGAATATTGAGCAACTTATTTGCTTTCTGTCTTTTGCAGAGCTTTATAATAATTTTAAAATTTTAGAATTTTATATAAATTTTAAATATTAATTTAACTATTTTCTTTTAAGCTTTTAGTTAAATTAATATTAACAAAAAGGTCAAATAAACTATATAAAATAAATTTTAAATATATATAATAATATAATTTTATCCAGGGATGGGTACCTTTATATAAAGTAATAAGTAAGAGACTTAAAATTGGGTGTGGATTACTTTCAAAACAAAATTGAACGAATTATTGTCAGGACGCATACAATGTGTGTGGGCAGCTAGTCCAACATAAAGTAATTATTGATCATAGTGTAATTCGAAAATTATAATAGGTAGTCTTGAAATTTTGCCTGATTATTTATATAACAAGGCAAAAACAGATATATATAATTATATATAAATCACTGGATGTGTAATATTTTGTCCTAGATTTTGTTGAAGAAAAAAAGACTATAGGTCATATTCATTAAAAGTATTTTTTATTTATGAAAGTTATATAAGACAAATTTCCATTCATAAATCAAAAATATTCTTATGACTGTTAGAATATAAAATTAAAAAAGTTACTTTGAATGCAGTGAGACATGTTTAGAACAACTTTAAATTTCGTTAATGGGATGTAAAACAAAAGGATCGTTTAAGTGAACTTAAGTAGCTGTACTTAAGCTAATTATAAACTGTTTAATTTAATTTTTTTTTTTCTACACATTTTTTTATTCGAAATTTCTACAACTACAAGTTTTGGATATTAAAATATTTTAATATTAAAATATTTTTTTTTTTTCAATAATGTAATTGAATTGTTTTGACAAAGTCCTCCAGTGTGCAACATGGAGGAAACTGATAAGCAACTTTTCATTCAATTTTTTATTAAAAAAATTAAAAATTATAAAAGGTTTATAAAACCAATTTTGTGTTTTAAGAAGCTTCTATTGAAATCGCTTGTATGATTCCTTTTATTTTAGTTATACAACATGCTCTAATCCAAACTACAGACATTTTTTTCTTGCTGATTTCTTTACTTAAGCGTACACCTGTACAGACTATAAAAAGAAGATACGATTTCACCAAAACGACTTCTTTGTTACCATTTTTATTTTTCTCTGAAAAAAAAAAACAAAAAACAACAAGTAGCTCTGGATTACAACTAATCCCTAGAAGGCAATGAAAAAATATTCAATGAAGTTAAAAACCTCAAAGTAAGAAAAAAATATTTAAGGATAAACAAATAAAGGATTTGATTTCAGTAGAATTGAAAAAAATGTTAAAAGCAAAACCGACATCAATTATGAAAGATCTGTGCGCAAAAAATACAGCTAAAAGCCGCAACAAATAACTAAAATCAAAATATGAAAACAATAATCCTAACAAGATGCAGTGAATTGAATTGAATATAAGTTACAGTAAAGAGAACCTGATATTATTTTTGATTAAAAAAAGATTATTGTTTGTTTGTTTTGTAAAAGAAAAAATAGACCGACTGAGATGCATAAAAATTGTAATAAATGACAAGTGTTTCAATCTAAAGAAAAAAACTTGATTACACAGTATTGTTCTGTGATTTAACAGGAACATAAATCATTGATTTGCCGCCATAGAAAAATCTTTCGCCGTAGTTTAGCAACGAAATGTTGCAATTTTGGGCCAAACAGCCTGAACAAATTTTAGTTTTCTTTCCTTGTAAAAAAATAAGGTTACAAAAACTCAAAAGACATTTTTCTCTTGGTTTCTTTATTTTTGTTTTTTTTAACCCCTAAAGACGACTTGTTGTCTGGTTATTTGGTAGACTTAAGGACGACAGGTATATTGCACCTTCAACACACACAGAAATTCGTTTCTGCATGTGCAGTGTTTGTGTTAAGAAAAAAAATTTGCTACTGCCCTAAATATTGATGTTTATTGTCCTAATGTCACCTTTCTTTCAGATCGTCCTCATCATCATCATCACATGCAGTAATGTTGCACATGTTGCAGGCGAATGTCCGTCCTAACTATTGAATTAACAAGACCATCAAGCTGTAAGCATTCATGTCCTATTCCACATATTAAAATACTCATACATAAAACATGCATATAAGAGTAGGTTCGCATCGCCTGTTCTACATTTATGTATCAAAGTGTAGATGTTGCAATTCCTTTGTCAATGAATTACCGTAATTCTTTTGTTTCTGTTACTGTTTGTCTTTAAATTTTTTTATTTCTATTTTTCATTTTTTTGTTCACCTGGAATTCATGCAATTCATTCTATTGTTTAGTGCGGTATTAACTCGATTTGTTACAATTTCTTTAAGATCTTTTGTGTGCTCCATTATCATGATCATCATTGTTGTTTATTGTGATTTCTAAGAATTTTGTAAAAATTTCGTTTCTATTCAATCCTCTCTCCGGTTTTTTGTCGTACTTCTGCTTTTGATGTCATTTAAAGGGAATTTGCTAAAAACTGTTTGTATTAAATAGTCTACATTTGCAAGGTGTTAACTTGTCTTTAGAGCAATTGTTTAAACTAATGTATTGAATAATGCATAAAAATATTTATTCTAAGAAAATGGAAATTGTGTTTGCTTAAAGAATTTTTTAGATTTTAATCGATTTGATTGGGTAAAAATACCTTGCGTAATTTTAGGCTAAATAAATTATATTTGAAAAGACTTCATGCTTCTATAGATCGATTGGTAGCGCGCTACTCTAACAGTCTAGAGGTTGCAGGTTCGATTCCCGCCAAAGACTCTGGGTGTTTTCTACAAACAAGCAAAAAGCTGCGCATTAAAAAAAATTAAGTTTGCCTCAGTCAATTCAACGTTGAATTACCTAAGTCAGTATATTGGGACCCATTTTATACTTATTGTATAATTCCCATATGCCAACTAGAAACCGAGTCCACATATCGACATTTAATGACGACACAGCTTTTTAAGCATTTAGCTTTTTCGCATAACCAAATGGTACATGCATTAACTTTCGGAAGTCAAATTCCTCGGTTTACATCTTGATCGGTGTCTTAATTGAAAAAGCCATATAGAATCAAAAATAACACAAATAAATTTGAAAACAGTACAACTAAACTGTCTAATTTGCAGAAACTCTCCCCTTAGCCTAGATTGCAAACCTCTACTGTACAAGTCAATCCTCAAATCAATATAGTGTTCTGAAATTCAGTTTTCGGACACTGCTTTACCTTCCAACTTAGAAAAATTCAAAGGCGCAAAAAAAGATTCTACGAGTGATCACAATTGCTCTCTAGTGTATAAAAAAACTCAACCATTCAAAAAAATTTAAACGTCCCACATTGGGGTTTTCGATGCCAAAAGTGGGAATTAATTCGTGGTAACTTCCCTGTTTGTCATTTTTGATTTTTTTTCTCAATATTATTTATAGAGCGCAAGCTTCGAATTTAGGAAAAAATTGGTGGAATAGGACTGGGGGAAAGGGTTCTCCCCATACAAAGTATTTAATAATAATATTTTATCTAGAAAGCTATAACACTAAGAGTCTTTAAATTTGGAATGAGTTAATTTGAAGCTGAGATATGAAGTTGGGTGATTAAGTTATACGGTAGGTGCGGGGGAAGGGGTACCCCCTACACAAAGTAATTACTAATTATGGGCCAAAATTACAAATTATTTCGAGGTATATTCTCCGTTTCTAATTTTAGCTTAAAGAAGTAAATTTTATACATTTTTATTTATTTTCCATTTTATTTTTATTAAAAAAAAACTATGTATAATAATAAAAAAAATGGGATATAAAGAAACATATTATTTAAAAATCTCAATTCCTCTACAGATCGAATTCATCATTATAGGATTACGAGTGAAAACAGATTAAGAACAATTACACAAATTACACATAAAAACCAATACGCACATAAAATACTATTAACCCAAGGTTGTAGGTTCCATAATTATATCTTTCATTTTCACTTCAGAAAGCAGCGAAAACTAATTTTTAAAACACTAAAAATTTAAATTATTATTGCAAGCAAGAAAAACGTCTAAAACCTCCAATTTGAAGTGTATATTTCAACAGCGATATTTGTCTTAAACAAAAATTTGTTGCTAGTGATGTAGAATTATGTATAGTTTTACTGAGTACCAAAATTCAAAAAATTTTTCAATTAGTTCCCATTTACCCCCGGGGGTTCCAGTTGTCACTGCAGGAATGGCAAATGCTTTGACGCGGTTCACTCGGGGAAAATAGGGGCACCAGGCGTTAGGGTTGCTAGAGCCTAAATCTGGAAGAAAAGGTCTGTGAGTTAAATCACGGGTTCTCTTCGAGGCCCCACCAATGCCCAAACGACTGGTACCATGGGAATCGGTGGCCCCACAGAGACTCCCCTGTCTCTGTGACCGGTTATTGGTGATGTATCCTTTTGGGGGTACACGTGGTGGCTGTGGTTTAAGATCGATATATGCAAGGTGGATCATTTTTTGGTCAAAATGTGCTGTTGTATTCTCAACAGAAGGAGTTTGGATAGTCTCCAAACCCCTAAGCAAGAGGTTATAATGTGGATCTAGGCTTGCCTTGGATAAGGCTTGCCATATTATATAAATTGCTACTCATTGTGACTGTATACACACAAATTGCGATTGGTGGCAATCGTAAAGTGTTGTTATACTACACAATGGGGGCGCTAGTCTACGCCTAAGTTTCACTCGGTGGTAAGACCACCGTGAGATTAGGCCAACTGGGCATGTACTCACGTTAATCTTGTTCCACAATTAGTTCCCATTTTCGGTATCGTAAACCCTTCTGTGCGCCTATTAGCTAAAGGAGTTATTCAATGTCAATTCAAACTAAAAAAATGGTTTCAAATTTACTATTCCAGAAATTTTTCGTTCATATTCTTTAGCTTGCTGAATCCAAATACATTTTTAAAAATATTCTATCTCTTAAAGTTTTTTAGCTAAACAGTTATAAAAATAGGAAAATATCGTTTTTTTTGCATAAGCGTTCGAGGCTGAAATCCATACATCTATACATATAATAAAATAGTAACTCATTTCCGTCTGTTTGTCTGCTTTTCGTTTGTATTCCCATCAAGTAAAAACTACTGGATGGATTTTAACAAAATGTTGTAAGGAGGTACCCCATGTCCCAATATAGGATACTTATATCTTATTTTCCTAAGAGAAAGTGGAGTAAAACCAGTGAAAACCGCAATTTTCGGTTTAAAACTGGGATATTTTCAACACGTTTATATTCAACACGGTTATTTTTTCAACTCACCTTTTTATTTAGTGGGATATTTAAAAAACTACTGCGCAACAGATGGCGCCAGTTGAATAAAATTTGAATATAATTTGTATTTTTACTTTGTTAAATTACATTGTTATTAAAATATTTTAAACACCTCTTACAGAGCTATACAATAATTTTTATAATTTTTTATAAATTTTAGAATATTATCAAGGGATGGGTACCTTTATATAAAGTAAATACATAAATCATAACTGAAGCACTATAAAATTAAGAGTCTTTCAATTGGTGTGGAATACTTTCAAAGCAAAATCGAGCAAAATGTTGTCAGGATGCCCACGACGTGGCGGGCACTGCTAGTATATTCTAATTCAGACCTATGAGCTGGCTGGCGAATGATACTTTTTTTGATTTTTAAAAGCGACAGATGGCAACGATACGTAACCAAGGAGCCGGGGTATCCCACAGATTATTTAAGATTTTAATTTTTGCCTCCTCCAGAATATGCAACACTACCTATACCTTCGTATAGGAAGTGAGAATTCCCAAATTATGCTTGTTTAAAATTATAATTAATGAGTTATTTAAAATTTTTGTTATTATTATTGTATGTATATTTTTGGCTTCTCTAAAATTAGAAAAAAGGTTTCCTGATGATCTGGCCATTCCCCCAAAAAATAAGTTGCATTTTTATTATAAAATGTAATGGGTAATTAGCATAATAATAAAAAAAAACAAAACGTTTTATATGGTTCTATACCATATATAATTCTATACCAAAAAAAAAATGAGTTTTATTTGGGGATCCCAAAATTTTACTACTAATTGATTAAAATTGTTATGGTTATAAACGATAAACAAAACGATTGCACGCGGCTAATTCATGCAGCCACCAATGCGAAAGTGAGAAACTTACCACTCGAACACCAAGAAACAAGGACAGCCTGATTGATCTTAGAAAACAGTGACATTGAAGCGTTGTTTAAATGCCTAAAGTTACTTTACGACTACTGGCGAATAGTTATTTTCGATCGTCTTTATTATGACTTACTCCGTACATGGAATGCATATTTAATATGTATTTGCTTGAGATTAGGATCCAAACAATTTCACCCAACGTACAACGCTTACCTAATCTCTATTAGGAATAGGCTACCAACATGGCCTTTCTTAAAATTTATTGTATAGTTTTCTGTGTATAGAGCACAAGTAATATAAATAATAATTTTTAAAGTGTTAGAAAACTTAACGAGCTCCAAAACCAAAAAACGCACCTAAGTCCGCTGGCCCATAATATCCTAAGTTCGACTAAGACGGAGAAATATTGCTCCTCATCGCCTAACGCAATAGAGGTGACATATCATAACAGCAACCGCGAATCATACAGTTTTTGTCTAGTACTGGCTGATCTTAAGTATATATGTTTTTAGTTTTTCTTTTAGTTCTAAATTATACAATAAATAATATGAAAAAAATAATCCTATAAACACATTGTTAGTTTATTTATATTTGAAGATACAATTTAGAAAATTTCAAGAAAACTACCATAAATAATCAAATGGTAGTTGCAATACAAAAGGTTTTACTTTTACCTTTTGGTAGTCACTAGATCTCACACCTAACCATTAGATTTCGATTTTGGGGTCTTGTGCTCTGAACACCTTTGAATTTCACCTACCTAAATATGGACTAAATCTGAACTTAATTTTAACAAAAACTGTTTGAGCTCTAAAGGTGTACCTTGAAAAAGCTCACAATATTTTTTTGAACCCCTTGATCCAGTCTAGTAGTGCTGGCAAATTCTACTACTTTCAGTTACTCGATACAACTCAAACATTTCAATTGGGTACTCAATAGTACTCAATACTTCCGTTTATATACTAACAGAGGAAATTTATCGTCGTAGTTGGCAAATATTTGTATAAATTTATTTCTAAAAATACTACCGTAAAAGTATCGATTAACTACTTTTGTGTATTGAGTACCCAACAAAATTATCGAATACAAGGTACCCACTACTCAATACTTTGCCAGAAATACAGCCTAGCCGTTCGTCAGTGTGCTTACAATGTTTTGTTCGATTTTGCTTTCTAAGCCATCCGCACGACACACTCTTACTTTGTTAGTGTTCCAGTTAAGGTTTATGTATTTACTTTATATAAAGGGTTTCCTGCATACTAATATATCCGCTTTCAAAAATAAAAGGCGCCTTAAAGTATGCATATCTTTAAAATTGTGTACTTTCACTGCTTTTTCTCCACTTTCTCTTGTTCTCTTTTTGCCGCATAAGTATCCTATATTTGAATCAGGATACTAAGGTACCTCCTCAAAAGATTTTGTTAAAATCCATCCAGTAGTTTTTACGTGATGCGAACACAGACAGACAGGAAATAAGTTACTGTTTTAATATGCATAGATGAATATCATCATAGCAAAAATACAATAATTTGTAAATTCTTAGTAAATTCACCTTACAAGAAACAAGGTTTTATAGAAATCTAGGCTTACCGTACGTTTTAATTAGAAAAAATATTTCCAACACTTAACCTTTCGTCTAATAATGCTTATCACAATTTTTTGCAGGATATCCGATGATTAATCCGATTCGATGATAAATAGGTGGGTGCATCTTTTTAACCAACAGAAAGAAGTCTCTCTCTCTGCCCTAAATAATTCTCTTTTTTGTATGGAAAAGCAGTGCCCCGAAAAATAGACGCACACGTGCGAGTGCTCACTTAACATTAAGAGAAAAATACATGTAAAAGCATAAGGAAGTATATTGTGACGGTATGTGTTTGAGGGGCACTGGTTGAAAGGATCCAAAAAGGATTGATCTATTCCCCTGCTTTTTTATTGATTTAAAAATTTTTTTTGAATAGACAGAAAACTCTACTACCTATCTGCTTTTCAATTTAAATAAATACGGCAAATCTATTAACTATTCATAACTACTGTATTTTTTATTAAATGTCGCTACTTTGTATAAAGTTTTTATTTATAAACAGGGTTAATTACCTAACCAGGAAATTTAATATTCAACTTTCTTTACCAACTTTTCTTTTGAGCACAACTCAAACACACTGCAACACAATGCAAATTCAGCAAAAAAAAAAATATATTTTGCACATGGCAAATAATTAAAGATATACTTATACATAAATATGTAAGTCTGTTTGTTGTAGCTGGTACATACTTGGGTTGTTGCTGTTATCCACTGAAATGTTGTACTACATAGTTTAAGTATGTATTGTTAGTTATTTAAGTTAAATCAGTTGTAATCTGATACTGTCTTGTTAAAAACCACAATTAACAGTTTCAATAGAAAATCACCAGCTAACTTTGCTTAGTGTTTTTAAACTTTTTCTTTACTTTTTTTCTATTTTACTCCTAACACAACATGACATTACCACAGATTTGACGTGATCAGTTGAACGATGAAGCAGACGAAGAAAAAGCGGTATAAGCTGTTGTAGTGTAATCTAAAGCAAAAGGGCCTGTTTCTATATCTATTTTGCATATTTACAACAATTTTACCCAAGTTGCAAACAACTTGTCTTTGTTGTCATTCATTCAGTCAGTCAGCCAGTCATTCACTCAAGTAAGTTTTTCCTTTAGTTGTTTGCATCGTCTTTCTAAGATTTCACATGTTATTTTTGCATCAAGAAGATGAAGAAAGGAACAACTACAACAATGTCATTTTTTATATAAAACCGCCCATCAATTGGACTTGATGTTGGTATTGTTGTTGTTGTTGTCGTAGATGAAAATAGCGATCATCATGATCATTATTATCTGTTAAAGAAAATTTTAAACAGCAACAACAAAAAGCATGTTTTTGTTAGAACAGCAACAACAAAAACAAAACCATTTAACATCTTATTGACAACTTTAAAGACATGCACTTTGACAAGTAACAATTTTTTTTTGTTATCAGTATTTGCAAATCAGCAACAAAAAAAGAGGAACCTTGAAAAATGCTCTCTCCCGTTCGCTGTTCCGCTGTTAAAGTATTTGAGCGAAGGCACGTTGTACGTTGATTTGTTTTTTGTCTTCACTATGATTTTCTTCCTTTTTTAACATTGTATGTCGTAAATATTGTTTAAAATGACATGTTGTTGTTGATGCTTTATCGTTTACACTGAAAATAATTTAGAAAATTCTGTAAATGTTTTCTTAATAAAGAAAATAGTTTTAACTTTGTGTACGAGGGTAATTTGATAATTCCTTAAATTTTTGGATAAGTTATTATATCTCAATATAGCTGCTTTAAGCCCGCTAAATTTAGTCCAAAATCAAAATCGTTTGACCGACCCAAATCTTTTACCATCCATCAATAGCATCAAATTTAGAAACAAAATAATTGTTAAGACCATGTCTGACTGAAAATTTTAAATTTTTTCTAGGGACTTTGAAAAATAAATTTTAATCCGATTACGGACAGACGGGTAGGCGAATATACATAGTTATATCGACTCTCTTATTTACAAGGATCTAGAATATAAATACTTCAAATCAAACGGAATGACTATTTTCACCAGTGATAAAGGTGTAAACCAGCGAACTGAAGTAAGGTTTAAACCTTATTCCGAGTTAACCTGGATCTAACAGGAAATAATTATTCGATAATCACCTTATGGATACCGATCAGTTTCAAACAAACAAACTGTAGCAATAAAATCTACGTTTGTTTTTTCTCTCTCTCTCCCTCTTATGAATCTAACAATCATAGTAATAATTGCTATCCGAAAGTAAAGCAAATAAAACTTGTAATAGAAGTGCTTTCAAATATGACACAGCTAAAGTAGTTAGAATTTTTTATTTTTTAAACTTGTAATGTAAAATATGTATCTTGAGGTGAAATAAACATCTTCTCAATAAAATTGTTCTCTGTGTACTCACTAGCAGATTGAAATAGTTGTGGTGTTTTCATCTGTTCATTTGTTGATGAAACCAATATGACAGTTACAAAGTGTAATTCTAAACTGCTATTTAACCTAGAAGCTTTAAGGCATCCCTAGAGTTAAATTCAAACGATTTGATGTCTCTTTGGTATATTGACATAAAGAATTTATGCCGTTAAGGTCACAACCGCAATACCAACAAGTTTGTTTTGCAAAAGCATTTTAATGAAAACTATCAAAAAAAGAATATATTAATTGGATATTTTTTCATTAAAAAAAAACTCTTATTTAGGAAAAAATTAAAACTTAAACTTAATGCAGCGCGATAAGAAATTCTCTTTCTTTCTGTTTTTCAGGCTTGAAGGCTTTAGCATGGTTCAATTATAATTTAATTTAGATAATATTATTGTAATTGTGGAGTTAAGGGATAATTTAGATATTTCTATTATGTATGAAATTTCTTATTTTGATCTTAGTACTCTTAACGGCCGAAATTTCTGGATGGAACTTGGCGATGTTTGCATTGCAATTTTAGTTTATTAATTTTTTTGGTCTGTAGATGATCGATTTTTTTAAATTTTTTTGCAGATAAATTTAATAGGCAGCTAATGTACATAACGTTCTTTTAAAAGGTTTAATTTTGAACCCAACAATACTCTATTAGTGTTTTTTGAGCAGCCGGCAGTATTGATTAGATGCGAAACCCGGCTTCGATCAGGGAATTGTAATGAGATTGTGCGGCAGTTGGACTACTTTGTATTTTTATATATAAAATGACAAAAAATCTATAATAGTCAAGAATTGTATATACATATCTAGCTTAAATATATATTTTTTATACAAGTAAGTTAAGAAGTCAGAGAAAAGTGTATGACTTCAAGATTAATATTTCGTAAACATTTTTTCATGCGCCGCGTTGTTCGACTGTTATTTATTCACCTTTAATACTCGAAAATTCACGATAAAGTGATTTTTTGGGAAATAAAGTATAGAATTTGAATTGGCATAACTTCTCAATGGGCTGAGATATCCTTAAAAAAAATTAAATAATTGTTAATCTAAAGAGAGTCATCTCAAAATTTAAAAATTTTCAGTAAAGACAAAAAACGTTTTTTGTAATACACTTTCTTATCAAGAAGAGTAATAAAACTATAATTTGTTGTGTATAGTGACCACTGTACATCGATTTCTTTCAAAACGTGAAAATTTAAAACATTTGAGTTGATTCTCTTTAGAGGTAAGGTATGTGGGTAAGAGATCTTGTAATAAAAGTGGTAACAAAAAGTTTAAGGCTCATTATTATAACTTGCCAATAGCTAAAGTTAGGATTTTGATGGAGCGATAAGTAGGTTTTCGAGGATAATGCTTATTGCTATAACTTGTTCATAAAGTACGGGATAGTTAAAGATTGTTTTTAGCTTCCTTTTAAACTATTTATCGCTCCATCAAAATCCTAACTATAGCTATTGGCAAGTTATAATAATGGGCCTTAATATATTGATTGATATTTATATTTTAACACACAAATTCCTAAACCAGGAAAGATACGTTTTAAAAATTTGTTTTTTTTTTATAAAACCGTTTACCCTACCCTGCCTTTGTTAATCATGCATGGGCCTGTTAAATTCTCTTTGGAGTATATAGCCAAATAATGAGGGTTAAAAAATCAGTTTACTTTTTTCAATCGGTGCTTTGCCAGCGGAGGGCTTTTACGATAATTCATCAATTCTGTTTCAAAATGTTGGGATAGGGCTGGAGGGAGTTCGGTTACGATATATGACCCAATTTTTCTTTTATTCGTTATCAGAATAAAAAGTGTATTCTAAATTATATCAAAAGTGCAGTCGATTTTTTTAAATAATTATCCGATCATAAACAAGTCTACCTACTATAAACATTTTTTCTAAGTCAATTTTCTCATAATCTAAAACAGATGTAAACTGAGAGAGATGAAGCACATTTTTAGATATTTTGAAAGACTATCTAAATTTAAATCTTAACATTTCAGTTATAAAAAAAAACTTCTTACTTTCATAATTTTGGTGGCATATCCACAAGCCTCACTTTCGCCTAGAGGATCGATCGCCCACACTCGAAAACATCTCTTCTTTGCCTCTGTGAAATTTCATTATGATATCTTCAAAGCTTCATGAGATATCGAAATATTTTCAAAATGAAACACACTATACAAAGAAGAAATTGCTTCTACCACAACATTTCAAGACATTCCACAACATTCAATAATTTTCTGGAATGTTCCACTCCTATTCTCCAAAATTTTCCAAAACCTTTTGTTAAGTCTCGACTTTGCAAAATGTTTTTGAATACAAATAAAATGGAAACGTTCTTCAGGTAAAAAAAAAATATTTACGGTTCTTGGTTGAACGAGAGGCAGCCACATTCAACTGCAGTAAGCAATTGTATATAATTCCAGACGTAGATGCTAAGATGGGTTGTGAGCAGGAACGTGGGGAACATTTCCTATGGATAGTTATAAAAAAATGAATATCAAATCACATGCTTTTAAAGAGCCGTCTAACGTAAATGCGATTAAACTAGCATATTGCATACAGTGGCTACTTTCATCAAAGTCATTGAGATATCAAAATTGTAAGTGGGCTTCTTAGAGCCTAATCTTAATTTATAGATGACCGTTGATGCAATACAGATCACTAGACACCAAAAATAAATCAACAGTCAATGCAATGTATTTAACCAGGTGTATCTAACGTGAATCAGCACGATATTACCATCATGGTTTTCTGGAATATACATTTGATTTGAAAACTATAAATAAAAAGTCAATTAAGCGAAGAAATTATGAAAGAAACGTACAAATTAAGCTAGAAAAAATGTTCATTTCCACCAAGAAAATGTTTGGGCGCATTATTTTAAAGGCTAAAATATACGATTGAGGTTTCGAATTATTACCGCACTAACTTTATTCTCAAAATTTGGCTACAAGCGACTTTTTCCTGTTTTGAATCTCACACAAATTTCAGAGTAGGAAAATATCCAAATGGAACGAGAAGATCATCTCTGCAACCAAAACCTTTTTTAGAAGCTCCTTAAATTTTACTTTGCGAAGACTAAAAACGGATAGAGATCCAACATTGCATTTTGTTTGTGTCTGCTCGCAATTGTATATCCGAATACATACATACATAGAATGAAAGAATGTCTTTGAATCATTTCCAAAAATAAAACGACATAACATAAGCAAACTACCACCAATTTACTCTTTAGTTCTCTCTTTCTTCCTTTTTCAACAAATCATTAGTCCTTTTGTAAAGCAAACAACAACATTTTTGTTAAGACATTCATTCTTATTATCAATAGTTCAAATTTTGCGCCACAATTCATTTATGCAGGCTGCCAGACATTTAAACAATACAAAAGAAAATCACTGCAGCAGGCATTAACGAAACATATCACCTGCTTTTCTTGCCATTTGCTTATGCTTGGCCTGGCAACTATGTTCTACTAAACATTGATATAGAAATTAATATAAAGTATAAATATTTAATTTCCTCTTTGATTTTGGAATCCTGTGAAATAATAATTTTAGAAAATCAAAGGCTTAAGATTGATGTCGTTTAAAAATATTATTACTTTCTTGTGCATTTATAACAATAATTGTATGTTGGATAGTCAATGGGAAAGAAAGAGAGAAGAGGACGAGGAGACAGGTAGGATAAAGGGTTTTATTGAGTTTTGTTTTTTAACGAGTAGAGATTGTTGTTGATAAAGAATGAACTGATATTTGATAATTCGTTTGCTTCATTTGCATAAAAACAAGATTAGAGTTTGAAATTGTTAGAGGTTTTATTGTTGGAAATGCAATGTTTTTAGGTTCTTCCGGTTGTCATTAACGCATTTGTTTTGATATTTTGAACAATGTTGAGGTCATTAAACTCCAGCAGAAGAACTATAATGTTTCATGAAAAATTATACGTTAATCTGAGATTTCTTAAAATTAAGTTTAAAAAGTAGTTTGAGAAAGTTTTATTAAAAGGCCAGTGGAAAAATATTAACATATCTATACTGGATATATATTTATGGTTATTATAAAAAGCACTAAAAAATTATTTAAAGTTGAGTATTGAATTTTAACTAGAAGTAAACTTTAATTCTAGCGTTGTTAAATTTGAAGATATTTGGAAATATTTGGAACACATACATATGTAATACATATGATTTTTAATATTGCGGCTATGACAATGCAACGCTTTATAAAAGAAAAAAAAATAATATAAAAATAGTTTTGTATTGATAATTTATAAAATGTTACAATACAATTACAAATTATATTCTTACTTAAATTATCGAGCATAGTAAGGAAGACTTTCAGACTGAAAGACTGAAAGACTAGCACACTACCCAGTATCTTGCCGGCTATACAATTTTCTAAAATATTCTTTAATTTTTGCGTGAATGTAAACATTTTTTAAAATGGTTATGGGACTTGTTTAATTTGTTATTAAAATTTTTTGGCTTTCGCAGCTTAACAGGCTTTCCATAACTTGAGGATTCCCTGATATAGTTTTTTCATTTAGAAGTAAGATTGTATTTTCCAGATGACAGCAGCAGACTTGGACATATGATGGACCACAAATATTTTTAAAGCGTTCAGGTGGTTTAGTTTTTGAAACAATAAACGATATACTTTTCTTCATCTGGTGTTTTTACAGCTTATACTACCTAAGTCCTACCTAAATAGACGTACATGAGAGGACAAAGAAGCTAATCGGTGCCAGTACGCCATCCAACTGTAAAATATCTATGAGTATATAAGGTGAAATGCATTTTGCTTTTTATACTGGTTGGTTTGAAACAAGTAATTCCGTTTTAACACCAGTTAACTCGCTCGACAATAAAGCCGACCCGTTAGGATCCACATGTGGATAGTTAGGATCCACACAAACTATTTTAAACCCAACCTATCGCCAATGCAAATAAAAGAAAAACTCGTTCATATATTGTCATACCTTTGACCAAAACACCCAACCAGAGAATTGTCTTGAGTATGTATTGTTGCTTTTGCACTAAAAAAACCTATGCATTGTATATGGTCAAATTTCTTATTATATAATTTAATTATATTTAAGAATAAATATGTGAGATATTGAATATAAATATAAATAAAATTATGTGTAATAGAATGAATAAATATTTTAACAACCAAATGTAAATTAATTCGCTTTTTTTAATTAAAAATTATTTTTTACACTAATTTAAACAAATTTTCTTTTTTTACTTTTTCTTTTAAACATATTTTCTAACAGTAAATAAACACAATAAGTTGCCTATATAAAGTTCTTAATATGCTGAAAAATATTTAGAGTGTACCATTTTCATAGCACAAAGCGACACGAACCTTCTTTCTTGAAAGCTGACATGCTACTGATTAAAAATTATTATATGTTTTGTTCTCTTTGTGAGAGTCTTGTTGAGACGGTGTGTGTGTACACACACGGGTTTCCGTGGGTGTCTTTGCCGTTGACCAACTTTGAAAGAAAATTTATGATTTATTGTAAAGTTTCTCCGTGTGTAAAGCACCGATTGAAAAAAAAACACTAAACATATTTTTAAGCTATACACATCAACAATAATTTATAAAAAAAAAAAAACAATTTTATGGAACATATTTTTCCGGCTTTAGGAATTTAGGTGCTAAAGTATAAAATATTAATTTCTACGTTATGCTTTTTAGAGTTAATTAATGAAATATTTATGAGACCTTTCCCTTATATCGTCCCCTCAATACAACAATAGCGTATAATTTTTTGGGGGTTTTGAGAAAATCGAGTTTAAAGTTTTTGTCAAATCGGATATCTATTAAAACCTCAATATCGCGGTAAATAAAAATACTTCATATTGGATTTTTCGACGAATACATTATACAGTTTCTTGTCTTTAAATTGACCAATTTTTTTTATTCTACGCATCCTTCAAGACCATAATTATGTCATTCAAACCGCAAGCCCTCCATATAGGCTATTTTATTTTGTAGGGAATTCGTATAATGTATCTCATACACTATTTTATTATGTATGGTATACGCTGTTTTATTCAATAATCTTACGGTATTTTTATTAAAATATTTGATCTCAAAAATATCAATTTGTAACATTATAAAACCGTGATTAATTCATAGTTTTGTTAATTCAGTGGCACATATTCTTTCTTTACTTTCCAATTTGGGTTATTATAAACAAAAAATTATGACAAATTAAGGTATACATTGCGTAAATCAGAAATAACTAGAAATTCATTAGTCTTCTTTCTCTTCCTCTGCTACATCTGGCTCATCTAAACAATTTCGCTTCTTTCCACCTTGTAAATTAAAAAAAAAATGACTGCGAGCCACGAGGAGTTACATCCTTTTTGCACAAATTTTGGAGATCATGCAGATTTTAATTACAAATTGGCACTATTTGAAAACTATTTCTTCAACAATAGTGTATATTATTCTAAGCTATTTTATGAGTTAAGGTTTTCATAAATTGTATTTTATACATTATTATTCTTTTATAACAACTTTGGAGTGGCAATTTCAAGTAAAATAGCGCATATGAGCTTACACACTTATTGAAGGAAATTTTTGAACAAGAAATTATACACTATTTTTTCCAACGACATTTTGACTCACTTTTTGGAAGTAGAATTTGACGAAATTTTGACCAGACATAAAATCTATGATGGAGATTCTAAATATGCAATAAAAAAATAATAGCATATGAGCACATAAGCTATTGTTGTATTGAGGGGACGATATATACTAATTCATATTGTTAGCACTATAACAGCAAGATTTTGAAAATGTTGATTTACAGTTTAAACAAAATACGTAGTCGGGATAGAGAAGACGGGGTCTTTATACTCAATTTAAAGTAATTTTTAAAAATCGTAGTTATAAAATCAAACACAAAATTATAATATTTTATAATTTGAAGTATCAAAAAACTATGAAATTAGATCTGTATAATTTTTTCTGTGTAATGAAAATAAAAAAATGGAAAATTATTTTTTTAAGTATTTTCGGAAAAATAGGTATTTATTTCAATAAAAAGAAAACAATAACTTAACTTAATAGTAAATATAAAAAACATATAAAAGTTTAAATTAAATAACTAATATTAAAAAAGTAATAATAATAAATTTTGGTAAAATGCTGTCTTCCAATTTGTCAAAAAATATACAAGAAAATAAATGAAGTTATAAGACTAGAGCTTAAAACACAATGCCATTAAATAAATAAATAATTAAGTTCAGTTAAAGATTAATATTTATACTCTAGCAACATAGCACCATAGCTTAAGAAGTATTTTATGTATATAAAAAATAGTCTTAAAATATGAGTAACTCTAATAATAATTATTGTCTTCCTTAGTCTAAATAATAAAATATAACATTTCTTCCTGAAAATTAAATGAGTTTATCAAAAAAATTATAATTTAATCCTTTCCAGCGGAATGTTTAAATATAACACTTTGTTTTTAATTTCTTAAGACAGGGCTTTGTACTGTTGATTCCTGGTTGGTTGGGCCAGAATTCATGCAATTGTAATCGTACAATTGGAACTGGCATGTTTGTTCAGCAAGGACATGCGTGAGAAAGATTTGTTGCATACTTTGCAGGCGTATTTCTTAACTTCGACATGAGTTTGTTGATGGGCTCTCAGATTAGAACGATCAGCAAATGAACGTGGACAATCGGGACATTGGAATGGCTTCTCACCGGTGTGAGTGCGAATGTGACCTTGCAATAGCCATGGGCGAGAGAAGGCTTTGCCACAGATGGGGCACTTGCAAGGTAAGGTGTGAGTGCGAATATGCATTTTTAAGGCACCCATGGTGGTGTAGAGTTTGCCACAATCCTGGCAAGCATGTTGTTTCTTCTCCTGGTTACAATCAGCGGCAGGGCAGTGAAATTGTTGATGTTTCGACAGGCCCATTGAGGTGGAGTACATCTTGTTGCATTTGTCGCACTTGAAACGGTAGCTTTTGTTCGCCACGCCATTCGACGAGGCAGAGGAATCTGACGAAGATAATGCACTGGTGGAGCTGCTGTGAGAGTAGACCGAAGATGCATAGGAGTTTGAAGAATGATGGCTGGGTGCTTCATCGAACAAATGGAATAAAGCTGGCAGAGGGATGTCATTACGCACTGAAAGATCTTCAGGTTCAGAATTTACGTCTGAACCAGGACTTGAGGGTGGTGTAATGTGCTGGTAACTGTAGGCAGAGCGTGGAGAAGCTGCCGAGGAAATTGATGATGCTGGCGAAGGAAATATGGCTGAAATGTTTGGTTGATAAGTATTCCATATGGCAGTCATAGGGTTACAACCAGCAGCCATTACAAAAGCCGATTTATAAGGATTCGTAGTATAACTATTGGTAGCAGTAGTCAATCCTCTCAAATGAATATCACTTAGCTGATATTCCATGCTGGAGTCCAACTCACTAGCAGGAGATAACATGATAGAACTGTCAGATATATCCTGAACTGGTGACACTGAACGTGTTTCCAATGATGCTGACGACTTGTTGGATAAATTTAACACATAAACCCGTTTAGCAGGAACGATATAATCCTCACAATTGTCGCTAGCTTTACGTTTCAATGATAAATCTTGTGGCTGATCATGATTATCACACACATTGGAGTCTTTAATCAAAGCCAAGGCTTCTATTTGTTCACAACGCTCGACTGGCTGTTTTTGTAAGAGTTCTTCTTCATCTTTAACAAAGATAATGGGACGTTTTTTCAATGGACAACTTTTGTAGTTAGTGGCCATAGTTGTGTTTACAAGATGTATTAAATAAAAATAATCAAAAACAAAAACCACGAGTATTTTTAAATGTTTTCACTATATAATTTAATTTTTTCGTAGATGAGTAGTTCACTGTTTGAGCGTTCGAGCTGCTTTGACAGGTTAGTTCTTTCCGCTTCCTTTTATATGCCAGCTCTCAGGTCAAAGAATGGTGGTGGCTTCTTACACATTTTTCCCATATGAATACCTGAGTGAGTGTGTTTTATTATATTACTTCTCATTTCGTACTATACGTCTCTCTTTTTCTTTCCCCTCGTTTTATATTTCTTTCAAAGGGCTGTTGCTGGTTGCTGGTTGCTGTGTGTTCATTTTCTACCTGATTCTACTGTGTGTGCGTGTTTCGATGTTTGAGGGAGAATTTAAGCAACAGCCAAAATAAAAATATGCTCACTTTAGGAAGTTTTCCAATTCATTGTGGAAAATACGTCAAAATCCCTGAATGTGATGATAATCAAAGAAACTCACCTCAATTTTTACCAGCAAGCAATGCAGGTAACCCAAGTTTTAATTTGAAATGCATTTTACTATTGCAGTTTGGGTTTTACTTATTTTCCAAGTTATAACGATTTTTTCTTATTATAACATGGTCTGGTCAAGATTATGTAAAGTACTTTGAGCGGCTGTGGGAAAAACATCAAGAATAATTACTTTAAAATATTTTGTCGTATCAAATGAAGCGAAAGTTTTTTAATTTTATCCGGGGAATCAAATTAATTTTATTATAAAACAAACTTGTACAACAAATTAAGTTTTAAAATAATATTATATAAGCATAAGCTACTGAAATAATTTTTTTTATATCGTTTTGGTGTAAATTTACAACAGAAAGACTTGGCTAGGATTAAAAAAATATGTTTAGTATTTTTAAATGTCGATCACTTCGGGGAAAAGGATTTTTATTCCTTTACGTAGTTTTCTTATATCTGGATGACAGTTTTTCTTTTGAGACTAAAAACTATGCGCGTCTTTGAAATATTCTTTCCCGAACTCAACAACTTAATTAGCAATACAACTATTATTATTAATGTAGGGGTCCTTTTTGAACTTTTATTTAGTCATGTGCTACCACCAGCCTTCACTCTTAATTTTAGAGTGTGTGTAACGGACCCTATTTTCACGAAATCATTCTTGTTTTGTCTAATATTTTCATATTTATTTATTTATTTAATAGCTGTGCACACCACTTCTTTTGGAAATAAGATATTAGAAAAAAGTATCCTATATTGGAATCAGGATACTAAGGTACCTCCTCACATAATTTTGTTAACATCCATCCAGTAGTTTTTACGTGATGCGAACCCAGAGAGAAAGTTAGACAGAAAGACAGACAGGAAATTACATAATATTTTTATTTTCAAACCGTGTTAAATCAAAACCGTGTAAAAAAAGACCGTGTAAAAACAGAATTGGGTGAAAGTAAATTTCTCCATTTCTTTAACCATTTTTCTAAATGAAATATAGCGTCTTTATGCTACTTGGGGTCTTTCCAAAATACTTAGAACAGCTTTATCGTGAGTAAACATCGATGTATGAATTCGGTTGCTAGTTTCCATATCTGAAGTATACTACAAATACAAAAAGGGTCCTAATGTACTACCTTTGGGAACTTTGGCGTCCATTGTTTTGTCTCATGGCATCAGACAAATTACTAAATAAATACTTAAGACATACGCTGCCATCATCTACAAATGATTAGCTAGGGACAGAAGAACACCATTTAAAAGACATTTTGAAGCCTGTATTCAGCATTTAGGAGCCTGTGTCCTGCAATCATCTCGAAACCTCTTGCTGAGGCTTCACTTTGATAATAAACTACTTTTTAAAAAGTTTAAAGACTATATATCTTGATTCTTGTTCTATAACAAAATTTAAATGTAATAAGATGTTTAACATGGTCTGTCACTATCCTGTCTACATTAGTTATTCTGGCAAAGTATATTAGTAGCAAACCAACTCACAAAATGTTAAGATTCTCTACACAGATAAAATGTTTTGCACCAATTAAAGATTTTAATTAGGTTTAAATTATAATTCAAACAATTTCTTAATTGATTCAAATATATGTATATCTGTTTAAAACAGAACAAAAAAAATCCTAATTGAAAAAATTTTTAAATCAATTAATTATTTAATTAAATTTTAATCTGAAACCAACTAAAGCTTATATTTAGTTCTAATATTTGCTTCTGTGTTCATGAAAAAAAATGTGGAGGTGTAATAAATTTCGTCTTAATTTTGCTAAATTTAAATCTTGTTATATTTATTAATAAAAAACTAATTGACTCAAATTTCTAACACTCCAGTTCAGAGTTTGCTATTAATATTTGATTATAAATATTTTCTTTGTAATGAAGTTACCAGGTTTATTTGAAATTTAAAAAATTGCTGAAGTCTACTATAATACATACATATGTATATAAAAGCAACAAATTCATTTCGCTATATACAAGGACTCAAGAGTACTTAAAAATCCTTTCAAAATGACAAGATCCTACATTTGTTTACATATTTATATAAATATTACAGAATCTTCTTGGGTGTTTCTGACAATAATATTAATGATTCGTTAAATGTTTAGCGACACCTCTAAAGCTTTGGCTTCTCTAGAGCAATGGCAAATGCAAAGATAATTATTTTAACTTTTAAATGGATATTGATGGCTGTATAACTTTCACCGTTGACCGAATTTATTGCTTCAGTAGTCCTCCTTCAGTTATGACACTCGATTTTATGACTCTTTTATTAATTTACTTATTATAACAAATTAGGAATCATATGCTTACATTTATTAAACCTAAATTTTATGTCTATATCTTTAACACGTAAAACTTGGTATTTCCAATTGATTTGATTTGAACTTGAAAATTTCCCACTACAAATTTTAGGTCTTCTTCAGAACAAATAAAAATCAAATAAAATACAATTAAATTCAAATGAAATAGAGTAACTATTTCCAGAAATTCTATATTAAATTTACACAATACAAATTCCCCAACAATTAGTTTGTAGCTACGCAAACAAACATGCCATCCCCATTCCCCAACGGCACATTTAAAAAACATCCAAAAATTTAAATATGCGAATATTGACACATATTTAAATACAACAAGACACCTAGAAATCGAAGAAAACCAATGGAAACATACAACAACAGAAACAAAGTAATAAAAAACAATCAAGATCAGCTCCATTACAATCATTATAAGATTTTGAAGACGTAAAATACATACTCACAGATGTTAAAAAAGGTGAATTACTATATGACACCTCATATAATTCCATCATAAGCACAGATGATGCAGTCCAAACCAAAGTGTTCATAGTGTTCAAAGACACAACAAAAATAGGGGAATCATTTTCACTCAAAACGAACCAAACTAACATTTTGTGGAAATTCCAAATAACAAAAGAAAAACCAACCCCAATTAGAAATTCTTATGTGAATTTCCAAATCGAAGGAAAAAATCCCAAAAATAGACTCAAATAGGTAACAAAGAGTGTGGGAAATGAAACACAAAACACTGAGAAATTCCTGTTTTGAATAAAACAAAAAAAAAATAATTGCTGACTTCTTGCACTCAAATAGTACCTGCATGATGATCGTTTTTCTTATTTGTGTTTTTTCCTTAGTTGTGTTGTTGTTGTTTTTATGTAGCATGAGTTTTGGTATAGTGTATGAGTATGGGTACGTGTGTATGGTGATGAAATTATGATGGTGGCATGTGCTGTTTGCTGTAAAGTGTAGATATAAACTTTGTTGTTTTTGTGTTTTTTTGAGGTTTGGGGTAGAAAAATGGTACGTAAGTTCTTGGCTGGATGCAAACATTTGAAGGGAGTTTTAAAGATCAAGCAAAATTTAAGGTGTTGAGTGGAGATGTAAAGTAAATATGAGTAGAGATGTCAAGTCAATAGTGAGTAGTTTATGTTATGTACAGGGCAATTTTATATCCAACATTTGTTCACGCATGTTACTTCCGAAAAGTTTCTTAAGGAATTTTTAGTAAAAGCTTTGAAAAGGCATCACATTAAAGCTAAAGCTTTTTTTAGAAAATTATTTTAACAAAGAGTTTTATATTTATAATAGGAAATGTCTTCAAATAGGTCTGAAGGAAATTTAAGTGCGATATTATATTTCCAACAACAATTTATTCTTATCTTCTTACATATCGAGCAAAGATACAGATTAATAAATGTAGTTAAAAAAGGATTAAAAAAAAGGAAATTACGTTTGGCACTTTTCATCTAAGTTCCTCGGTATGATATAAAGGCTTAATTATAATCACATTGAGTTTCGCAGTATAGAAAAACGACAGCGATGTAAAAGAAATTTTGTTATGCGTACAGGGGTCTAATGGCCGCATTCGATATCGAGTAAAATCTCTCGTAATTTTTCATATTGCGATTAAGGCACTCGATATCGAATAAAAAGTATCGTAATTTTATTCGAAAGGAAATGTTTTTAAACCGTGTTTTCTTGCTCACTTGTTGACTTATTATTAATCTATTACAATTTGATATACATAAATAACGATTCGATACATATCGAATGGCATAATTAGCTTACTCGACTCGTATCGAATTTGTTATTCGATACGATAGTTTGCTCGATATCGAATGCCCCTGGTTTATGAATGATTTTCATTAAATTTGAATTATTACTGTTTACGATTTAGTGTGCGATATGTAAGTTGAAGCAAAACAAAGTTTTTGAGAAACTCCTGAGATAGCTGTGAGCTAGCTATTTAATGGGTCGAGAGTTCAAGCTGCAGAAGTGCACCTTAGTTAAGGCAGTGTCTTGGAATACTTCTTAGACTTGAACAAAGGTAAATGTACTCACATTACGTTCACATAAATAATCAAATAGTACCTAATCAAATAGTACCTTTCGGAGGTCAAATACCTCGATATACTCGTACATCTCAATCGGTTCCTTACTTATAAAAGCCATATAAAGTGAAATCTCCCGTAGGCGGACTCAGCAGATTTGACCGTTAACGGGAGGTCTCCGTTCACGGGATGGTTCATTAAAGAAGGTCAGGACTTTGTGCTATTAATTATGCTATTATGACTAATGAGTCGACTTTTTTCAACTCAACTCATCGAACGATTAATTTTGATCGATTTTTTGTTCTACAGATTCCTCTCCTGAATCTCTTGATATTACTTTTGGAGTTTTTACATCTTAGAAATTTATTTCAATGTCATCATTTTTAGTGTATGCAATTTTATCGCTGTTTAAGATCATTTCAAAAATAGTCTCTATTTTCTAAAATTCTTTGAAAATTCATCAGTGTTGCTAATAGCACATTATCTACCGGATCAATTTGCGCAAAAACAGATTTTCTATTGCCTAAAATTTCACTTTGTTTCAAGCAGTTTTTATACGACATATTGCATTCAGCACGCTGATACTCTTTGAAAGTTTTGATACTGATTTGGCCAAACTCATTTTCGCGATGACGTAATTCAAAATCAAACTTCTATAGTTAACTTTAAAATTTTGAATTATGTCTTGATCCAAAGTTTGACAAGCTGAAGTTGTGTTTTCTGGCAAAAATAATTACATTAACGTTGGTTAGTGACTAGCCTTAGGATCAGATGCAGCATTGCCTATAAATAAAATAATTTGTCTATCGATTGATGCGATTGATTTGATGCAACCACTCGCTTATTATCTCTCTTTTAAAAGAATTTTGTCCAGTCATCGATTAATACAGTCTCAAAGAACATAAAAACTACACAACATACTGTCAATGATACCGACAAGGGCAATGTATGTTAATTTTGTACGCATGGATGTATATTTTGTAGTTTTCTCGCTCGATTGAAACATTTTTATTTGTCAACGATTTTGTCCGTCTGATGGAGGTATTTTATTGAAAAAAAGTGTCCGGCCAGTGGGGTATCCGTCTAGAGGAAAGTAATCTACTCTCAAATTTTTTGGAAAACAAAGAAACTTAGAAATTTGTCCGTTTAAAAGAGGTATCCGTTAGTAGAGTTTTCACTGTACTAACAAAGTAAAGACATGAAATTAGGTTTTTAGCAGCAACTCTATCCTTAGATTCGATTGCAAACTTCTACACTATAATTCGATCCTGATAGCAATATTCTGTTATAACATTCAGTAATGGGGTAATTAGAAGACATATTTTAAACTGACACTTTTACTTTAACAAGATCTTTGTTATTTTTTTATAATAAATTTGTAGAATGAACAATTTAAGGAATTCTTTTTTAATTTAATCGCGAAACATGTATTAACGGATTTAAATAAGCTTGAAATCCATCTTTATCCGATTGCCCGTAGCACTCTGAATGATCGTGGTTAAATTCTGCAAAGAACTTTAAAAAGATGAGCCCCAACTGATGACAGGAAACATGAAAAAAATTGTATTGTCTACCACTGCACAATGGTTGGAAACCGATTTATTTTGGACACAATTCGGTAGCTCATGAACCACTAAAGATATCTTTATAAAATTTCAAAGAGGCAAAGCAGAGGTGTTTCGAGTGGAACTGCAAACGGGCGTCTTGCTACGGTGGTGTTTATTTTTTCGCTTATATAATTTAAACTTAATTAGGTACTAGTTATTTTTTTTTTTTTGAACCATTTTAAAAACAACCTTTAGAAAATGCGAATGGAAGAAAAATTAGGTCAAACTTTTAACGGTTCACCCTCCAGCCCTATCCAAACATAGCCAATCTTACAACAAAATTTATGAATTCTTGTAAAATTCCTCGGAGTGTTAAGCACGGATTAAAAAAACGTAATCGGATTTTAAAAGCCTCAGTTGTTAGCTACATACTACTATATGGATTTGACAATAAAATAAATGCAGGATAGCCGCTTTTGTAAAAATAAATTTGGAAGTTATCATTCCCGTTTTAGGAATTCATCTGTTAAAAAAAAATTTTAACACCATTTGATTTAAAGCTCTATTATCTATGTCTGCTTTTTGTAGGAAATCTCATTCCGATCAGAAGTTATGTCTTTTGCAATTTTATAGTTTATTTCTCAAAAAATCAGTGTATTGTAAAATTTTAATGGTAAATAATTTTTAATAAAACTGGAGTGGCCTACACTCAACTTTACCATAGCCAATGGAAACAGATATTTTTATGGATATATTACATAAAGAATAAAAGTTCAAAGTATATTCGAATTGAAAAAAAAAAAAAATATTTTCGATTTAGGGTCTTAGGTAAACTACCCCTTCCCAATTATGGCCAAAATTTACACAGCTCTTCATCTCCACAAACCAAAGCTACATTCTAAATTTCGTTTTAATATGTTATACGGTATGACCTGTAGAGCGTTCACAAAATTTGGGGGTAAGGATACTACCCCTTGCCCCCTCCAGATTATACCAAAAAACTATACAGCTCTTCATCTCCACATACCAAAGGCACATACGAAATTTCATTTTGATATCTCAAACGGTATGACCTGTACAAACTCCAGAAAAATAGCGGCATACACACCCACAGACATCATCGCGAAAATAGTCAAAATAGATTCAGGAGACCTCTAAATTGCGTGCTGTACTTATTAATGATCGCCTTATTATTCTCAGACATTAGTTATATTCTTGATAAAATTTGCAATAAAGTAGTTAAAAGTTTGGTTCTGATAGCGTTCGTTAAAAAGTTACAAGCCTCTGAATTGGGAAAATGTAAAAAATTTTTTTATCAGGATTTTTCCCAAAGAGGTGGTATTGTTTTTTTTTTTTATATAATTTAAACTTAATTCGGTACTAGTTAATTTGTTTGAACCATTTTAAAAACAACCTATAGAAAATGCGAATATAAGAAATATTTATGAATTATTGTAAAATTCCTTGTAGTGTAAAGCTCCGATAAAAAAACGTAAATAGATTTTAAAGCCTCAGTTATTGGCTACATACTCCAAAAAGGATTAGACAATAAAATAAAGGCAGGGTAGCCACTTTTGTGAAATAAAATTGGGAATTATCATTCCCGTTTTAGGAATTTAGCTGTTAAAATAAATTTTTAACACCATTTGATTAAAACCTATCTTGTCTATGTGTGCTAAAAATTATGTAAGGATATCTCATTCCGATTAGTTTATTTCTCAAAAAATTAGTTTATTCTAAAATTTATAATTTTATTGGTAAATAGTATTTAAAAAAAATGTAGCGCGAAAAAAAACTTTGTACCAAACATTAATCTGAAAGTCATACACTTTGTCCTGAAAACAATTAATTGTATAAAAAGTATTTCATTAAGCTGTAGGAGTTTCACAGACCTTGCCTATTCATGAATTTTTTTGTAATTTTCTATGTAAGAATGCACTATTAATTCAATGGTTAGGAATCGGCTATCTGAGTTCCTTTGTTCTGAGTTCGAAGCAGCACAAACGAAAAGAGCTCTTCGAGCCAAAAATAGTCACAAAAATCCATTGAATAATATTGGGCGAATAATATTGCAGGAGGTAGATCAGGCTGTAGGCATTTCAACCAAACGGCTTTATCACCGTTCTATGATGTAGCCGCTAATAAATGTGATGTAGACATTTAAACAAGCTCTACGTTTTTTATAAACCACTATTGAGCACTAATTGTGTTTGTTTGTCGGAAAGCCTAATATCACTGCACAAATCATCCTAAATTTTCACAATTCTTTACTAGCTACTTTATGGGTGAAATAGTATATATATTTTTTAACATTTCAAGTGGGCTTGCTACTTTCCAACTTGGAAAGCTACTTGGGAACTATAATCATATATAGCTAAATTCCTTTAACTCACCAAAAATTATAAGAAATTATTTTTCTATAGTATTATTGGCAAAAAAGACCATATCAACATGCCAAACTGTCACCCTTGGAGGCACTGATTTCTTGACAGTAACATGTGGTAACGTTGATTTTGTTAACATAGCCCGCGACATGAAGAGTAAATAAATTTTTAGTAAGTTTCACATTCATTTAAAAATAAATTTAAAAAAAGTCCTTAAAAAACCCCCTTGCTAATAATAAATTGTGATCATATCAGCAACGCATAAATAAAACTCAACACACATAAAAAACCCAGATCAATTCTCAAAGTAATAAACTTTCCTTAAACCCACCAACAAATACAATGCGAAATTCCAAATGTGAAATATATTCTTTATGGAAACTCACAATATAAAACAAAACAAAACAAAAAAACCAATAGTATGGGTGTGATGTTGAAAATATTTATCGTCCGCATAATTGCAAAAACCTAATTAAAAAAACACGAGGTGTCCTTTAGCTAAAGAAACACTTAAACGGTGACGACGACTAGCACTTACAGTCAGCTCATCATTGAAAATAACAAGAAGTATGTAAAATGCTTATAGTCTACTCGTATATTTTGAACGGTAATGTGTTTTTCCTTATGGGAAAACTTATAAAAATTTCTAGCGGATTTTCCTGTTGTTGGGAAAAGACAATATTTTGCTTTTTATAATCTGTAAACATAAGCAGACAAATAACTTGGATGGCATGGCTGGAATTTTTCAATACAATTTCCCAAATTATCCAATTACAAAGTCAAACGATTATTTAATTATTTACATTTATCACACTGCAAATGTTTATGTTTGATTAAAGGTTTTAAAAGCCTAAGCTTAATTATAAGCTGTTTAATTTTTCTCAAATTTCATGATTTTCCCAGCTATGTTTTTGTCTGCCGTGCAATTAAAATTGCCTGAGCACAAATTTTTATATTTATGCACACGTAAGGATTTTCCCTGCTCATCGTTGAACACAAAGGAAAATCCAAAAATTATTTGTTGTTATATTTTGACCTGTGATGTTAAAAATCTCAACCGCGACCTAAAATCAACAGAAAAAACGCGTTCTTTTCCCACAACTCAGGTATTTCCGCGGTTTGTCAGACTGCCGATAAGGAAAATACTTACTTGGGTAATTCATTGATGAATATCATATTTTCTACTGTAATAAATATTAGAATCTTAAAATTTAAATGTTGGTTATTTTGCTCATACGCACACACACATACACACAAAAATGTTGCCTGCCACAGTTTCAAATTTATATTTTTGACACACGCCACTTGTTGTCATATGATTAGAGTAATTGTTAAAAGTGAAGTAAACTGAGTGCATGTGTAGAGTACCTGCTTGCATGTTAATTTTCTGTTGTCCCTTCTGGTATAGTACTTGCTGTAATCATATCGTCATTCTGGAAAACACACAAACTCATTAGTAAAATTTGCTTAATTTGCTACCTAATGTGTATGCAAGTGTACGTCTACGTGTTTGATACATAGACTTTCATTCATAAAATCTTTACATTTCTCTAATTTTCATTTGAATTTCATATTTTTTTCTTTTTTTGTGAGTAGCAGGTGTTTTCCTCCCTTTACAAATTGTTCTCTTTTAAGTCTTATTTGAAATATAGGACACTTGCTAAAATTCACCACTGCCATTGTACTGATTTCTTTTTAGATTTTTTGCGAGGGAGTTTTGTGTTGTTGTTAAAAATGTTTTTTACAATCATAATGAGTTTCATCCTATTTTGCACCTTGACTTCAAATCTTTTGTTGCCAAAATTACAAAAGACTTTTTGAATCTAATATGGAAAAACACAAGACCTTTAACAGCCAGTGACGTGTTAAGGTATTGCTTGGAAGGAACTCTGGTTTACTGATTTTATTTAAAGGGTATTATAATCTCATATATCTACATCGTTTTGTGCTAAGGAATTCCATTGAATTAAAATCTTTTAAGGACCACAACGAATTAATAATTAAGTACATTTCTAGAAATGCAAAGTTGCTGGTAGAGTTTTAGAAAATCCGTCATTAATTGTTCTATGTTTTTTACCCAAGACATGCCTACGGAACCCTATCTGTATCGCTTCGATGTCTGTATATTTTGAAAAATACAGACATCGAAATAGGAAGAAACCAGAAAATGTCAATATTTTTGTCTAAACTTGTTTATGTTTTATAAGCAAATCCAATAGAATAGTAGAATGATTTTAAATCTGATTATCCACTGTAGTTGTTAGCATCTCCAAACCTTTTCGAAAACTGGGATAACAATTACTCAAACGAAAAATCGCTTATCAGAATACCACCTCGGAAATGATTGTTTTTAAGAAGCCTTTATGGCTTAAGTTGTAACTTCGAAATTTAAAAGAAACAAATATTATACACTGACTGTGATATATGTATGTATGAGTACATACTTGGCACCATGTTTTTATTTACCGTTGTTTTTCGTTGCTTTAACCCATTTTCGCCAACAGGTGATTATAATCACCAGTACTTTAACTAATCATAACAACTTTTTTAGGTATTGGGAACATTATTATAACTTGCCAATAGCTAAAGATAGGATATCATAGAAGAGAAAAGTAGTATTTTGCTATAATAACGAGAGTAAGGCTTGTCACTATAACTTGCCTTTAAAGTACGCTATAGATAAAGGTTATTTTTATATACTTATATAACAAACAACTGCTTATCTCTCCGATAAAAAAAACTTTAGCTATTGGCAAGTTATAATAATGGACCTTAATCTTTTTATTAAAAAAAAATATTTTAATCTAAAAAGCATACTCAACGTTAATTTGATTAGTTAGACACTAGTTTAAGCTTTTACTAAAAAAATTAACATCTATAATACAATATTAAATTATAAATATTGTGGTGATTTCGCCATTGGCGAAAAACGTATGCCTTTTAGTGTGTTTTATGCACTTGTACAGCAAAAAGAGCAGTAACAATAATATTATTGCTATGATACCACTATATTAGAGTGATTAATAAGAATTTAATGTAGCATCTTGTTGAAATCAGTCGATAATTACATATATATTTCTAAAGGGTCTTCCAGTAAGGACTTTTGAATTTTGACACATAATAGAGACAATATTGTTGAAGCTATATCTGTCGAACGAATAAAACATTTCAATGATCTGTGAGATACACAAAACTAATTTATTTAAATTTAAAGATAAAGACAAAAAGCGCAAAATTGAACATAAGTATAAAAAGAAGCAAGAGGAAAGCAAAAAGTCGGTGCAAGCAATGTCAAAACTATACCCCATTTATGTGCAAGAGATGAAAGGTTCATCTGTATACAAAATGTTTTGAAGTTTATCATAATAAATAATTTTGTTTTAAATAAAAAGGTTTTTAATTTCCCTTTGAAAAATTTTTACACCAGGATACACATTTGAATGAAATTACTTTCCATTATTAACCGGAAGGATTGTACTTTCAAATAAAAAAAGAAATTTGAGAAAATATTCAGTAGTTTTTTATAGCGTTTTAAAAAAATAGTTATTTGGCGGACCCGTTAGTACTTCAGTTATAGTTTATGTTTTTACTTCTTTATAGAGGTACTCATCCCCGGGGTATTTACTTAGAAAAAAAAGGATTTATATACAATTTTTATAAAATTCTAATAATTAAAATAAAAGGTGCTGCCAAGTTGGCAGTACCATTGAATCGGTAAAATTGCGTACTTTCACTACTTATTCTCTATTTTCTCTTTGAAAAAAGAAATATTTTCACGGGAAAAAAGTACATTTGAATGAATTTACTAAGGTACCTCCACATAAAATTTTATTAAAATTCATTGAGTAGTTTTTACGCGATGCAATCACAGACAGAAATTCTAAAAATTGGTGTTCTGTATTCAATTTCGATTACTATCTGCAACAGCAACATAATTTTCAAAAAATATTTCCTTTACAAAAATGGTCCTGTTATAGTTTTTTATTTGTAAAAATTTGCTTGTGCTAATTAAGGAAATTCCAAACTATATAAATTTAATTTTATTTTAACCATTTTTAAATGAATTAATATTTATTCTGGCTTAAGTTCTTTATTATAAGGAAATAAATAATAATTAGACACAAGCAGAATTTAATGCATTTTCTAGATCGCTACATCCATCTTCAGCATTCTTCGTATCTATATACGAGGTAGTTTCAAGTGTAATTATTTTTCTATTTATACAAATTATACAAAGAAATAGAAATTCCTAGAAATTTAGTGGAGATTGTTATCACCGCCTCGGCTGGCCATGCAGAAGCCTACACGATCGGTCCAATTTGTAAGAACATTATCTATTGTGTGCAGTTGTATTTCACCAATGGCTTCACGAATATTATCCTTTAAAGCTCCGAGCTGGCCAGCTCCTCTTCAATTTTTCGTTCAACATGGACCGATAACGATCGCCATTGACTGTAACGGCCACTCCTTGCTCATTTTCGAAGAAAAATGGCCCAATTATGCCTCTGGACCAAAATCCGCACCAAACAGTAACTCGTTTTGGGTGCATCGGCTTTTCAATGTATGCGTGCGGGCTTTCTGTGCCCCAAATGCGACAATTTTGCTTGTTTACACACCCGCTTCATCATCAAAATGAGCTTCATCTGAAAAGATGATTTTTTTTTTGCAAAATCGGCATCTTCTGTAAGTCGATTGCAGACCCACTTAGCGAAGTGAATACGCATTGGATGGTCAGTTGGCTTCAACTCCTGAACCAATTGGACTTTTTATGGCGTCATACCAAGGTCTTTATGCAAAATTCGTCTCAATGATATCTCCGGAATGTTCAATTGTTGAGAACGACGGTGAATTGATGTTGATGGCGCTTCACGCACACTTTCTGCCACAGCAGCAATATTCTTGGGTGTAACAGTAAGAGTAACAGTCTTAAAATTTGATGTGGAATACTTTCAAAGCAAAATCGGACAATATACTGTCAGGATGCACACGACGTGCCGGGCACTGCTAGTAAAAAATAAAATTTTAGTGAAATCGGTCAACCGAAAACCGATGCGGCGTAAAACGGGTTAATCCTGCAAAAAATCGACGAAGAATAGATTAAAAAATTTCAAAATTGATTTGAAAACTCTGATGAACGTCTCGAGCAATGGACATATAGAAGGTTTTTGATTTGATAATTATCTATAGTTAAACTTTGTTTCAGAAAAAAAAGTACTTACAAAAAATTAGATCCATTATAGCCACTAAGGCAGCTATAAATTGCTGGCGTTAGAAATGGTTAAGCTAAGGCTATAGTTACACCAATAAAAAAAAATTGAAACAGTACAAGAACTGTGTAATTTCAA
This sequence comes from Phasia obesa, assembly GCA_949628195.1. Classification (NCBI taxonomy): domain Eukaryota; kingdom Metazoa; phylum Arthropoda; class Insecta; order Diptera; family Tachinidae; genus Phasia; species Phasia obesa. The sequence continues at coordinate 39,989,562 of OX451216.1, read as the reverse complement.
TTTCTGCAAATTAAAGTTTTTTTTAACAAACAAATTCAATCAACAACGAAAGTATTTCCTACAGATAGCAGCAAGAAAGAGTACCACTGAAAAAAGACAAAAAATATAGAAAACATTTACTTAAATTGCAACCCTCTTTAAAACATTTTTTAATGCCACCACTGGTTTTTAGGCCGGCCCGGTGTTCAGTTAAAAAATTCGTACACCTTTTGCCATTATACAATGCAATGCATTACATTGTATAATGTAACAGCAAAATCTGTAAAATAAAATCGTAAAACTTTAATTGAAATACTCAAGCAAGAAATAAATCTAAGACAAAAAAAACTAAAACAACAGAAGTCTATAAACAATACTGGCAAACAAGATCCTACATTCAAATCAAAATGATGTGTGATATTGATGACAAAAGAATCTTAAGAATTAAAACTACCACTATTTACTCACTTGCTTGCTACAGCAGTAAGATAAGAAATACAGAAATGCTGGTAAGTATTGATATTTTTTTAGCACAATGGATAACAAAAAAAAAAACAAAAATCAAATCAAATCACTGCCACGGGCCGACCGGTGTTGCGTCACAATAACAAAAAGAAAGGATCCCTAGAAGAAATCAACAAACACACACGAACGCACTATTAATACAATATTACATAAATTCCAATAGACAAGAAGAAAATATTATTGATAACTATTAAATCATTGAAACAACATTGAGTTTAATGTTTTGAAAAGCCAGCAAAAGGAATTGCTTCTAAGAAAATATTCTTCAATGAAAAGAATCCTCAGGACCGCAAAAGATGACACACATACACTTCGATAATGTTAAGTAAGAATAGGGAGAAAGAAATATTTTTTTTTCTTTCTTTTTTGGCAAAAACAATGTTGAATCACATGTCCTATTTAGCTCGAAAATGAAAGAAAAATCAGAAACCGTTTGATTTTGTTTTACACACGCTGAATAAATAAGATTAGAAACAGTTTATAGCGAACTTATATGGCACTACAACAACATAGATTATTATTTTTCACAAAAAATTTCTGCAAAATTTATATCAAAAAGCGTCACTTTGATGACTCATATTTATTATTTGACGAATCGAGATAGGTAAATAAGGAGTCGGCTTTCTAAGTGTTTAAAACTTCAGTATATCGTATGATTCTAGCCATTCTGGGAAGGATTCCCAACTTCATTAATCTAGCCTGCAAGTATATTGTCCCTTTCTCGCCTAAAAACAATTATATTCCATGTTGTCGGGTAATATAATGGCCATTGTTATGAAAACTTAAAGCTTCTCAGCTTAAAGCTGAGAAGCTTTAAGTTAAGTTAAGTTAAGTTAAAGCTTCTCAGCTTAAAGCTGAGAAGCTTTAAGTTTTCATAACAATGAGACTCGCCGGCTATACATATGGCATAGTGCCAAGTGTTACTAAAACGGCTTCCTTGCGTGCCTCAGGTAACAAAATATCGTTTTAAATTTTTATGACAGACTTCATATAGGCAGTAGGAAACTCATTCATAAAATTTGTTGGTATCCACTTGTATTTTTCGGAGTTTTTTTTTAAATAAAACAATATAATAATTCATCGCGATTGTTATGGCGAAGCACAAAGATGTGCAGCAAAAATTCAGTTAGTGGAATTACAATCAAACTTTCAAATATGAATTTACATTTACAATTTATCTGTAGTAAAGAGAGCCGATATGGTAATCCAATGTGAGAGTGATTCTCGAATCTGTTAAAGGCAGAGTCAATAAAATAGACTTGAGGATTCAGCTTTTGATATTCACACTGATAAAAATGTCACGTATAATTAACGTATTGTAAAAAATGCTAAGTTTTCACGAAGCTCAATATTTATACTTCGCTCTCATATTTATTCTGGGGTGAATAATGACGGTAACGGGTATTTGAAAAAACGTTCATACACCCTAAAAAATTTGCCTTTGCATTCAAACGATCAAATTTGTTCATACACTCATATTGACTGTTGATTTTAAATCAATCAAATCATGTTTCTTGTAGACTATGATTTTAATCATCAAAGCCTTCTTATTAATCAATTCCGATATTTGTTCTCTCTGATCTAAAAATTTATTTTGATAAAAAATAAAAAAAGGAAAAATCAACTCATATGAATTGTTGCATATGGGCATATGGAAAGTGTTTTTTTTTTTGCTTTTGAGCTTTAAAAGAACTTTATTCAAATAATTACTGTGCTTTGATGTTTGACCACCCTACTCGCAACTAAACAAAGTCAACGCTCACGATGCTAATTTTATCTAATGCTGGCTTTTGTTGAGTGATAAAATGTGAATAAAACAGATTCACAACTAAATATAATCAGCATTTGCTAGCACTATGGTGATTTTATTCATCGCTGAGTTTTGTTTGATGATTAAATGTGAATAAGAATTTTTGTATGATTAAATCAAACAAAATGTGAGTGAAACCAAACCAAGAGTGAATCAACGTGCTTCGAAAGTTGATAGCAAAGCACCTTGTTTTGAGTTGATTTAGTAATAATCTACTTCCGAAGCATAAACAATATTGTTATCAAATTACAAGTTATTTGAAACAAAGGGCAAAATTGAAAGTAAATGTAAATAAAAAAGATATAATTATAGACTCGTATATTACAATTTAAATGATGGTTTGGACCTGGAGGCCTGCTTTTATAAATTGTATTTTGATTTGCAGTCTTACTATAAACGACCGTTTTGATTGTTAACGTATTGTAAAAAATGTTTTACCAGAAAATATTAATTTTTGAAAAACAGCAATATGCTTTAACACCTTTTCTCTTGCTTGGCATATCTACTTTTAAGCAAGTATAAAGTCTCGAGTATTTTGTAGTTCATAGTTAATATTTTAAATTGAGCCCCATCCTATGAGTAAATTCTAACACATTAGCAGCGTAATTGTTAAGCATAACTACAATTCTATGATTTTATATATAATGCAGTTTCGTATTGAGGTGTGAACGGTATACAATTCAGAGACACTTTCATATACAAAATGAGGATTCCGAAACTCCGGTTTGAGTCAACATCACTTATTGGATTTTACTTATTGAACGAATCCATAATAAGAGTTAATCGGAGCATATAAATTTTATCAAAACTCAGAAGCTTGTTTTTTAATGGCTGTAAATTTTAAGGGCCGATGTTGATTTTAATAAAACACAAATTTTTTAGGAAATCAATGTCATTTCTTTTTATTTTAATAACATTGGTATGGATCCATTATGTATGGAACAAAATATTGACCAATTGGCCGCCGTGACCTCGGTGGGACACTTCTATCCGATGCTTCTGATTTTCCATGAAGCTGAGGCATGGTAGAGGTTCTATGCCGCTAATACTTTAGCTCTTGAATTGTTGCTGGCTTATCGGCGTACATCTTTTCTTTCAAATAACCCGAAAGAAAGAATTCCAACGGTGTCAAATCACATGATCTTGGTGGCCAATTGACATCGCCACCATGTGAGATACCACGTCCATTGAATTTGTCGCGCAAAAGAGCCATTCTTTCATTAGCTGTGTGGCAAGTGGCACCGTGCTGTTGAAACCACATATATCGTTCACGTCCATATCTTCCAATTCGGGCCTTAAAAGTTCATTATCATCTCACGATAGCGAACACCATTCATAGTAACTGCCTGACAGGCCTCATTTTGGAAAAATACGACCCGATGATGCCGCCGTATTTGTGGGTGCATTGGTTTTTCGAAAATCACTATTGGATTAATATTCGCCCAATTCTGCTTTTGACGAATCCACTGAGGTGAAAATGTGTCTTATCACTGAAGATGATTTTCTTCGAAAATTGATCATCCAATTCACAATAAGCCTAAATAACTTTAACGCATTGCTCGATTGTGAATCTTTTCATGGTTCAAATTGAATTAGTCTGAAATTGAGAAATGTCAAATTAAATGCAGAAAAAAGCTTGACGTTTAGATGTGGTTCACATTTACTTCTTTATTCAAATTAAAAAAATGCCTTGAAATTTTTTTTGCGCGTCTTTAAACTAACATTTAAATACGCTATTGAAAAAGTAAAAAAAAAAGTTTAAAAAGAATTTCTAAAAAATCACATGTCAACATTATTAATACCATCAAATTAAAAAAATGAACATACGATACCTTAAACTCACAATATCAATACAAAAAGTATAGCACTTGGATGTTAAAAATCTAAAATTTTCCTTAAAACGCTACTGTGACTTGCGACTTGATTTCAACAACAAAACAATGATAATTTTACAGGTATTTTTTTACTTTTATTCCTGCAGAAAAAGTATCGTTGGTTTTTCGTTAATCATGCTCATCCAATAAAGTAGTGATCGTAAACTATTTTTTAAAGAAAAAACAAAAAAAAAACTATACCAGCAAACATCTGCCTCCTTGTTAATAAAACTTTATAATAAAAAATGTTATCATTGTCACCTCTATTCTTTTTGCAAACAAAAGAAATTCATTTTTTGGCTTTTCGTCTGAAAAAAAACCAAATAAATATCCTGCTTACAGCCTATTCATGCTGAATTATCCTGTCAATACCTTGGCATTATTACAGTCATCATAATTTTTTATATCTATTGTTAGTGGGTTTTTTACTGTATTCGTTTCGCCGAACACTTGTGCGTTTAATTGAATGAAATTATTTTTTTATTTGTAACTCAAATGAATATATGATACGATTAAATAAAAAGAAGTTAATATTTAGTATAAATGTGATTAAACTTAGTTAAGCTAATTTGAAATGGTTTATTTTGACCATCTCAAATAAATATAATTGTTTAGGAAATAATATTTATTACTAACGGAAGTCATGTGATTAAGAAATCAGCTGCTGTGTGGTATTAAGGATGTTATACTGAAATAGAAATATTTTAAACACTTCCGTGAGTAATTCTTTGCAAAGAAATTCTTTAAGTAATTTAGACAAAACACAACGTGTCACTTCTCTTAATCCTTAAATAAATCTGTACTTTTAAAATCGCCACAATAAGTTAAATAAAACACAAACTGATTTATTAATATCTATACAATTTTTTATTTAAAAAACAGTGTTCCGATAGAGACGTGTTATTCACGTATATGTGTTTATTTCTTGAAAATAACAGTAATTAAAACTTAGTTCGCTATTTAAACAAGTATAAAAAAATAAACTAAAAAAATTAAAGGGTGTTCCGATAGTGCGTGATTTGTATGTATATAAGTTTTGAACCAAAATAGGTAGACTCTTGAACTTTTCACGAAAGGTGTACAACTGTGCCCACTATAGCAACTAATACTAAAACTTATAGGGTATTCCAAAAGTAACGTGCTATTTTCGTTTATGTCTTAAAATTTGCAAACAGTAATTAAAACTATGTTCGCTTTAAAAACAATTATACAAAATTAAACCTAAAAGTTAAAAGGTGTTCTGATAGTGACGTGATTTGCATGTATATGGCCTAAGCTTTGAACGATAATAGGTAGACTCTTGAAGTTTTTACAGGAGGTGTACTACTATGGCCACAAAAAAAAAGTAAAAATTAAAGGGTGTTCCGACAGTGACGTGATTTACATGAATATCGACTAATTTTGAACCATAATAGATAGACTCTTGAAATTTTCACTTACTGCGGCCTATATAATAAAAAGCAAAAAAGTAAAAGGATTTCCGACAGTGACGTGATTTGGATTTATATGTCCTAATTTTTAAACTATGATAGGTAGACTCTTGAACTTTCACAGAAGGTATATTAATATGGTCTTTATAACAAATAGTTTTTGAACCGTAATAGGTAGTCTCTTGAAATTTGTACAGAAGATATGTTGCAACGGCCGCTATGTTAATTACTAAAAAGAAAAGGGTGTTCCGACAGTGATATGGTTTTCAAGTATATTGCCATATTTTTGAATCATAATAGGTAGACTCTTGATATTAAGGGAATTACCATGACCGCTATAACAATTTAATAAAATTAAAGGGTGTTCCAACAGTTACATGATTTGTTCCCCAATAACATGTTTTTCACTTATATTGCCTTATTTCTTTAACCGCAGCAGCTAGGCTCCTAATAGGCTGACATTTAAATTTTACACATATTATATTTAACAATATCTACTGTAACAACAAGGAACGAAAATAAAAATAATAAAAATTAAAGAATATTCCTGGGTGTCGCGAATTTAAGCAATTTTACCTTCTTTTCTAAATGTTATGGGCAAACACTTGATATTTACACAGGGCTTTTAGTATAAAAAAATAATTTAAAATTTAATGGTGCCCCATAAGACGTAAAAAATTAACAACTTGTACTAAACATAGTACAAAACCCTAGCCCGACTCGCACTTAACTGATTTATTTATCATAGACTTAAAATATGAGAAATTGCTATTGGTTCAATTTCATTAAAGATACCTTTTGATTATTTGATTTTACCACAACGTTATTTTTATAGATGATATTAGTATTAAACTAAACCTTCTTGAATTTTAATATGGAATTTTGACTTTAATTAGTCGAACTACTTACATAGGAATGAATGCTTCTTAATAAATATTTTCCAAGCTTTTCTTATAGCAGATATGCTGTATCTATGCTGAATGCAGTATTTAAATTCAAGCTTTTCCTAAACCAAGATTTTCTTATGGCTCTATAAGTTGTTTGGATGCTTCCATTTGTATCCATTATACCGATGACTTCAATATACCTTACGACAATTAAAAAGTAGACATCCAATCTAGAATCTGGAATGTTTCTCGAATACCCTTGGAATTCACTACAAAATCATGAATCATGTTAAATTTTTGTACGAACTGTAATTAATAAAATTTGGAAAATAAGGGATAATAACTAATCAATGCTACAACTTTCAAAATAATTCCCGAAGTCGTACCTGCATCTCCAGCTGACAAACTCAAAGTCAGTTAAATGCCAAAATGAAAAATCCAATTAAACTATTCAAACAACTTTAAGGACAACCACTACTCAGCTTTAGACAACAATTGAATACAAACAAAATCTTTAGAGGAAATGTCACCTTTATTCTGCCTTTAAAATTTGAAAAAAAAACGCAAAAAATTACACCGGTTAATAAATCCGGAACAATACTGCACACACACACATTGCTCAATATTTTCTACAAATACAATGATTCTGCCAAATGGCATCTGCCTTCTGGCAACAGTCCAATAGACAGGCATTCAGATAATTTTGAGATTTGGCAGCTTGCCTTAGATTGGTGGCGCACTTACTGTAAAACCATTTGCGCACTTTACCATCATGTTTTCAATTCAAAACAAGAGACAGGAGCACCACCACACCACTATCACAATCAGGCAACGTATTAAAATTAAAAAATATCAGAAATCTAAAACTATTTTTACACACATATTTCACATATTTACACTCATGTGCCAAACGTATAAAGGAGCAGGCAGACATACATGAGGGCAATTCTTGAAGTCTCTAAAATTAAAAATATGTTAATGTACCAGTAGGCATCTTCATAAAAATCAAACCTGCACGGAGGATATTTTTTGTTTTATTAAAGATTTTTTTATTCTGCCTGCGTAAATGATTGAAGTTCCAGTGAATACTTTTCAAAAACACCGGTTCTTCTGGGATGTCTGGTGTTTACAATTGTTTTGATTTTGCCACACTGTATGCTACACAAAATTTGGTGTTTTTGTTGTTAGTGGTGTTAGTAGTATTCGTACAAGTACGCTTGCGTTCATGTGTGTAAATAGGAAAGTAATTGCTTGGTTGGCAGTTATTTCAACAAAGTTGACAGCTGCCCTGGTGGCATCATCCCCTAAAACTAGCAAAAGAAATTTGTTACAAGACATTTATGAAAAAGACGTTGAACATGGAAGTGTTAAAGATCTTGTTGAACTACGTCATCACAAAGCGAAGATCGTTTTCTTTTAACATCCCTTTTCCTTGTTTTCGAAAATATGATTTTTTTTTCAAGATTCTAAAAGTAAAATGCTGAAGAACAGTGATTTCTAATACTACCTCGGACATTGACTCTTCTACATCTGCCATAGCTTCAAAACAATACAAATAATTCAAGCCAAAAAACAACAACTATTACAAAAGTAATCACTTTTATTTATTTATTTATTTTTTTTTTTTTTTCTTGATTGCAGTACCTGGAGACATTTTTCCTTTGGAAGTTGTAGTGGATGTCGTCTTTTGTTGCAGATTACAACAAAAATATTTTATTCATTATGATTTCTTCCAAATTGGGTAATGCAACCTCAGCGGTTGTTTCTTGTGAAAGACAAAAAAATCCTGTGTTTTTTTAGTTCCTCTTTATTTCTTTTCGCTACCCAAAAGTTTTTTTGGCATGTGCAAGCATTTATCAGATACTCGTATGATTATTTTTTAATAATAAATAATTTGTTACACGACACAACAGCTGGAACCTTAATATAAGAATTTTTATAAAGAATGCGCAAGTTTTCATCGGTGATTTGTAAAAATCACTACTTTTTGCCCCTTACCAACGTTCCAGCCTAATAAAAATACTTTATTTATTTATATAAACATACTATATAAAAAATCCCAATTAAGCTCTTGTTTTTGAAAGTGGTATAAGTCAAAATTTTTAAAATTTTGACTTATACCAGCTAATCAGCTATTTCATATCCGATCCTAATAATATAACATAATCTGAAGTTGATAAATTGACTTTATTTTTTTGTTTGTAAACAAAATACCATTACTGAATATTTTGATAGTGGTATAAGTCAGTCTGTTTGCAAAGTTTGGCTAAATAATTATTAGTAATTTTGTAACGTCTTCAGATAACAGTTCAGGTATGATCAGGTAATTCTATTAATGTAAAAATGCACAATATATAGTTAAATCTAGACATTATACGGCGAAGAAGTATAAGATATGCTCCCAAGAAATGGAAACAAATACGAACAAATGGCTCAAAAAGCATTCATATCAATTCGACGGATCAACTGGAAGAATCAAATAAAATAGATCAGATTTCTAAAAAATTCCGCATTCGGTGTTAGACCTTTCACCTAAAATAGGAAGGCCAAGAATATACGAAAATATTGATTTGCTTACATTGCATACAACCATTAGACCAATAACAGAAGAAAAAATAAAGATCTGATGGATTTACTACCCCACATGCCACTAATTTTCCACAAACACTTTATTTCCCTAATTACTAAAAAATAAATTTTTTTTTTATAAATTATTAACATAATAATTAAAATTAAATTTAATATAAATAGCAATGAACTTAGGCCTACCGCCTAAATTTGAATAATAATAAATAATGAATAATAATAATAATAAATTAATAAATTAATTATTTAGGCTTAAGTTCTTAATTATAAAGAGATAATAATAATTAATTTTTAATAAAAATGTTTCCTTGATGGTTTAAGTCATTTATAAAGACACACAGTTAATTTTAAAAATGGTATAAGTCATTTCAACCTTTCAAAACCACATTTCCTTTTAAAAATGGTTATAAATTTTACAATCATAATAAATACTTATTTGTTGGCACCATTTAATTGTCAAAATATTTTATTCCATAAAACAAAAATATTTTTTAATCCCTTAAAATGCAAACCTCTTAATATCTCGAAACAAGAAATATATGACTTATACCACTTTCATAATTAAGGGCTCAATTTTTTGTTTACTAATAATATATCATGGGCTATAAATACAACATTATTTTGTAATATTAATAAAACTTTGGTTTTGATTTGAAAATTTTATAGTTCAAATCACAATCAATAGTCATATATCAGTTACTAACAAAATTTTAATTATCGTGACCATAGTATTGTTTTAAACCACTATAAGTTATTCATTGCAACCATACATTGTTGCAGTGAATATAATATGGTTTTTATGACCATACCACAACCATGTTTTTCTTTGCGTATATATTGTTGTGAAATTCGGATGCGCAGCAGAGTAAAGCAAAATCTAACATTACAATTATAAAGGATATACATATAAGCTTCGGCGTGGCCAAATATAGTACTCTTACTTTTTTTTTGAGATGTGACTTAGAGGCATTAAATGAGCGTTATGACCATTTTAGTTTTTACCAAAATTGGCTTTTATTTAAAAACACAATTTTCATATAAAAATCTATTTTTAGTTTAATAAAATAAAATAAGGTTAAGTATTTTTGAGAGAAGTGCAATTAAAATTTCAATTAAAAGTTTCGTATTAAAATATATATTTCGTTAAAATTATAAAAGAATTATATTCCTTCACATCATAAAACTGTAACAGGGCCACTTCTGTACATAAAATATTTTTTGAAAATATTGTTACTGTTGCAGATTGTAATCGAAATGGAATACAATACAGCAATGTTTAGAATTTTTTGTCTGTCTGTCCATCTGTCTGTGTTCACATCACGTAAAAACTACTGAATGAATTTAAATAAAATTTTGTAAGGATTTACCTTAGTATCTGGATTCAAATATAGGATACTAATTTGCAGAAAAATATCGTATTTCGAAGAGAAAATACTGAAAAAGTAGTGAAAGTACGCAATTTTATCGATTTTAATTTACTACAAACTTGACAGCACCTTTGATTTTTTGAAAGCGGGATATTTTAAACACTATTTACAGAACTCTAGAATAATTTGAGAATTTAATATAAATTTTAGAATTTTAGAGAAAATATATAAACCGTTAACCAAACACTGCAAAAGTAAGAGTCTTAAAATTTGGTATGGATTTCATTCTAAGCTAAATCGAACAAAATAATGTCTGGACGCCCACGAGTGGCGGGCGCAGCTATTCATAGAATATATTTGGATCGACAAATTCTAGACTATGTTGATTCTTTTAAATGCTTAGTTGTTGCTTTTAAATGAATTCTAAATTTTGATAATTATAATAATTCACTTGCTTATAGAGTATCCTTTATTTTAGGAACTCAAGTTAACTACTGCGTTGAAGTTTTTTCTCCTACATGAACTTGTAAGAAAAAGTGTTCCATATGTCTTTGGTGTGAGAACACAGAAACGCCACCAAGTGTCTGAATTAGGGTGCTCATTTCACAATTATTTTAATTCTCGTAGTTTACTTCTGTTGTGAAAAATTATGAAATTGACTGAATTTTCGTTTCTTAATTCTACACGAAATTTTCAACTTCATGCAATGGATATCTTTTTTGATTTGGCTACTAACTAGCTTGAGATGCCAACAGCCTCATCCACCCCATGCACTTTCTCCGATCGTTAAATATCATGCCATGTATTTCATCGAAATTTTTTGGCCAGATTACCCCATTTAGGCGACATATTCATTGACATTATTTGTGCTGGTACGACCACAACGGAACTCAGTAATCCATTTTTTAATCATTGAAATTAATGGTGCAGAGCCAAAATGGCTGTCAAACTAAAAGACGTAGCTTGCTTACACTAGTCCAGTAATAGATAACCGTTAATGGGAATCGTGTTACATTGAAAGTAACTGTGCTGGATATACAAAAAGTCACGGAATTATCAAACTGATATTGTATTAACCTAAATAATAAGTTTAGAATTGTTCTTTTTTTTAGTTTTTAGTTAGAAATTGTCTTAAATTTGTTAGAATTTTTTTTATGTAATTTTATTCAAAGTAATTAAATTATGTTTAAACAGTCTAAAATGCCTCAAAACATAAAAAATAATTTTGGTTTAAAAATGATTTAAAAAGCTAATTTTTTATAAAAAATTCTTTATATTTTGTGTGAAAATTTGTTTAATAAACTTCTTTTAAATCAATAATATTGTGTGTGAATTTGGCTGTAAATCAATTAAAGGCATTCAACAATTACATATCTATGTGTGTTTCATGATAACCCTTTATAAAACAAATTAATGACAAATAATACTTATTGGTCAAAATAAAAGAAATACATCAATATTTAACTTGATAGCTGACCCTTGATAATTATAGAAGACCAAAATGCATACAAAAAAAAATAATATTGTAAAAATCCCCTACAGAATCTTGTTGTTGAATTCATTTTATCAATTGACGACAATCAGTCTCATTGTTATTCCCGTTTCTTAATAATTTCCCACATTTGTGCACTATTAGGTTGTTTCGATTTGTTTACTGCATAAGAAACGTTTAGATTCCTTACAAGTATTTGTATGAATATTTATTTATGAATTTCAATACATTTCCATAACAAATGTGTAAATGTGTGTGCATATCAGTTTATATCGACTACTTAAGTCCACCTTATAACGTAACCAGGTGTTGCTTTGAAATGTGTTTTAAATACAAGGTACAATTTCAATGTATGCGTGTATCTGTGTATGCACGTGTATGCTTTTACGTCTGCATGCATTTCACAACCCATTCAACAACCTCTTTTCTAGCTTTTGCGTCTTTGTTTTTTTATTTTATTTTTGTTTTGTTGCTTCTTTAATGTTTATTGTTATAAATTTGAATGCGAGAGAATTAAAAGTATGAAATCGTAAAGAAAAGTGTTAATAAAAATAAACCTAAAACAATCAGTCTAGTGCAAGTTAGGCTCACACATTTTAAGTTCTGTACTACGTTCAATACATAACTTTTAAAGTACAATAAATTGTTATTCCGTCCTTTATGAAGCACCCTTTAATTTCTGCTTCTTATGGTTCTTAATATTAACCACATATAAGATTGTGACGTTTTAATAGTTTATATACTTTTGCAAATTAAGCGTATCACACCGCGACTTCTAGGGAAAACACTTTCATTATTATTAATTAAATTTTTGTTATTTATTGTTTCAGTAGACATTTTAAAACATAAGCTGTGTAAATTAAAAGTTTCTGTTTATTACTTTTCAAATATAATTTCATATACATACATTCTTAAAATCCCGTCTCTAACGAAACACCTTTTTATTTGTAGTTTTATTTTGTATACTTGTTGTTATAGCGTACAAAGTATGTGAAATACTCTACGTAAAATTAAAGTGTCCACCTATTCCGATTCTAAAATAAGGCAACATACGTAAAATCGAGTCACTTTTGCAATATTCATTAATTTTAATTTTTATTATTTATTTTTATTTTTACCCATTCCGTTGGTCACAAACCTACATTATCATAGCAAGTTGCGTTTTCTTTTATTTATATTAGAATTATACATATAGTTCTAAGTTTTCTTTTTATTTAGCTTTAAGAAATTCTTTTGTTATCTGAAGACATGAAGTTTCAATAAATTCAATTCAAAAAAAATAATTTTTATATTTGTTATAACGAACATAATCTGCGTAAATATAAAATAGCGGTCATGATAACACACCTTCTGTGAATATTTTAAGACTTTAACTATCACACTTCTAAAATAATGCCACATACATGCATATGTACGTATAAATCACGTCAATATCTCGAAACCCTTTTATTTTTATTTTGTATACTTGTTAATATAGTGAACGTGGTGTTACTTACTATTTTAAATTTCAACTGCCTGCCTCTTACGGTTTAAAAGACATCGCATATAGGTGAAAATCGGAACACCCTATAATTTTTAGTATTTACTGTTCCAGTGGCCATAGTAATCCATAGAGATAAAGGGCGCTGACAGACGTCGTAGCGAAAAAAATAGGGTTACGTTTTTTCCCTTTGGGTACAGAACGCTAAAAAGGGTGTCCCAATAGCTGACGTAATTTGACGTACATATATGGCCTATGTCTGCTTTAACAACAAGTATAAATACTTAAAATTAGAAATTAAAGTGTGTCCCTACAGCTGATAAATATGTGATGTGTATGGCCTTATCTTCTGAACCGTTAAAGCATGTCCCAATTTGAGATATATAGGCTTATCTTTTGAACCCTTATAGACAGGCGCTTGAAATTTACACAGTCTGTGTTTTACTTTATCCACAATAACAAGAAGTTTAAAAATAAAAGTTAAAGGGTGTTCCCATGAGTGATGAAATTTAGTATGAAATTTGGTATATGGTTATAGTAGACACTCGAAATTTAAAGTGTGTATTACTATATTTATTTATTTATATATTTATTTATGGATACATTTTTACAGACTAAAATAATAAATTTAAATTTAAAAATAATTATATTATTTCAATAAATATTTTAAACTATTTTTAAATCCATTTAATGAAATACTTATAACTAAATTATTTGAAAAGGTTCATTGATAGCATACGATGTTCTATTTTAAAAAGGTAATTGTTATTTCTTAGAGATCTTGAAGGAACATACTATATAATATCATGTAGTTAATTTAGGACAATCTATTAGACCAATAACAAGACTATACAAAAAGGTAATTGTTTCAAGAGTTTTTAATGAAATTAATTCACATTTTTCCGCAAAAGAAGGAATTAGAATTGAGGGTAATGAATTAGAAAAATTTTAAAACCAAAGAGCATATTTTATAAATCTTTTTTTTAATTTGTTCAACACAATGCGTATTAATTTGGGAACTGGGACCCCAAATAAACAACGGATATTCTAATCTGGATCATAAGTAGTAAACAGTATTTTCTTAGTGTAATGATCAAACAGGTTATCAGAATTACGACGTATAAAACTTAATTAACATTGAATAACCCTTAGGTATTATATAATTTAAAGGGTTATTGAATAATAATATTCTATCAAACACTACACCTAAATGCACAATTTCATCGACGGATGATAAAGTATTACCACTTAAAATATATTTAGTGATGATAGTATTACGACATCTATGAAAAGTCATAGAAAAACATTTACTTAAATTGAAAGATAGGCCGTTACACTCAGACCAGAAAAAATATTTATCTCGGAATTTTTTTTTTTCAATCATTAAGACTAGAAATCGATTTGAAAATTTTTAAATCATCAGCATACAATAAAAAATTTAAATATTTGATACAAACACTAATGTCATTAATGAAAATATTAAATAGCAAGGGCCCTAAAACACTACCTAGAGGTATACCAGAAAATGGAACAAAAGAATGCGAAAGGACTCCACATTTATATATGGTATTATTTTTTAAAAAATTTGAAATAGCCATTTAAAATACCGCAATACCTGTATTAATATTTCTGCAACATATAATAACAAGTATTTAGATTAACAATGTCAATAGATAGGACAAGACTCTGATGCATTTATATTATGATGAATCATATAATTATCTGACATGAGCTCTTATAATTATATCATTACGCTGATGTAATGCTTATAAATAAAGTCTACACGAAATGAATTTTTATCATAATATAAATTTGACATTCATCACGTTATAAATTCATCAGGTGTGGACTCCCTGGTAAGGATAATTTTATGCTCGCTGGAACAAAAAGCATAAAAAACATAAAATTACCAGGTATAGAATGACTCATACAAAACCTGATTTAGTTGTATATAAATTCTTATTATTTGTTTAAATTAATTCTTGTTGAATGTTTAGTTAAGATATAATGCCCGTCGTCTGTCTGTTTTGAAGACGGTTTTTGTTTCATGAAAAAAGTGAATTTGTCAAAAAAATAAAAGAAATTCACGAAATTTCCAATACAATTAAATAAAACTTTTAAACTGGAAATTTACAACAATTTTTTTTTTTAAACCGAGCAATGATTGTGTTCCTTTAAGTCTCTTTCGTGCTAACCAATACTTGTACATGAATATTAACATTAAATTTTGAGACTGTATGAGGCAGCAATATCTTAACTCAATATCATAAGTACCTTTTTTAATTTTTTTTAATATTAGCATAAGACCAAGTGTTCCAGTATTTAAATTTTTTTTAATTTTTTTCGAGTGCGACTTTATGTGTTTTAATGTTTTTATCGATGTTTGCAAGCTCTAGACGTCAAAAGCATTTAATAAAGTGCGTTTTTTTTGTGGCTTTTGTTATTTGCGTTGTGTTTGCTTTTCTGTCTGCTGATTTTTTAGGGTAGATAATGAAATGGGGTACAACTTGGTACACGTACCACCATACAATTAAGTTCAATTTATCCTCTTGTACTCTATCGGCATTTAAGCTTATGAATAGGTAGAAATTTAAGTTTTATGGTGCGCATGTATGTTGGAGTTAGGTTTTATTTGTTTAATATTAAAAAAAGTTTTATTTACATGTGATTAGAAAAATGAGGGCAAAAATGTTAAATATTAAAATCAGGTAAATTTTCTGTAAATAGTTATGCAGATTGATCAGTGAGTAATATTTGCATGAGTCAGATTTAACATCTAAATAAGCGATTAATTTTCTTCAAAGCAGCCAAGTCAATATTTGATTTTGTTGACTGTAACTTCTTTAAAGATGAAGTTTATTATGGATCTGTAAAATAAATGGTTGAATGTGAAATGAATGCTTAGGAGAAAAGTAGATACTTGTAATCGTATTGAGAAACCTACACAGTTTCTTAAAATAATTATTTATACAAAATAAAAAAATCCTTTTAATTATTTCTGACCAGTCCCTCTAAAACTCTGTCACTATCTAAGATAATCGATATTTTGGGGTTATTAATGATGATTTCTATTTCACAAGTAATTCATTTAAACAGCCCCTTATTACACATTTTGTTTAAACAAATCGAAAAAATGTACAAAATAAATATAAAAAAGCAAACAATTGACACAACATTACAAGGTGTCAAACCGAACAAATTAATTGAAATTGAAAAAAAAGAACCAACAAATAAAAGTGAAAATGAAAATGAAAATGATGACACCTGGACTTAAACAAATAACCCAAAATTATAAAAAGAAAATAAACAAATGCCACACGTGAGCAAATTGATTTAGAGATTATAATAGTAATAAAAATTAATGAAAAGAATTATTAGGAATTTAGGCTGGGCCTACATATTTTATGTTAGCGCCATTGTCTTGCATTATGTTTATAAACTAAAAATTTTTAAATAAATAAACATTTTTTTTTTTGTATTTTTTGATGCCAGTTTGATGGCTATTGTCCTTATCGAATTTGACATGTAAATTGTTTTAATAATTGTGGATTAAATTTACTTTTCTAGCGGTCAGTCATCATTAATAGTATAAAAAAAAAATTTAAATCAACCATTGCTGCCTTTTATTGGATTCTATGATTAAGCGAATAGATTTTAAACATTTTGCTTTTTAATGTTGGTTTCAAATAGACTTGGAATAAAATTAATTATTTATAATAAATAATACACAAGCTTTAGAACCCCATCAGTTCAGTTCAACTACAGTATTGTTTCTTAAACATAAAGTTTTCCTGGTATCCAACTTTACGTTTACTGTTGCACAAGATGTAAGATTCGATCAGCAAGAACACTTCTTCTAGTTAGGATCTACAAAGAAATGCTATCTACAAGTTATATCTATATGCGTAAATATAAAAGTCCTTTTTTTCGATATATACATTTTAAAGCAATCGGACTAGCCCTTTACAAATGGCTGTTATTTTCAAAATATTTTAATGCTGCCCCACCGTGCGTGTGGTGTAAATTGATAAATCTAGGGAAAAAATTATATGCATTGTTAGTACAGGATATGAAAAAATAAGTAGAAACCATTAGAAAAGACTCGGCGCCAATCCCTAAAGTCCCAGCGTTATTTACAAGAAAACCTTCCCAGCTTCATTACTTTACACCATATTTCACGGACTAAAACCTTATAGTAACAACTAAAGAATACATGACGGTCAAGGCCTTAAAGATTACTGTTCGCGAGAACGGCACAAATAGCATGCGTAGCCTTTTCTTATACACAAATTGCTCTTATATGACCTAAAAATTAAAAATTTTTCGACAAATTTTAAATGTTTTTACGATATACGCAGAGAAAAACCAAGCCTGTGATATGGTTACAAGAAACACATTATGTTCTCTGTAACAATATATGGTTATGATTACTAAATTTCAATTGTTTTTTACATTAACAAGTCACGATAAACAAGTTTTTGCTAGAATTTAATCATTAAATGAAAGATAGTTAGTTTTCACTATACAATTTTTGCTAAGCTTGAAACCACACCCACATTTTTTTAATTTTTTTAAACCATAATATATTAGTAGTAAACAAAATATGTTATGTTATTTAATATTATGCTAATTACCTATAACGTTTTATAATAAAAATGCAATTTATTTGTTGGGGGAAAGAGCTAGTCCCTATACGTATTTCACTGGTTGCTCAGGCCAGATCATCAAGAAACCTTTTTCCTAATTTTAGAGAAGCCAAAAATACTCTATAAGTAATAAAATTCTACAAAACACAATGAGAATTATGATGTTAATAGAATAATATTACAGAATATTAAAGCTTCAACAAACCACCAACAAACAAACCACGTTTTTATTTTTCCTTACTGTCCTTCTACAATTGGATGGTTTTTTGCCATCACTGAATGCAGACGTAAGGTGTGATGAAAAGCATACACAAGTTAATTTTGTTCTCGCAAGAGAATCGAAAAAAACAAGGTTTGCACAAGCAGTAGCATATTTAGTTATTAATAAAATTTTTGGGAATTTAAATATTAATTATTTAATATATTATCTAATTACCCATCAAACGTTTTATAATAAAAATGCAATTCGTATGTAATCAAAGAATGACTAAAACAAACATCTAATGCTTGTTCTTAGTCATCACAATTTACTGATTTGTGATTTTATTTGCAAATAATGTTACACAATTTTTTCTTTCTGATTTTTTTTCAGCATTTTTAATTATTATTTATAATATAAAGTAAATAATATGTTTTGCTATTTTACGTGTTAATGAAATTTTCATATATTTTATATGAAATCGTTAACAAATAAAATTATAAATAACTGTAGAGATGAAATTTGAAGTCAAGATTAAGTTCGTTTTATTCTGTCTAAGAAAAAATAAATTAAATTACAAATTAGGTGATAATATTAGAGAAATTTTTAGACACCAGGAGAGCGGAATGCACATTTTCTAGACGACAGCTACGTCCTTCATCAGAACTCTTCGTATCTATCTACTTTGGGTAGTGTTTAGTTATAAGCATCATCTATTTAACCAACCAAACTCAGATAAAGGATTACGAGAGATCTTGTATTCAATTATCAATCGTCAGTTGGTGAGAAAGAAGTCTACCACTACGTAAAGCTTCCCTCTTGTTTAATACTTTTATTATGATTACCTCAACTATAATTTTTCTTTGCGTATATACTGAAGATTTTTAATTGGTAACAATTCAAACTGCAAGACCTGTATTAAAAACAAAATGCAATGAATATTCCACTGCTATTCTTATCTCGGAAAAATCCTATAATTAGCACTAATACTAAATTTTGAAAACACCTAAGGATATAAAAGATATTTTAGACAATGATAATGACATATCCGTATCAATTTAGCAAATGAGCTAAAATGTATTCACGTTGTTTTTATTATTTTTTTTCTTTTCTTTTGTTCGGTTATAATGATACTCTTTTGCAATAATGATACTCTTTTGCAATTTTTTGTTTTGTTAAATAAATATTACACAGCAACCAGTAGATCGCATGGAGTGCATACAGATCTCGGGGGATCAATAATACCCTGCGAGTTGCAATTTCTGTTTGTTTTTAGGTTGGTAGGATCTTTCTGCTTTGATATGTATTAAAAACCTTTATGGAAAGCAATGCACATAAAGGTAGTCGCTACCCCACCGAGTGCCCATTGGGAACCAGGTCCAGTCAATAGGCAGTTAAGGTGCTTTAGTCTGACCATTCTAACGCAAAATAGATTACAGGAAGGTAATCTAAAAAGAACTACTTCAGATTTTATTGAAACTTTTGTTATTTATATTCCTTTACTCTCTGAATCCAAATATAATTTTAAAAAAATTTTATCTCTTATAGTCTTTTAGCTATACAGTTATAAAAGTAGGAAAATATAGCGTTTTTATATTCTAAAAGCCCTAGGAAATTGGTTAATAGCTCATTTTAAAGAGGATTTCGTACGCTTTAATTGGATATCAATCATGAAAAAACCTAATTTAAAAAAAAAAACTTTTTCCTAAATTTAAAAAAAAAAGTTGTATAAAAATCTTTGATGTACTCACTAAGCCATATTAAAAAACATATATAAATTTAAAAAAAATTAAAAGGCACTATCTTCAAGATTTTTATAAAACTTTTTTTTTAAATTTAAAAAATAAATTTTTAAAAATTTGATTTTTTCATGATTGATATCAAATTAAAGCGTATGAAAACCCCTTTAAAATTAACCAACTTCCTAGGGCTTTTAGAACTGGAATTAGCATATATTTAATCCTCGAGCGCATATGCAAAAACGCGATATTTTCCCACTTTTATAACTGTATAGCTAAAAAACTATAAGAAATACAATTTTTTTATATTATATTTGGATTCAGAGAGTCAAGGAATATAAATAACAAAAGTTTCAATAAAATCTGAAATAGTTATTTTGAGTGCCTTGTGGATTTGACGTGGAATTACCCATTTGTAATAATGAAGTTGAAAATTATAAAATTAAAAACCAAATATGTATATATTGTTTTGAAATTGGCAAAAATAACAGAGTAAGGCAATATTTATTACTAAGGTGAAAGGTATATAAGATTCGGCATGGCCGAATATAGCACTTTTACTCGTTATTCATTGGGATTGACAAATTTTTGATTTCATGTAAATATGGGGTTTTATGTAATAATGGGGTTTAAAGTACTTAGGGATTGAAACGTATCACGAACGTTTTGATTTAAAAAAGTTCTCGTCCTTCACTATAAATAATCAGGAAAAAATAAAATACTGTGATTGATACAGTTGTTGGTAGGGATAGCACATTTAAAAAAAATTTATCCATGACCAGTTATACCAACTGAAAATGAGCGTCCAGTTATACCAACTGAAAATGAGCGTCCAGTTATACCAACTGAAAATGAGCGTCAGAGAAATAACGGTTTTAGATTAAGTTAGTCCCTACAACAACTCGGGGATTAATGTTACAACTGATTATTTCTCACAAACTCTCAAAAACATTACGTGTTTGGAATGACATGTTAGTGTATTTTATGTGCTTTATGTTTAAAATTACATTTTAGACAAATTTTGTAAAGAGTTTTCAGGGATTATTCATTTAAGATATTCCAGGCATTATTCATTTCATTCTTTTTTAAATTCGCTTTTATTTAAAAATAAACTGAAAATAATCTAAAGAACGAAATCTAATCGATCGGAATTGAATGTACAGAATCGAAACCATTCAAATCGAAATATTTGACATGTCTTTTAATACATTTAAAAAAAAAATCACTTTTTACTTATCACAAACACATAATGAATTCCTTATAATTTATCTGAAAAACAGATCAATTTATTTATGTAAACAAACAACATCTACATATTTAGCGTTAAATGGTTTCTTATGAAAACTTCATTTATTTCTTTCAACGACCAAAACGCTCAGGCATAAAAAAGTAAAAGTGATTCTAATTATCATTGATGTAAAGGTTAAAATGCCCCCACAGTAGTTCTAGCTGTTGTTCGCAATAAATCGATTAAAATTGATGATTAAATGTGTTAATGTGGGCACATTATGTTAACCTCAGGAAACGAGAGTGTTTCTAACAAAACATTTTCCCAAAAAGGACTTGATTTTAAAATTCATAATCAATCACACACCGTACTTGTTCTCTCAATCAGAGGTTATATCAAATTTTATTTTCTCAGGAAATTCTAAAAATTTATTCATTTGATTTTTTTTAATTTTCCAATTTCCATTATTTTGATTGCTGTCACTTTTTACTGCTTGTTAATCTATTGCCAACAAATTGTTCATTAATGTGGGTCTATTATTTATTTTCATTTTTACAAATCACAATAACAAGGATCATTTGATTTGCCCTAACAAAAAGGATGGTTGAAATTTAACATTAAATTCAAATTTTACTTTATTTTCAATTATAATTACGAGCAGAGTTTAGGAATAAAAAGATTTTATTAGAAAGATTATTTTATAACAAATATTTTTTAAAGTGTGATTAATTACAACAAGAGAAATTGCGGTTCAAGAAAATACATTTTAAAATTCTAATTGATTTTTTGAATTGCATTTATACAATAAATTATGCCACAACTTCTTAAAGTACATTAATTTTCCGCACATTACAAAATCAATAATAAATAACACTTGTAACAAATCCCTCTCATTAGAACTAGTTCTTCATTTTAATTCTCTACCTAAATGGGATTAGCTGTCGCACACAAAACAACACTTGACCACAATATTAAACTTTCACAGTTTCCCATAATGAATTCGGAAAAAACACAACGGAAAAATTAAAAACCATTATATTTCCCAGCCAAAGAAAAAAACCATTGGAATAAAACGACTGTATGAAAATTAGCAAACTGCCTACCTGTCTCATCATTTTCTAACACCTCCGCCTCTCAAAACCGAAGCACAAATATTTACCTGTGTTTATTAAAAATTGGTTAGGATTTTCCTTTATTTTGCAGGCTGCTGACGGTGAGTGGGAAAAATAACAAACAGTAGGGTTTTTTTGTTTAAATACCGAGTATCAAATAGAGTCAAGTGCGTCACACAATGAGGACGATGATGATCTTGTGGAAAAACTGTTGAGAAGGAAGCGTATTTCCCCAGTAGCTGATTTTAGGTGTTTCCTAATGGCATTTAATAAGTACCTGTAGAGATGTGAAAATAAACAGTGTTTAAGGAATTAGTTTAATACATAAGTGGTTTCAAGATACACAAGATTCATGTTGTGAAATTCAAGTGGTTTTTTAGGGAAAAACTATGGATTTTTTTTTAGGGAAAGTGGAAAATTATGTTTGTCCTCTGTTGTTTTTCCCAGTTTTTAAAATACTTGTTGTGTGTATTTGAAATTGAGATGTAACAAAGTAGTTTTCATCAATTTGAGCTAATGTGTCAAAAGTTTCTTTAATTATTCATAATGCAATTTTCACACGTTAAACTTTGGAACAAAGAATGCGACGACTGAATTCAAATCGTTTTTTAGCTTTCTTTGGAGTTGTTAACATTTGAATCAAATAGTTTAGGTTACTTATATAAGGTTACGGTTAATTATTGGCAATTAAAGATATCAATCAAATAAAAGACCAACTGAAACACGTATTGTTCCATACCTCCGTACAATATAAAGATACGGCGAATAAAGCCTACATCCATATCTTGTGTAAATTTCAAATCTCTATAACGGTTTAAAAGATAAGACCTTACTCGGTCAAATCACAGCCTCTAAGTGGTTTCCCGGTTGTTGATGACTTTTAACACCGTGACACCAATGCTTCTTGGGGGTATATGGGGAAGCTGTACCCTAGCTTGCTGGGGACTGAAACTGGATGACACAGTGATTTCCTTAGTAACTGTGACCGGTAATTTGTGAAATTGCTACAAGGGCCTTGATAGACATGTAGTAAAACCATCCTTAGATTAAGGCAATACGTTAGGCACTGATGCAAATCTGTATCTTATCTGCAAAAAAATATTTTATTATTTTAGTTCCAGATTCCCCAGAGAGAAGCGTTAGTGTTTCTATGAAGAAGTAAAAGAATTGCTTTATTTTGTAGCTTTCACGAAGCACTACAATAATTGTTCGGCGTACTTAACTGCTTATAAACAGCAAAAAATAGGCTAAATAAATGCAACTGCTTCCAAATTCTGTTTCTTTTTTCCTAGGGCTTTATTCAGCAAGTTGTGACAAAATGACAATGTCGTTTTTTAACCGACTTCAAAATAGAAGGATGTTATCAATTCGTCTGAATGTTGCTTTTTTATGTATGTAACCGCAGAACTCAGAAATTTCTGAACTGATTTTGAAAATTTTTTTCTTTATTTGAAAGGTTATGCTTTCAGATTGGTCCCATTTTAAAAACAGTTCATTATATTAAAAATTAAAGGGTGTCCCCATACAACATAAATGTTTTTTAAGAGTATTACGAACCGTAAAGGGCACCAAATTAAGATTTTAAAAAATTGAGTGTCGCTGTAGCTCCCAACAACAGAAATTAATAAAAAAAATAAATTTAAAATTTAAAGGGTGTCCCCATAGGTGACGTAATTTGACCTATTTGGGCCTATCTTTTGAACGGTTATAGACAAAACCTTGAAAATTTGACAGAATGTCGGTTACTATGACCGTTATAATGAAATGTATAAATATTCAAAATTTTAAATTAAAGGGTACTCCAATAGTTCATTTATTTGATGTATATGCCCATACTTTTGAACAGTTATACACAGACCGCTGAAATTTTCAAAGAACCTGTATTGCTAAAACAGCTATATCAAAAAGTATAAAATTTGAATTTGGAAATAAAAGGGTGTCCCAATAGTTAATGTAATTATATGTATGTTGCCAAACATTCGAACTGTTATAGACAGACAGCTGAAATTTACAACGAACCTGTATTGCAAAGTCCACTATAGCAAGTATACAATTTGAACTTAGAAATTAAAGGGTGTCCCCATAAATTATGTAATTTGATCTATATGGCCCTATTTTTTGAACCGTTAAACACAAACACTTGAAAATTAGGCAGAATGTCCACTACTTTTTCTGGTATAATAACAAGTATAAATATTTGGAATTATAATGTAAAGGGTGTCGCAATAGTTCATGTAATTTGATAAATATGGCCAAACTTGTTAACCGTTATAGACAGATAGTTGAAATTTACAAAGAATCTTTGTGGCCAAGTTCTCTATAACAACAGGTCTTTAATTTAAAATTGTAAATTAAAGGGTGTCCCAATAGGTGATGTTATTTGATCTATGTGACCCTATCTTTGAAACCGTTATAGACAGAGGCTTTAATGGTGTCCCCATAAAAGACGGATGCTGGTGAAAATAGCTTAACTTTTGAACAGTAATAGGGAGAGGGTTGACATTCACATAGTCTTTATTTTTTTCCCTCTAATTTTGGCGCATCTTTTATTTGGTTTAAATCTAATTCTTACAGATTACTTCTTACATTTTTAGTTTAGAATTGGTGCCCTTCTATCTGTTTTGAAGTCGGTTTTTTTGCAAGAATTATTATAAACCAGTTAGTTCACAGATCAAATCTCTAACAACCACGAAATTTTATTTTGCATCACTGCCATCTTTAATTAGACGGTTTTTTACTGTGGAACTCGATTAGATTATAAAATTACAACAACGTTTTTAAAAACACTTATTGTGCCCCCCCCTTCCTGAAGATTTGTGACTGTTTATGATTTAATGTGCGAAATTCATTTCATGCAGACGAAATATAAAGTATTATGGATTATATTAAATAATAATATTTAATTTTCCGAAATTATTTGATATATAGTCATGTAAAATATTTAGGAACAAATCTAGTTTACTGACACATCATAACAATTAAAAAAAAAGGAGCCTAATATGTATAAAATCAAATTTTAAGCAAAAAAATTCAAATGAAAAAATTGGGTGCGACCCTCAGTGTCGGAAATAGGAACCCCCAAAGTTTTTATAAAAAGTAGAGTATATCTACGGTGACCATACATACGTTCACTATTATAGTGGACAGTACACTATTTTTCCCTCTTGTGCACTATTTTTTGTGCATACACTATTTTTCTCATAATTGTTCACTTTTTTTTAAGATTTTCTTGCTTTAGTCTGACCATTCTAAATTAATTTTAAGGATTTTTTTGCTTTAGTCTGACCATTCTAAGGCAATATAGATTACAGGAAAATACCCAAATAAAAAAAAATATAATAAAATGTTTGCAAAAAAATTTTCCAAAAAATTTTAACAAAAAATTTCGACAAATTTTTACAAAAATTTCAAAAAAATATTTTTACAAAAAATTTAAACAAATATTTTTACTAACAATTCTCCAAAAAATTTTCAAAGAAAATAAAAAAAATTTAACAAAAAATTTTCGCAAAAATTTACAAAAAATTTTCGATAAATTTTTTACAATGACTTTTCGATAAAGTTTTTCGTAAAAATGTCTATAAAATATTTACAAAAAAATTTTCGATAAAATTTTTAGAAAAATTTTTCGAAAAAAGTTTTCGATAAAATTTATACAACAAAAAATTTCTATGTTTATATTTGTAATAACGAAGTTGAAAATCATAAAAGTAAAATCCTTATGTATATATTTCGTGAAATTGGGAAACATAACAGAGTAAAGGAATATTTAACATTACTATGGTGAAGGGTATATAAGATTAGGCATGGCCGAATATACCAATCTTACTTGTTATTAATGAATTTTTATATTTCATAAAATCCATTATATGAGCTATTTATTTTGAAAGTGGCATAAGTCACTTTAGTTTTAAATCGATATATTTAAGGATTAGAATGTATCTATATTTTGGTTTTCCCAAATTCATGATCATAGGGTCTGTGGCGCTTAACATTTGATTGCAAATTTTTGTAAAAATTAAGAAATACCGTTAAATTGTAATCAATGTTATCATTACCTTGGTATTTTTGGAAAGTTAAGCCACTTTCAAAATAAACGGCTCATATGTGTACACTATTTGTTCATGAAAATAATGGTCACCGTAAGTATATCTCGTCTATTTTATGGCGCAATGAGTGAGGCAATTTGGGTATCATTAGAATGGTAATTAAAAGTACTACCGAACTAAATTTTTTTATTTTTATGATAGGTACGTAAACTAGATTTACACCAATATTTGCTGACGAAATTAATTGATATTAGTGCATATTTATTCCTATTCGTTTCCCAGCAAAAAATACTGATTTGCCGTATGCAGTATTGCAAGGAAATTACGAGTTGCTGTCGCTTACGAACCTGCTTACGAATGACGTGATATTTGTTCGCGATTATTTTTGGTGGGTTATTATTCAATCAACACAGCAAAGCAAATCGAGTTTTTGTAAGCAGTACATTCTTTTCCTGCCATACAAAACGGCTTAATAGTAAGCACATACATAAATGTTGCCTAAATAAATGCAATTTTGTATGATATAAAATATTAAGTTAGCAAAAAACAAAGTTACGAACTTAATACGATATGATTTCACGAAATCTACACTGCGCTGAAATAATCGCTTTAAAGGAAATGCTACTAAGTAGACAATAACAACTCGTCATTCCCTTACAAACCTGCATACGGAGAAGAAGTAATTTTTGCCGAGTATGTAAAATTCATTTTATATAATTCCAGAGTTTGCAAAGTTGAAAGTAGTAACTATAAACTGGTTGATTGACAGAGACTTTATCGTTAGTTATGATTGCAAACTTCTACTTAATAATTCAATCCTTCGACTTATATGGTGTTATAGAATTCAGTTTCAAATAAAATAAAACCGCCAAACAAAAAATGCATGATGCAAATCTGAAAAGCGACGTCAACGCAATTGACAATTGGAAAGTCCAATTTTGACAGAGTGGTAGGTAGTGAAGTTGGGTGCAAACAAAATGTTATTATTTTTTTTAGCTATTTTCTGCTTTATTTAGCGATTTTTTCCTAAACAAAATATATAAACATTACTGTTCATTACAAAAGGCAGCGGTCTTATTTAGGTTTATTCAAAGCTAGGCGCTAGACGTCGTTACGCCTTACGCGCTTGTTTAGGTTAAGCTGAAAGATCTAAATGTGCTATTGTTAAGACAAGAATCAAGCACCATGTGGAAACTAGTTAAAGTAAGCTTCAAACATTTTTTTATTCTATATATAATTTTAACATTTTCTTAAATAAAATTTATATATTTAGAGCCAAATTCATAAAAAATATATTTGCATTATAATTTTTCATAAAAAATTGTTTATAAATCGAAAATATTTTTTATGAATTTTGGCCTTAAACTATCAATATACAAATAGTCCAAATATAACTTAACTTAAACACAGACCGTCTAGGAGGTCTCTGAAGTATATTTTATATATTAAGGGCCAAATTCATAAAAAATATTTTTGTGTTATAAAATATATATGAAACAAATTTTCATATACAAAATTTGTTCAATAAATATTTTTTATGAATATGGAACTAACAATATAATTTTGTATAATAAATATTTATAATAAATTATACAAACAAATGTTTCTTAATATTAATTAATGTTAAAATGATAATATGTCAATATGAAAAGAACAAGCAAATTTCCAAATTAAGCATATAATTGATTCAATTAATTATTTAATTAAATTTTAATCTGAAACCAATGAAAATATATGAAAATATTTTTCCTGTGTGCCTTTGAAATCATATTATATTTTGTAAGTGGATATATTGAAGATATCAATTTTTAAAGGTAAGCCAAGAAACATCAAGGCTCCTATGCTCCTCTTAGAAACCACGGAAAAATATATATTTATATCGGTTATGATGTACATCTTTTTTATGATGTTCATCAATGATATGTTTGAAATCATTTTGTTTTGCAGTAACGTTAATGCCGGTGATACTCAGCACCATGCTTCTTTAATGGAGATTTCTCTTTTTTATAGTTTTTTTCGATGCGAATACCAAAGACATAAGTGCTATTTCTGATTGGTCTATTATAACATATTACTGTTTAATCCCCAGAAAATGTATGCTATGATATTTGGTGAACATGTGGATAATGTTTAAGCCTAAATAGTACTAATATTGTCTGTATTTATAATTGAAAATGACTGCTAGAGTGTCCCTCTGCATATAGGGGAACAAATTGCAAAAACACAAATAATGCAGAACGTTGATACGCGTCAGCGGGGAACTTAAGTAGGCCTCAAAATTCTTTTAACATACGCTATATTTATAAATTGGGATTTAGAAACAATGTTTTCGCTGAATCTATTGACCTCTTCGGATTAAGCTTCGAAGATTTTATAAAACTAAGAGAAATAACATTTTTCTACACATCCAGAATACATAATTTAGTTATTCCATTTCTCACAAACTAGCCATACATCCTATATCAATACAACCTTCTTAATTTTTAGTTTTAAACAATTTTAAAAATATTTTTGCAGAATATCTGTAAGGAAATAGTTTGCAAGTGCCTTTATGCTATTGTTTTTGAATAAAATTTAAATCAAAATTCATGTAATCAATTTCAAATATCGCGAGACATTCAACAGAAAAAGCTAATAAATTCTATATACATTATATAAATAAATATGGGTGCCCCGGTAGACTAGTAGGTAGTGTGGTAGCCTATCTGTCTGGTGTTCGATTCCCACCAAAGACTCTGGGTGTTTCACTACAACGAAGGACTTCGTTACTATGCCCGATAATTAAGTTAAAATATATAATCTGTAGTTGTATTGTAACATTTAAGAACTAAATAAATAAGAGTTAAGTATATTATATCAAATCTACTCATAAATGAACTTTGTACTCAATTAGGATAATTGGCTTTTCCATTATATTAAATAATTAAAAAAATAATATTGTCAGCTCCATAAATATGGTACAATATAGGGACGTAAATTTCTTTCTATCAAGGTATAAAAATACATAAGTACATATTCTGAATGTGCCTTTTTTAACATATTCGAATATAAATGCAATAAGGTGCCATAATTAAATTACCATTGCAACACTCAAGACTTTTTGTCATGAGAATAATAAAATTTTCAATTCTGTTCAAAAGTGAACATACATAAGTTTGAAGTTTCTTATAACTTGATTTAATATTTTGGATTTTTTGATGTAATTAACATGATGTCCTAAGACAAGGAAAAACACAGTGACATAAATATTTCCAAACTAAAAAGTTGATAGTGCTATAAGGACTTTCCTCAAATATATTCTTCGTATGTACTCGTAGTTGAAAAAAAAACCCATATGTTTGGATAATTCTTTTTTTATACACATTTTATATCCGCCAGCATGGGAAAATATTTCGTTTTTCTCACATATGATGGAAACCAACAATTGTTAATTTACCTACTGCAAGTACAAATTCATGTAGTAGATACATAGATAGATAGGCCGTTATAAAAATCGCCATAATACCCCTTATTAGCTCAGGCAATAAATTGTGTTGGCCATTAGAAAATTTCGCCAATATTTCCCAAACACATTTGACATGAAACTTACAGAAAAAAAAAACCACGGGAAATAAATAAAACACATACGAGATAGTGTACGAATATGTTTGTATAATTTTACTTAAAAAAGGGAATACCAACAAGATTTTTGTGTTTCTCAAAGAAAATTGGAAAACTCAACAAACGAACACATGCATACAGACAGACATATTAACATGTACACGTATGTACTCGTATGTTGAAAAATTCCAACTACTTTTTGGTTTGTTGTGAAAATTAAGGAAAAGTTACAAGGCATGTTAAGGGCACGTACTAAATACTTCACATGTGTTTAAATACATTCGTATATGTAACCAAATACCTCTCATCTAACTACATATTTTTACTGGCACATTTGTGTAGATTGTTGTTGTTGTTTCAATTAACTAATTTTCCATGAACTGCATTGCATGGCGCTTTCGTTTTATGATGCTGAATCGTCATCATGATGAGTGGAAATAACAGAAATGTTTATTTTTTTGCACCAAAGAAAAGAAGTAAAATGATCATGTGGCACAACAGATCGCACCTTAATGAAGTATTTGTCCGTGCTGTCTATGAAAACTACATATGCTTTAATAGTGGTGGGCAATATCCTTCCTATTTACTATATGTTCTGATCTATGTACTTTGAATTTATACATATTTATTTTATTTCACGCATTTTCCTAAATATTTTTGTTACCTTCGAATAGTCAAGGCGCTAAAATTTAACTTTTGTTGTTTGTTAAAACACAAGAAGTACGAGTATGTGGAAAAAATACTCATATTAATGTAATAACTTATAGAATTTTCCAATAGTTTTGTAAGTCATATGTTAGAAACATGTAACGATTGCAATCACATGGAGTTTTCAGTTAATAGCTTGTGCTGCTAAGCGTGAGAAATTTGTATTCGAATTTTTAAAATTTATGTATGTATGAATGTGTATTAAATGTCAGAAGTAAAAAGTTTTTTAAAACACCTAAACTGAAATATCACCTAACCAAATATTAAATGCTAAGAAACATATTTCATCTTTCTTTAAAACATGTGGTTATGAAAATACTAGGGCGATAGATAATATTATGTTCTTATTCATTTTATATTTACATTTAAAAATACACTCTTTCCATTCACCACTAATTATATCTCCTTAAAGATAAAAACACTATATAATTTATTTTTATACCCTTAAATACAGATTGAAAGGGTATATACCTAGTATGTTCTTTAAATATAGAAAAAACACATTCTTTAGTGTCCAATACAGAAGAGAAGCCTAAAAAAGATTTTTATTCCATTTTTATAATACTAAGGCCCATTATTATAACTTGCCTTTAGCTAAAGTTAGGATTTTGTTGAAGCGATAAGTAGTTCTTCGTTATAAAAATGTGGACAATGCTCATTGCTATAACTTGTCCTTTATAGTACCTGATAGTTAAAAGTGGTTTTTAGCTTGCTTTTAATAAGGAAAAACTATTTATCGCTCCAACAAAATCATAATTTTAGTTAAAGGCAAGTTATAATAATGGGCCTAAATCTAACGTAACTAAAGCTTAGTCCTACTTTCTCTTTTTATAAATGTTCCAAATTCTCTTAATTTAATTTGTCTTACAACTAGTTATTACAATAATATATAATTTTATACATTTAGCTAGTGTAGGTGTATATTGGTGCTTACATTACTATATAAAAAGGAATAAAATAAACATGATTCACACAACCATAATATAAGACCTATATATTATTATTAAGTTATATGGTTGTAGGAAAACATTGTTATTGTTAGCATCTTATTAGTATCATAATAAAGCCGTAGGTTCCCAAGGTAGTGCTTTGGCATCGGCTTTATACTTGTTTACTTCGGCTATGCCTACCAGCAACCGACTCCACACATCGACATTTGCCGACGACACGATTTTTCAAACCATTCACATAAGCACCCAAATAGTTTCCAGATACCTACAGGATCATTTATGTACATCATTTGGAAATGTGATTGAAATAATGGAGAGTAAAAATAAATAAACAAAAATTTACATACTTTATGCTGCGTAGAGACTTATGCCCTTCTAATCGAATAAATAACCAAACTATAACGCAGCACTAGCAGATGAAATACTTTTCACAGTCGTCCACTGCTGGATTAAGTCGTCTGAGTTCACATCCCAGCCGCGATAATCATCAACATATATTTTTCTGATAATTACTACGTACTTACTTAAGTGGCTTTTACAGAACATTTGTTCCTGTTTCCAAGCGCCTCGATCTTCTGCGCTTCTTCTCCAATTTCTGACACCAATTTTTGAGATGTCTTCCTCATCTTGATCTTTCCATCGAAGTTTCGGTCTTCCCCTTCTGCGTGAACCGTCACCACGTTCGTATTCACATGACTTTCCAGCTGACCTAGCCAACGCAATCGTTGCAATTTGATACGTTTGACCATGTCAATGTCGGCATACAGCTCATACAGCTGTATGGTTCATACGACACCGATATTCTCCGACAACGCAGATTGGTCCACAGATTTTACGAAGAATTTGTCTCTCTTTATCTCAAAACTGATGTTGTTTGTTTAGTTAATGGCGGTACCGAGGTAGATAAAATCGTTGACTACCTCGAAGTTGTAGTTTTCAACTTCCACTGTCTGCCAGAGTCTACTAGACGTCTTGTGCGTTGATACCATCAACTTCTTTTACCACCGTTTACTGCCAGACCCACTTTGGCAAATTCTTTTTCGATTTTTTCAAAGGTGGCAGTTACCGCTCGCAATGTTCGACCCATGATGTCTATATCGTCAGCGTAAGCAAGTAACATGTGCTGTTTAGTGTATAGCGTGCCAGTTCTATTCACATTCGCATCCCGTATAACCTTTTCTAGCAGGATATTAAAATGGTCACACGATAGACTATCGCCTTGTCTGAAACCTCGTTTGTTACTAAATGGCTCGGAGAGGTTTTTTTTCTATTTTAACTGAAGATCACGTATCAGTTAAGTTCATCCTGCACAGCCGTATTAATTTTGTAGGGATACCAAACTCAGACATGGCTTGAAATACCTTTGAAGGTATGGGGCTGTCAAAAGCAGCCTTATAGTCGACAAATAGATGGTGGGTGTCGATCTGTTTTTCTTGGATCTTTTCCAGAATTTGACGTAAGGTGATTTGTCAGGTCTGATCGGTGGATTTGTCAGGTCTAAAGCCACATTGATATGGCCCAATTAAATCTGATAATTATTAGCACTAAATCATCGGCGAAATAAAATATAAATAAATGGACTATACAGCTTCAAAATGTATATTCCTACTGGACACCAGAGGCGCAGAAACACTCTTTAAAAAGTAATTGGGACTTGCAATTACTGTGCTGCCCAAAGTGAAGCTTTTTTCCTTTATTTTACCACCAGTCTTATCTCCACTCTACTCTTTCCCAAAGTAAATAACACAGATTGCCAGAACACAAATAATTTTGAAATATACTTCAAATAAATTTGGGAACCGTAAGAGTCAACTAAAAATTCATATAAAAAATATTTAGCTTCACGAGTCTAAAACAGTCGGTGCGTAATTTTTAATTTTGAATTAAGTACTTTTAGTCATAGTAATACACACCATGTATAATTTTCAAAAGCTAAGGCCACATAAGTTAAATTACGACACCTATAGGTACACCCTTTAATTATTCAGTTTACATTTTTGAAGGACATTATTTAATTCATGCTGTAATAAAAAAGTAAATAAAATAAAGCTGGAAGAAATTTTAAAGCATCTCTTCTCCAAAAACGTAAAATGATTTATTCAATTTAAAAATACTTTATGCTAAAATAATTTAACATTTCATATGCGTTTAGAATGTGAAAATTTTAAGCAATTTTAAATTTAGCAAAACAAATCAAAAAGCATTATTCTGAAGGACAAGTTCAAGTTGCAAATCATCTCAGATTATTGACTTGCAATCTCATTAAAATAACACATGTCCCCCATAAAAAAAGTTATAGTAAAATCTTATATTTTTCACTACTGCTTGTATTCGAAGAAGAGTATATTTGGCGCCAAATGTATTCTGCATAAAAGTTTCTATAAAATCTAACAACAAAAGATGCAAATTTTAATTTGAACAAAAAAAAACGCATTCAAATACTTAGAAAAAAAAAATAAAAATAAATTTAAAGGTGAATATTCTACTTTGACATTGACATTAGAATTAGTTAAATAACACTGGTCGACTAAATTTTATAATAACTGATTTTGACGCATGATCAGATTTTTGTAGAATAGGGAATGACATTCACTATTTTAAATAGGATAGGAGGAAAATTGTAAGCAGGACCCATACCACAGTCATAATCGCAACAACTGATTTTACTATCTTTTAAAGTTGTGTAGTTCCTGAACGACCTAGTTCAGTTAAACTAATCACTTAAATGACCTAAGTAAGCCGATCACTACACTAAGCTCTTATCAGTTCCTTAGTTGAGTTCAGCTCATTAGTTAACTTCAGCTCACTAGTTTAGTCAGCGGGCATATGAGTTGTACTTATATCCCCGTAACAGGAACACTCTTGAAATTTAGACAGAGTATTTTTAACTTTGTCCGGTATAATAACGTACGGTTGTGAGTACATCTCGTACTTGGCCAATTTATTTGCAATTCTCATTTCTCTCACTATTATTAATTGGTTCATAAAAAATATATTTAAAAAAAAAATTGTCATGACGCAACAAAACAATAAATCTATACATATAATAAAATAGTAACTCGTTTCCTGCCTGTCTGTCTGTCTTTTTTTTGTTTGTGTTCGCATCACGTAAAAACTACTGGAAAATTTTTACAAAATCTTGTGAGGACATACCTTAGTATCCTGATTCCAATATAGGATACCTTTTTGTTACAATTTGTTTATTGAATTAGAGATACTGCATATTTTAAGGCATCTTTTCTTTTTGAAAGTAGGATATTTTAAGCAATGTTGCGCAACAGACGGCGCTGATTTAAAATAATGAGTAACTCACTTCCTGTTTGTTTTTTTAGAGCTTTACAATAATTAGAGTTTTTACCGATTTAAAAGTACTGCATACTTTAAGTCATCTTTTATTATATTGTATATTATAAACACGATTGCGCAATAGATGTCGCTGTTTTCAAATAATCACAAAATATGAATTACTTATAGCCCGTTCAGGCTGCCACGAAATTAAGTCATTTCGTGATTTCGGCCGAAATCAACTTGAAATTACGTAATTTCGCATACATTTTACCATTGCCCAAATTAACTCATTCTACTTAATTTCGTCGAAATTAACTTGAAATTACGATAGACAACGCTGGTTTTGTAGAAAAAGCTACTTTTTTTGCAACCATGACCAGACTTACAACCTTGAAAGTCCGTTTTGTTAAAAAAAAAATTTTAAAGCCAAATGAAACAATGGAAATATATACATAATTCTACATTAATTTTGTTGTAATGTTGTTTTTAATATTCATGTATATTTTAAATCAATACGAAAGTGTTGTGCGAAAGCTTTTTGCAAAATAATTTAATTAAACAAATGTAACTAAACGTGATCAGCTGTTTCCGAAATTAACTCAAATGTCAAAAAGCCCAGTATGAACACTTTATTTCGTTCGTAATTTCAGCTCGAAATTACTTAATTTCGTGGCAGCCTGAATGGGCTATTACTGCCAAATAGCCAATTGAATAAAATTTGTATTTGATTTGTATTTTTACTTTGTGGAATATTTTAAACAACCTTTACAGAGCTTTACAATAATTTTTGGAATATTACATAAATATTAGAATTGTATCCAGGGATGGGTACCTCTATATAAATTAAATACGTAAGGGTCTTAAAATATTGATGTGGATTACTTTCCAAGCAAAATATTGTCAGGACGCACACAACGTGTGTGGACACAGGTAGTCAATCATAGAATCCTTTAATTTGTTTTAAACATATTAATAAATAAATTGTTGTACAGTGTAACTGAACCATTGAAGATTAAATATTTCTTACGAAGCAAGACACATACGTTTAGAAAATCAAAACAACTTGGTTTTTAAGCAACACGAGCAATAAAATAAAAAAATGTTTTGTTGTTTACTTTTGCAATGGTAAATAAATTAGAATCGTTCTAGCATTCTTTTAATTGTTTTTGTGCAAATAGTATGCGCACATGTGCAGGGGGCTGTGCAGCACAATTTGTTTTTCCAATCGTCAAACCTTACTAACATACATTCATACATACATATGTCGAGCATATGCAACATGATTTTTAGGCAAATTAAAGATAAACGCATATGTGAAAAATTTTAAAACTGAAAACCTTTCAACTTTGTAACGCGTGTTATTGCGCCTTTTGCTATGGATGTGCTAAATCATAAAAACCTCAAAAAAGGTAGAAGGATAAAAAAATATTTGGTTTTGCTTCAGAATTATGGATTAATGGGCAACGAAAAGAAGTCTAAAGACTATGGATCATGAAGTACTTTCAGGAATAATTGGCAGTATACTTAGCCTTTTTATACCAGTTTTCCTTTCCCGATCCCAGCTTTAAAATTTTAGAACATTAAGAGAAATTTTGATGTAAAATAGATAAAATTGGAAAGCGTCCAGCTCCAGCAAGTTTCCTTTTTTACTCGAATTTTGATTTACTCAAAAATATAATTTTTTTTTATATTTTTTATAAATGGCTGAATTATATCCAACATTTTTGATTCTGTCCCACTGTGCAATGTTAGATTACTCTGAGTAATTACATACATATATTAAGTATATATATAAACCATAACTGCACCACTATAAAATTAAGAGTCTTAAAATCTGCCACTTTCAAAGCAAAGGGTAAATTCGAAAAATATATTGTCAGTACGCTAACGACGCACAGTGGAACCTTTCACGAGAAGGTGAAAATCCGGTTTTTCAGTTTTGTAGGTGAGACTTTAGTCTTTAATTTTTGCTATAAAATGCAAAAAACGTCTCAAAATATTCTAAAGCTGTACAGAAAATAATTAATTTGTTCAGAAAATATCGGACCTTGGGTCAGAAAGATTGTTGTCCACGGTCGCAATCTGGCGCATATGAAATGGGCTATTCGAGTGTAGGAGAGGATTCGGACTACAAACTCGTAAAAGATTTTTTTTTGACCTGGTGTGACCTCAAGGAGTTATGCTCTATTAAGTCGGAGATTTTATTATGGATTATGGACTTTTTAAAAAAAGTTTTAAAATTTCTGAAAGAAACAAAAGCTTCATTTTTTTGGAACTAATAGGTTATACTCGTACGTAATATAATTATACACAATTTGTTTTAAAATTTAAAAATTTGTTAATTTTAACAAAATGCAGAGAAAGTCCATTTTGGACCACCCTGTTCGCTGTGATAATGTTGAATTAAACCAGTAATATTTTGGTACTCTGGTATTTAATTTCAAATGAGTAATATAGCTTTGAAATCGGAAACCATAAAAAAATATATTTTTGGGCGCATTCTCAAAATATGTGCCACAGTGCAACGACGCGAGGGCACTGCTAATTTCTGAATAAAAGCTTAAATCATCATTCCGGCCGAAAATTGACTTATAGTTACATCTTGTTCTGGATCTCTTTTGGATCTCCGGTTTTGATATAAAATTAACTGTGCAGAGAGAGCTCTGTGTCAGTAGACATATATATTCCATTACTGGGAATTATTTTTTGAAATCTAGCTTTGGAGCAAGCTATAAATAAACTGCGTTTTTTATTGGCCGCAAGAGATGACTACGAATATCTCTCAGGAGATGGACATGTTAGTCTCTAAAGTCACTCCAGCGGCAACATACGAGTACAGTCAAAGTCTTTATGCTAGAGAAATGCTTTAGTTGCAGGTCATGGAAACTTTAAGTATCATCTGGCTAAGAAAAAGCTTGAAACTCATCCAAATCCATTAACGCGTAACATTCTTAATTATCCTGGTTACATTCGACTAAAAAGAAGAGATACTGCTTTTCTTGGCCGTACAATAAAGGGATGACCCGTAAATAATTTCAACAATCGTGGAACATACATTGTTTTTTTTTTTTGTCTTGCACTGGCTGGACTTAAAAAGTATATTTTAGCTTAGACTTAAGATATAAGTAATTATTGTTAGTTCAAACATATTGAGGATACAATAAATAAATATGAAATGAAAAAAAACAAAAAATCTGGCTAAGATGAAAATTGAGAAAATATGATACTTCTGACAGCCACAGTCTGCGCTGAGACGGTACTGTACATTGTGTTTGAATGTCCAAAACTGACTTGCATAAGAATAAGAACCACGGACAGACCCATGTTAAATATGCATACTATAAGGGATCTAAGGAGACTCCGTGATGAGGAGGAAGGTCGCCAATTACCAGTCGAGTGTGTTAACACTACTCGACGAAAGGAAGGTAAAATAAACAAGTAAGAGTGCTATATTTCGCCATGCCGAATCTTATATATCCTTCACCATAGTAATACTATTTTTTAATGTTTCTTTAAACATTTTTTATAAACTTTTTTGTAAAAATTTGTTATACATTTTTTTAGTAAAATGGGAAAACTAACCAGTGCACTTCTAAAAAAAATGGAAAAAGGACTCATAGCATGCAACAAATACTTTTACAAATGGAAAATCAAGATCAACCCCAACAAGACACAAGCCATAATATTCCCGTTCAATAAATCTCCCAAAAGACTTGCACAACGCCAACTTTTCTTTGGGAGCGATAACATCGATATTAGGGATGATGTAAAATATCTTGGCGTCATCTTAGACAAAAAGTTACTCTTCAAAAAACACATTGACCAAATGTGTCAAAAAGCCCTAAAATCGATGAAAGCTCTTTGGCCGCTATTAAATAGACGTTCCCACTTAAGCTTCAAAAATAAAAACCTCATCTATAAAAGTATTATTAGACCGTCACTAACTTATGCGTGCCCTATCTGGTACACAGCTGCTAATTGCCACCGAAAAAGATTGCAAATTATACAGAACAAATGTTTAAAAATAATAAACAACAAGCATTGGAGATATCCTACATTCTTACTTCACCAAGAGACTAAATATACACAAATTTTTGAATTTATAACAAAGCTTAATAATAAGTATTTCGACAAAATTGAAAATTCTTCTTATCCATTGATAAGAGAATGCATTGAAACTACATAAAACCTCCTGAAAATTACCAAATTGAAAATAATAAGCTTATAGATGACTATTTTTAATAATAGTCATTCCATGAACATATGTAATTTTCTAATATTTGACTTTTTTTTTTGTTATAAGTTCATATAAAGGTTTTCTCCCTGTTTTTTTTCCTTTAAAATTATTTAAACAAATTTATATTTATTAATTTATTATAATTCCATTATATTAGTTGCTGTAATATCTAGATGATAAAATCTCAAAATGTACATATCATGTAAATAAACTTGTAAATAAAGGATGTATAAAAAAAAAAAAAAAAAATTTCTATAATTTTTTTTTAATTTTTAGTAAAATTGTTTTTCCTAATTTGTTGTTTTTTAATTGTTTGTAAGAAATTTTTTTTAAATTTTTTTTAAAATTTTAGCTAAAATTTTTAAAAAATTTTTATTAAAAGTTTGTTTTTAAATACTTTTATGAAAATTGTTGGTAACTTATTTTAATTAGTCAGACTAAAGCAAAAAAATCCTTTAAACAAATTTCCTCATATGAAAACACCTTGAAAAAATATAGGTGGACGTGGTTTTTTGCCCGCAGCCTGCAATGGGATTGTCTGATGTTGCTGAATTTCAATCCTAAAATTTTTGAAACTACGTCTGGCAGATTGGATGGCTTAATTTTCTGTACCTCTTCTGGTGCCTTTGCAAATGACATTTCAACATCAACACTGACAGAAGGATAGACGAACAAACAGAAATCGCTTAATAAACTTCTCTATTTATAAGGATCCAGAATATATACTTTATGGGGCCAAAAATTAATATTCTAGCCATTACACAAGGAATGACAAACTTATACTTATATACCCTTTCCACCTGTGGTGAAGGGTATAAAAATTAAGAAAAAATATCCAAGAATTTATATTTATTTATTAAAGGTTAAAATAAAATTACAAATTATATTCTAAATTAATTTATGGAGCATACTGACTTATGTATGTACTAGCAAACTACCTACTTACATACTCGTACATTGGTTACAATTTATCGTTTTTGTCCATCAAATCAAAAATTTTATATTTAAAACTCAAAATTTTAACTTTAAAAAAATACACATTCTGGTGGCTCTTTCTCTCTTCGTAGTGATAATCAACACAAATTCAAGTTCAAAAATCCAAAAATATTTAACGTTTATTTGACTTAATTCCCTTTCGCACAACACCATTTAAAAAACAGATAAAATGAAAATATTCGAGAATAGTTTTGCCGTCAAGAAAACGTGCTAAAATTATCACCGCTCTGTTAACAGATGGGTTTACTAAGATTTTAGCCTCTAAAGATAATATTAATTTTGACACGTACCATTCCATGTGAAAAGGGCGCGTGTTTTTTTTTTTTTTTTTTTTTTTTGTTTACAAAATTGCAACTTCTGCCGCACATATGTCTTCTATTAAAACTAAATGATGGAATATTGTATTTTCCAATTGCAATTTACATACAATTCTTTCCTGCGACTTTAACAAAAAAAAACAAAAGGCTTTCCTTCCTACCAACGCAAATATTTATTCATTTGGGTGAATTTGTTTTAGAGACAAACTGCAAAACTTAGCACGTGTTTTAGACCGCATTTTAACAAGAGGTGCCACGAGATGAGTTGTGTTTGTCTGGTAAACAAGCAGTTCGAGCATTTTATTCTCAAATGTTTAAAGGTTTGAGTGAAAATAAAACATTATTAAAGACTACACTCTAGTTGTTTTTCATTCACAAATTTACATATTTAAATTAAATCCTGGTAATAAATATTTTTTGTATAAAATTTCTTTCTATTTTTCGAAAACAAAAATTGCATTGTTTTCTTTGTAACAAATTTAGAAAAAAAATAAATAAATAACAAATTGTAACAAAATCGTGAGAAAAAGTATTTCAACTTCTTTTCTTACCTTCTCTAGTTAAATTTTTTTTATTCAAATAATCAAAACGAAAAATAATAATAGAAACGAACCTTAGTGGAAAAAGACAATCAGAAGACAAACTACACCTTTTGAAAATCGTGACATCACATCAAAAGTTTGTCATTAAAAATTTCGTTAATAATTTGTTTTAAGGGCATTTATTGTTAAGCGAAACTACTACTATGGCGAAGAATACTAACTACTGCTCTATCTTCTTGTTTAAAACCTATAAACTGCAAGCAGAGCTAGAAAGGACTTAATTGTTTAGAGTGATATATGCCACCTGCACTTTAGTAAATTATATTATTTCATAAAAAATTGATCTTCTTTATTCAAAACCCCGTCCCGATATCACTAGCGATGCGGTTTCATTTTCCAACAAGCCCTCTTGCGAAAACAATTGTAGTTACGATATTGTTTCTTATGTCTAAATTTGGATCTCAATTTTCGATGTTTTTAATTTTGGCGTAGCAAATGGTATTCAAGAGATATGATTAAAATTGAAAAATCACTAGAATTATTTTCAGATCATTCACCTGGACTTTTAGTGGCGACAAGCACTCACGTAAACTGGCTAAAATGTAAAAAGTATTTCAGTACTCACCTCAGCCAATTAAAACTCAGGAAATATACCGTTAAGAACACCATGATCTAGAGCTGTTTCTTAATTATGTTGATATAAACCTCAAAACAGCTGCCAATTATACAACAATAAAACGGCAACAATTAAGATACAATCAAGGCGAATTCATACCAGGTGGTGTTGATAGCCCAGCTGATTGTTTTTTGCTCTCGTTTATTTGCTAATGTCTTGTCAAAAATACATTGTTTCATATCTGCTAATCTAATGTCAAAGTTGTTGTTTTGTTGTAGTTGTTGCTCTACTGCTCACACCTGGTATGAATTCGCCTTGGATACAATCGAATTTGCTCTGTAGATGTCGAACTCTTCTTGACGTAAGAAAGAAGAGTTCGAAGAGAATAGCAGCCACACGATCATCTCAACTGAAAAACAGAGAAAGAGAATTAACGAGATAGCTACGACGAATTCCGAAGAATTTCATTCCTATAAAAATACTTGAAAGGCATTGAAGCTAGTCCGAAATCGATTTCGATTCATTTTGGCTTGCAACAAGAAACCTTAAAAGACCTGAGGGTTTACTGCGTATTTCGATTCGAAAGAAAAATTGTTCGAAACACAATGTAAAAGACATACAAATTCGAATGTATACCATGTATTTACATTTTACATTTTATAATTTATTTTTATTATCTCGTTAACATTTAAACATTTATTTACGCCGATTATACCCTCGAATATGTCAAAACTATTTGATAAAATATTAATTACAAAGCTGAAGCCAATTTCAGCGAGAAAGAATGTATACCGAACCATCAATTCGGGTTTAGAAGACAGCACAGCACCATTGACCAAACGCATACATATATGAGTAAATGAAGGCTTTTGAGACAACACAATATTGTTCTGCGGTTTTCATATTCAAGCCTCAAGGGTTCGACAAAGTATGGCATGAAGGTCAAATTTACAAG
The DNA here is from genome assembly GCA_949628195.1 of Phasia obesa. Classification (NCBI taxonomy): domain Eukaryota; kingdom Metazoa; phylum Arthropoda; class Insecta; order Diptera; family Tachinidae; genus Phasia; species Phasia obesa. Next base: position 39,946,950 of record OX451216.1, on the reverse strand, counting down.
TTAAGGCAAACTTGCCCACAAATTTTTATAAGCTGTTAAAAAGTCATTTAGCTGGTCGCAAGTTATTACATAAAGAAGGTATATTATTTAGAATTAAAAATGTAACTTTAATTATCTTTACTCAAAATATTTGTTATCCAAAAAATAATAATAAATCGAAAGGATTGCTATAGGGAAATCATATCCATATAGCGCTACTTTGCTTGGGCTTATCTACGTTTTTTGCTTATGGGCCAAAATCTATACAAGGAAATAGAAATCATAGTTTTACAAATTTTAGGTAACTGTAACCAAAAAAATTGTTTACCATTCAAAACTAATACAAGAAGTTGTGGAGTAGTAAATATAATACATTAATACACTACGGTAATCACAACATGAACTGTTCGTACTAAGAGCAGCAGCACCAGCAGCAACTACGGTTACAATAGTCAACTTTTTTTTATAAGTTTTAAACGATCTGTATCAGGGATAGAAAATTACATTTTTTTCAGAAACAAAAATATTTTCAAATTGTGCGTTTTTGATGCCTAAATTACTCAGAAATTTTTATTTATTTAAACCAAATATACTTTTTTCTAAGCACGCTTTTTTGTCCAAGCTTTTTTAGTATTATTTATTCCAGCTCAATAAATTTTAGTTCAAATAAATAAGTAAAGGAAATATAATAAAAAGAGAAGATACGCATAGAAGGGCTATGAATAAAGAGAGAAATTCAAAATAGAAGAAAACAAGGTAGATTAGGATTCATCAGAAAAAGTCCTACTTAGTTTCAGTGATAAGACATCAGATAGGCACTCCAAATGCCTTCGCCCAAAGTTCTGAAGAAGGGCATAAGCAGAGATGTTTGATCGATTTCTTCTCATTATATGAAAAAGAAAAAAGTTTTTAAGCTGCATAAAATATATTTTTTTTACACAACTTACGGAATATCTTGGAATCTTTTGAGCAGATTTAGTTAGAGTTGAAGTCATTTTTAATACAGATTTTTGTAACTTTTTAATATACCAAAACAAATTACTAATATATGTATATGCGACCTCCTTATATTAGAATACCATGTAGAATACAGGTACACTACTGTAAATACGATGCGAAGCAATAACACGTCGAATGAAAGACTATTTCGATTAATATTTCGGGATATCTTCAACAGTAATACGACTATTTAAGATAATTTCCTGGGATCCCATGTGGCTAGACGTATATCCCATATGGTTAGACGATCTGCATGGTCCATTCATTCAGTCCAATTTTTTACTTCTCTTGTGATACTGTCAGAATGGCCCCATAAAAAGTATTACAGAGGCGTTAAATTGTACGAACGAGGGGCCTGTGAACATGATCACTTCTGGAAATAAAGTTGTCACCAAATTGATTTTGCAATAAAACGATTGCTAAGCGTCTTGTTGGAACCTAATGTTGTTGATATTTAGCTTATTAATTATTGAAAACAAATATTTAGTCACTGCAACGGCAGATCCTTGCTCATTACGAAAGAAATAAGGACCAGTGATGCCACCAGCGTGTAACTGTACCAAATAGTCAATTTTATAATTATATAATTTATAATTGAGGCTTTTCTCCAAAAACTGCAATTTTGCTGATTGACATAACTATTTAACCAGAAATGAGCTTCATCAATAAACACACTTCTTTTATAAAACTATTCATCATCGGCCTGTTTCAAAATCAGTCCAATCAGCAAAAAATTCGAAACAAACGAGCTGTGTTTTATAGGCACGTAAACCGAGCTCCTTTCGTAAAATTTTCCACTTAGTCGAAAGCCAAAGGCCAACAAGTTGACAAAACGAGGATGAATCAACTTTTCGGTGTTTTATTCAATACTTCAGGCTACAACAGCAATATTCTCTTCAGTGATGGTTTTGCATCAAGAAGAGTAAAATTAGTGCGAAAACGATCAACAACTGTACGAATTGTTTACTCACTAGGCCTATTCGCAAACATATTTATTGATTCATTTATTTGTGTACTTATTTCAAAGTAAATTTTTGACGATTCATGATGTCTAACCAAACTTTACTGAACAGAAATGTCAACACTGTTTGACATTCTCAGCTGTGAAATCATAGTTATCGATATTAATAGTTCACATGCAGCCATTACAATACAAATACACGACGAAAATAATTTCAGGAATCCTTGTATTTGCTTATTATGCAAAAGAGGCTACGATAAATAAATATAAAATAGTTTCGGGGGATCTTGTATTTAGCCAAACTATTAACTACAGTGCACAATAGGGTAGAATCAAAATATTTTGGAAATAACTCAGCCATTTGTAAAGGGCTGGGTAGGTTGATCCAAAATTTTACATAAGTATAGCAGAGGAGTATCTGAGCTGTGGATACATAATTAGAATCTGCAATATTAAGGTAAAGGAATCCCATATTTCCCACATTAAAGTCCAAACATCCCAAATTTGGCATTTTTTGTTCTTTTGCCCATAAAGTCCACATATGGACTAGGGGTCATAAAAAAATTCCGCAAGAATTAGGAGTATATATGTATGTCTTTATTACAGCAGTCTTCTTTTTCCGATTCCAGCTTTAGGATTTTAGAACATATAGGCTAAAGTCAAAATTTCGAAGTAAAATAGGTATATGTAAGAATCTCAATCTTCTACAAGGATGATCATTTTTACACAAAATTTGATTTAATCGGTCGCATATATAGCTAGCTTACACAAAAAAAATTTATATTAAAAAAACCAGATTGATGAACCTTTTTTGCTTAAATACATAAAAATGCAATCATTTTGGAATTTTTAAATGGAAAATCGACTAATATTAAAACCTTGAAATTTAGCCACAATACATTAAATTTTGTTCGCTAACTAAAAGAAAAAATTTAATTTTAAATTTAATTTTAATTTTAATGAAAATTGTACCCAGTATTTTGAAAAAAACTGGACCAGGGTAAAGAAAAACCAAAATTTGTAATTTTAAAACGTTTATAACTCGATCATTTTAAAACATAATTTGCAGTTAAAAAAATTAAGAAAAGCCAAACTTTAAAAGAATTTTCAGGAGCGAGTTATCCAACTTGAAGACCACATAGCGCTACCGCTAGAAGAATATGGTACACAGCTTCAAATCTGAAGCTCAGGTACTTCTCTGCTATGCTCATGTCAAATTTTGGATCAATCGGCCTAGACCTTTACAAATGGCTGAGTTACTTCCAAGATAATTTGATTCTGTCCGGCTGTGCGGTGTAAACAGTGCAGTTTGCTAAGTTTTTTATGGGTTTATCGTAACAAATATCACTAATTGACATCATGGGAATGAAACAATCTGTAATATTGCCAATTGGATATTAAACTACGAAATATGTGCAATTGTATTAAAAAAGAAAAATATGTCAACTTATTTATATACGTCATTACGTTGAGAGTATCAAATGATTCAGTGGAATAACATGGTATTTTTAACTATCAGATAGTATCAAAAACAAAAGTATGATCATATTATCATTTCCATCCCTGATCTGCATACAAATTTTCCATAGATATCTACCAAACGAAAGAACACACAAACGTATCCGAGTTCATATAGAAACATACTCGAATTTATGTACAATTATTATGATAATAATATTTTATTTGTTTAGCAATTGTCATTAGATTGTTTTTGTTGTTGGTGTTGCCGGTGTTTTTATACCACAAATGATATTTCTTTTCAATTGTGATTTTCAATAGAATCTTTTGAAAAGACAAGTTCACAATATTGTCATCTTGATAAAAGCAACAACATTTTTTTTTTTGTTGTTTTCAAAAGTAAATAGGGAGATTTAAATTCAAAGTTTTGTAATTTGAATTTAAGTAGAACAAATTTTTTAATAACAAATTTTTCAACAACATGATTTTGTCAGTGTGCGATGTTCTGTTCTGTTCAATGATAGATCTCTTTCTCTTATCGTTTTTACATTATAAACTTAACAAATAAAAGCTTAATATTGTCAGGCAAAAATTATGGCATCAATGTTGTTACTTTTTCTCAATATTATGTTGCAAACACTTTTTGCTTTATCATTGTCTTACAATTCGCCCTGTTCTTAACCAACCTTTATCGCAAAATGATGAAACTTAAAACAGCATAGAGTAAATTGTTTGCACCAATTAAAGGTTTTAATTAATTTCAGATACAAATTAAATAATTTTTCTTATTAACTCAATTATTTATATTATTAAAAAAGAAAAAAAATACTATTTTTATTTAATAAATAATTGAATCAATTAAAAATTTAATCAAATTTGTATCTGCAACAAATTAAAACATTAGATTGGTGCTCAATTTTTTTCTGTGCAAATCAATACGTACAGGTAACTATATTGGTAAAGAGAATGGCTTGTAGATCATACCCGTTTTTTAGGAATAGGAGATCATATAAACTCCCTTCTCTTAAAGTGTAACAGCATACCTAAGGTTTAGGTTCACACCATAGCCGCCACCTTACTACCCGAAGGCCCTTGGGACATGTGATTTCTGCGGCGCTAACGGTTCCCGTGGTACCAGACGTTAATAAGATCTCGAAGATTCTTAAATTCCAGTTTCAGGCTACGTGTCTTTCCCGGAGCAGCTACGTCAGCATACCCCGGAAACTTTATTTATTATTGTTTACTCCGATTACAAAATTTGTAATTTAAATTTATATGTAAAAAATTTTCTTTTCTTTTGAACTAGCTTCAAGAAGTTGAGAATCTTTTAGACAATAAGCCCCCGGGAAGTGCCATTGCTAGAGAGTAGAAATGTAATGTTCAACTAGGTCTCGGTGAGTAAATAGTCAGCAAATTTTCAAAACGAGAAATTTGTATTTAGTTTAATACGAAAGGTGATAGATAGTTTTTGCACTAAGACTTACATAAACCTAACCGACCGTAAACTTTTACTTGAGAGATGTAAATAAAAAAAAATTTAACAGGTCCACATAAAAACTCATGTAAATGTAGAAATTTGGTCAAGGTACTATTCAAAAATTTCAGCCGTTAAAACTGCTGAGAACAAAGTAAGAACCAAGTTCTGGTTTGGCCCAGTACATGTCATTATAAATGTATTGTTCAAAGCAAAATTTGGTTCTCATTTTGATCTTAATACTTTTAGCTGCCGAAATTTTTGAATAGGAAATTGTTTTTACATTTATATTTATATAAAAGATAAAAATAGAACATAGATACAGTAGCTCAACATTAAAATACGACAGAAAAACATACATTCACTTTTATAATGTTTTTGTATTGATAATTTACTAACAATTACTTTGCCAAAAATAACTTAAGATTTCTCAATAGAAAGAATGGAAAAATATATCAGTTAAACACTGCCGGAAACTGATTGAGGCGATGCAAAAACCTTCAAACGCTATAGTTCAGCAAAAAGGCCTTTCAACTTATACATAACTTACACATAAAAGGGTTGTCAAAGTAAATAACATAAATCAAAAATGTAGCAATTTAGTTATATCTAGGGTAAAGAACTATGAAATGAGAAATGTTTAATATTGTAAGAAAAGTAAAAAAATATTGATTGAATAAAAAAATGTATTTAAAAAATTTTACGTAAAATTGTACCAAACAAGCAGGAAGTGTACCACTGATGCGTCGATTGTACCAAATTTGATACAATTGTACCACAAATACCAACACTGTACACAATAGGTGGCAATTGAGTAGTATAATCTTAAGGAACGAATCCTTGTGGAGCTGGGGCCAGCCTTCTTCCTTTTCGCAATTTAAAAATCTCGAGTTAACCACAACAAACGTTGCAACTCTTGATAGCTAAAACTAAAGAAAAAGCCCCTGGTTGGGTCCAATTTTTTTATTTTTCCAATCAACAAATATTTTTCCAACCCAAGTATTCATCTTCTTGGGAAGTCATCAATTTTAGATCCCCATAAAAGCTTTTTGCGATAAGAGGGCTTATTGCTTAATTTCTAATGGTAACCATGATGCGGCTACCTGTCTTGTCTATTGATTTGCGTCCACTACTTATAACAATACGACAATCGATATATTAGCCAACAGCGTAACGACAGCAGGATTTTCGAGCTAGTTTTTAACGATAATAGACAATGCTATTCTTCTACCCACACAAATTAGTAACATGTGGCATCTCTGCCCAAAAAAGCACAAAGAAAAATAGAAAAGAAAATAAATTATTATTATTAAATTTTGTACTAAAGTCTGTATCAAGGCATATTCATCAGGTAACCTCACTACGAAGGGAAAATACTAAGGCGAAAATTTTAAAATATTTTTTATAGAGAGTTTGATAGTTCAACTTCCATTTAAGGGGCAAAATTTTAAGTTTAGCTGTCAAAATTCATATAAAAAAATTAATCGTTAACGGTAAAAACAAATATAAAAAAGTTTTTTTATTGCTGTAAAGTCCCGTTCCACACTTGCAATTTTTGTTTCTGCAACACTGTTCTGTTCTGTTGTTGGGAGATTAAATAAAATTTACATGAAAGTCTGCTGTGACTCTCTATTGTTGTTGTTGTTTGTTCTCTTCGAAATGAAAATGGCTGTATAAAAGTATACAGTCGTCAGAATTACAATTTAAAAAATATGGACAAAATGTTTCAGAAGCAAAAATTGCAAGTATGGAACGGGACAAAGAAAGAATTAATTTAAGTTGACAATAATTTCAATAAAATAAATTGTGAATTTATTTTGCATTAATTTAAAGTAAATATTATATAAACATTATATTATATTATTAAAATTTTGAAATTTTTAATTATTATTAGTCGAACTATTTATGTATTACATACAATAAAATTTATAGTCAAGCTTAAGTTCGTTTTTATTCTCTCTTAGAGAGAAAAAAAATAAAAATGTTTATATTATTTTAGCTATTAGAGTATGAAAACCAGACTCATTTTGTAGAAATTAATTCTCTAAATATTCAAAAGTCATTACGCTGAAAAATAAACATGTTCTTGTCGAAAAAATAAACAACTCAAAAATAATGGCCGTTTATTTAACGACACTAGACTTGGCAACAATAACAGCTGACTTCAAACAACAACGAGTATTGTTTAGAAGTGCTGTTGATCGATAACTTTACGGTTTAAAAAATTAATAAACGATTAGATTTCCGTTAAAACAGGTTAGTGAATTGCACTACTGGCAACGTCTAGACAAGGTAACTTTTGAATTTAGCTTGTAATAAATGCTTTGAAATATAATAATTTGTCTTAAATATCATGTTTGATGATGAGTGGATTTTAATATTTGGTTCGACTTTTAAAATTCAATCGGTTTGCGCTGAAGTTGTACTTGGTCTCTTACAGAGCGGATGGTTAGTATCATATTTTTTAATATGCATAAAGCAATAAAAACTATTTCACTATTTATGCTCACCTCCACACAATGCCACTTTGTGGAAGTAACTTTATTGGAGCATAGTGTTACTTATTAAGATGCGATGTGTTTCAAAATAAATTTAAGTTCACACAATATCTTCTTTGCAAAATTTATTTTACTGTGAATTTTTTTTTTTTTTTTTTTTTTTTTTTGTACTCAAAATTTGTACTTTATCACCCACCAGTAATCCTTATGCAAACTATGACAACATTTCTCAGAAATTTGTACAGAAAAGCTTGTTATTTTGTTTCCAAGAAAAACATAATAATACGATTTAATAATGCAGAAAATGTAATTGAAAGTTCTTTCTGACATACCTTAACAGAGAAAGAAAGAAGCGCACCCATCAATCATTTCGAAATGTCCCTGAAATCAAAAACAAAAAGCATGTATTTAACCAGGAGTTCATACAAATGAAATAGCGAAACAAATATTCAAAATATAGCAAATAGAATTCAGGAAAGCCCAGCATCGTATGTGTGTGTTACAGTTTCCCAAAAAGGAGAAAATATGTGTCATGACACAAAAATATACATACACAAACACACACACACATATAAGAAACAAAGAAATAAAATTCATATTCGTGCAAAAGAAAAATAAGGTCAACAAAACCATGAACTTTACACAAGGATACCAGTAGAAAATGTAGGGTAAATATGAAAGAACACACATATACACAAACATCCACATGGTTGGCTCTGAAAAAAAAAAATGTGAAACAATTCAGGATAAACTGAAAAAATTAGGCTACGGCTACTATAAACAAAAGCGGCTTTTAGAAAATGTTCTAAAATTTATTTCGTTGATAAAAACAATTATCTGATGCAGCATACATATATACTTTTTTAAGCAAAGGTAAAGCAGTTGTTACTATCTATTGTTTGTACATATTTGGAGATTTTCCATTGGCATCATATTTTTGTGGAAAGGTTAAGGATATTTGGATATAAGCGAATATTGTTTTTTAAATTGATAACAAAGTCCTTAAAAAAAAGTTTTAAATATCGTTACATTGAGCAAACCAAGAGACAAAACTGAAGTTTTATTATTACTACTAGCTGTGCCCACACACGTTGTGTGCGTCTTGACAATATTTTCTTTGATTTTGCTTTAAAAATAATTCACACCAAATTTTAAGATTCTTACGTATTTACTTTATATAAAGGTAGCCATCCCTGGAGGAAATTCTAAAATTTATATAACATTCTAAAATTCTAAAAATTTGTGTAAAGCTCTGTAAAATACAGGCAGGAAATTAATTACTTATTATTTTAAAACAACGCCATCTGTTGCGCAACATTGCTTAAAATATACTGCTTTCAAAAATAAAAGATTCCTTGAAGTACGCAGTACCCTAAAATCGTTAAAAAAAAAATCGGGGTATTTTCACTGCTTTTTCTCCGGTTTCTCTTGGAAATAAGATATTTTGAAGAAAAAAAGTATCCTATATTGGAACCAGGATACTAAGGTACCTCTTCACAAAATTTTGTTAAAATCCTAGTAGTTTTAACGTGATGCGGACACAAAGAAAAAGACAGACAGAGATAGAGAGACAGAAAATGATTTACTGTTTTATTATATGTATAGATTTTCCATTGCCCTTTTTGCATCCCTTATTGACTATCAAACATAAGTAACACAAAAACATTTCTATCTACTACAAAAAAAAATTTATTTTGGTCCATGCGCAGTTTTCCTGTCTACTTTCTTTAAATTTCTGCTCTCCCATTAAATGAAGGCGCCAAAATTCAATATTTTCAACGTGTGTTTGATTTTTTATTTTAAAATTTTTTTATTTTTTCACAGAGAAAAACATAATCCCAAAGTGCACTTTAAGGATAATAGACACGTGATTATAACAAAAAAAATATGGGTTTGAGATATAACAAAAGGATATTTGTGGTTTTCAAATTCTTTAAGTATAAATTGAATTAAATCAAATAAAATAAAATGACAACAACAACTATATTGAAAACAACAGTGCAGCACATTTTTTGTGTTTGCGTATGTGTGTGCGCTAGTAGTTCTATGGAATTTAGGATAATCCCCAAGTTATAAAACTACTACTATTGGAAAAAAGCAAAAATATCTTCTCTATATATAATATTATTTGATAAAATAGTAATAAGAGCAGATTTTGTTTCTCAAATGTAACAGGCTCTCAAAATTTGAAGCTGTGAGTGAGCATGAGAGCACAATAGATTTAAACGCACTTTTTTTACTTGTCATATGAATCCCAAAAATGTGTTTCATCTCATTTCCTTTAAACTGCCAAAAGATAAAAGGTTGCGAGGCTGTGATAAACACCATGCACAGAAAAATTATGTATCACAAGTTTTCACATTCATAGGAATACACGGCATGATAATTTAAGGATAAAAAAAATGTTTAACTTTATATATCTCTATGTTTTATTTTTTTATAGAAAGTCGACTTAAGACACTCTACAGCAAATAGAACTTAATATACATATATCTATACATATAATAAAACTGTAACAGGACCATTTCCGCGCATGTAATATTTTTTGAAAATTTAGTTGCTGGTGCAAACAGAAATCGAAATAGAATACAAAACAGCAACTTTTGGAATTTTTGTCTGAATGTCTGTATGTGTTCGCATCACTTAAAAACTACAGGAGGAATTTCAATAAAATTTTTTAAGGAGATATCTCGGTTCAAATATAGGATACTTCTTTTTGCAAAGATATCTCATTTCCAAGAGAAAATAGAGAAAAAGTATTGAAAGTACGCAACTATACCGATTTAAAGGTACTGCAAACTTGAGCAGGATATTTTAAACACTTTTTACAGAACTCTACAACATTTTTTTAATTTTATTTAAATTTTAAAATTATATACAAAGTCTTTACTCCTAGGTAACTACCTAGGGATGGGTACCTCTATATAAAGTAAATATCTTAAAGTCTTAAAATTTGGTTTGGATTACTTTCAATATTTTTTTAGGACGACGAACAAAATTTTTTTAGAACGCCTACTACAACAACTCAAAATTTTCCACTTTTCCTCTTTGTGTTTTTAGAATAACTACTTTAGTCTCAATTAACGCAAACAGTTTTTGGCCTCTACTGAAAATTCATGAATTTTGAGGTGTTGCGCTTTTGAGGAACAAGTGCGATATATTATATATTAAACAGGTATCAAAAGAAATAAATACATAAATAAATAAAATTTACAAGTTCCTGGTTTATTGTAACTAAAACTGCAGCTCTTTCGACTTTGGTTTTTTATATAGGAAATGTTGAACATGTTTACCATCAATATGTTACACGAACAGCTGAGCTGCCAAAAACAATGTTACCAAAAAGAAAGTTGCCAAAAAGATCACTTAACTTATAATATGTTAAGTATTATTTATTGTCATGCTTTGTGCGTATGCGAAGTAAAACAGAACGATTTTTTATATTTAGAAATTTCTTGTCTTATAATAGAAAAATGGCAAAAGAGCACAAATAAAATTGATTATATCATAAATTTAGGTACCAACAACATAAAAATGAAGTTATTCCAAAATCATAGCATGCCAAGTAAATTAACTGAATAATAAGAGGGAGAAACAGGGCCCTGCGGCAGGAAATTATATTGTATCTTTTGCCAGGTGCAAAGGCAACTTATTTATAACTGCTTTCCTGAGAAATCTTAGAATAGTTGTAGGTTCTAGTGTCAGAAGATTGCCATCATCCAGTGGGTGCCATCTTCCGGTAGGTGTTTGCCTAGTTGGTTGTAGCCGCTGTAAAATAAAACATGACAATCCTTCAGAATATGCTATGAAGTTTCATTGTCGTAATTACAAAATCTACACCGGCTGTTGATTTCAATTCATATCCTTATTAGGTCAAATGGTCCAATCGCCATCTTTGCATCTCTTAATCCAGGGAGTATAGTGGTGATCCCTCTTGTTCTTCTATCCAGATATCCTCTCGGACTCTATTTTATCCAGTTCCACAAAAAGTATCCGGTTGGATCACTTGTTCCCCTTCTGGACAGCCTGTTTGCTTTTTATTGCCTCCTACCCCCACGTCACTGGGAACCCCGCAGACAATAACCCTGTAGGGTCTTATGCGGCATTCCCAGTCTAGCTGGGAGAGAAACTCATATAAGATAAGTGCCTTGATGACAGCTCGAATATCAGAGAGGATAGCTATCTCCCTTCTCTTGTAGGCCCTATTAATATTTAATTGCGCACATGTTTCAAAGTAAAAAATTTTCGCTTGAAAAATGGTGGGGTTTTTCCCAAAGACTTCATTTGCGATCCTATTACGTCGCACTGGATCTGGATCATTCATATTACGTAACCAATGATTTTGATCTTAATATTAATCGATATTTACAGCATATATGGCTTATACATATTGGTAGCAAATAAAACTTTTAAATAACGACAAAAATATTTTAACGAAATTAACGACTATTATAAAGACAATTTATTTATAAAAATATATTTCGTTTATAAAAGGTTTATTAAACGATTTTGTAGGGAAAATGTTTCATAAACCTTTGGCAAAACAAAAATCTATTTTATGAATATCTTATGATTGAATTACATGGTTAAAAATATTGTTATTATTCTTTATTTCTCAGTTTAACTGGTTACAATTAAAATTTTAGTCAACCAACTGGTATAAGTCAAACAACCCCAACAAGAATAAGAATTACACTTGGTTACATAAGGACTTTAATATAAATCATATGGATTTAATAAAATTCATTAAAATACGTTTGGGTCATACAGCTATTACTCATAACCACCTTATCAAAAGAACCAATCCTCCCACTTGTGATTGCGACAATAGCAGTCCCCTTAACATATCTCATATTCTGACTAATTGCTCTAAATTTAGTTCTTATAGGTATCACATTTTTTCACATAAGAACCCCCTCAATATACTTTCTTTACCATCAGAACAATCTATTAAACAGTTAATACAATTTTTAAAACTCACCAAAAATTTCTAATAAAATCTAAACAATTTTGCTAATGTAATAAATCATATATAAAACACAGGATAAATATATTTAAATAACATTGTATAAATTAAATAATTAAAATAAGTTAAACACATATCTGTAAATATTAAAGCTTAAGGCCTTGTTGCTATAGCTTTTATGTATTTGCTAAATTTATTTACTAAATTGTCAATAAATAAATAAATAAAATTAAAATTTTAGAAACTTAACGTCTAAGTAAAATTTTCTATTTTCCTTATGAACCATTTTATTCACTAAATAAATAAATCACTGCAATTCTCCCTCCTATTCCAAAATTTCTCTGATGAGCCCACAGTTGTCTAAGATAACTGCTTTTTGCATTTCATCGATTAGGTATATGTTTACGTCCAGGGATTTCATTGCTGTTACAGTTGTTTTCGGTATGTGTGCTGTTGAAGATAATATCTGTGGAAATAAGGAAAAAGTGCTTAAGTCTGATTTTTAAGTTTTGTAGGAGAGCAATTTTAAACTTTAAAATAATTTTTTTTAAAAAATAACTCATCTTTAAAGTTTTCCTATGGGAGTCAAACGTATGATTTTGAAAAATATCTTATATCTACGAAAAGTACGCAGGCGTTGCAATTAATAAGTTGTAAAAGAAGCTTCTATGATTTTGAAAAATACTTGGTAGTTTCTTAAGCTTTTTTCCAAATACGATTCGGCATTGAAAAAAGATGAGCAGAAAGTTTTTTTGCTATAACTTCCTGAAAAATAGTACAAAATAATTGAAACTTTGCACATGGATACTTTGAAGTACGGGGATTTCAAACTTAGTTTTTGCTTAAGTCGACTTAAGCACTTATTCCTTATTGCCACAGATATTACAGGAACTACTTTTGTAGACTCAAGATTCCACTGGGTTTTAAGTTGGTTCATGAGCTGCTGGTATTTATTTATTTTGCTGTTGTATGTAGTTACCAGGTTATTGTTGTTGACTACTGCTATGTCTATTGCCGTTATTTGTCTCAATGTTTTGTTGTAAAATAATAGATCAGGCCTGTTGTGCTCCACAGTTTGATCTGTTATTAAAGTTCTGTCCCAGTATAGTGTTATATCTTCATTTTCGATGACGCCGTGCGGCGAAATGAATTTAAAAATTTTCGGGAAATTTTTCACTTTTGCGGCTACCTAAGCGCTACCTAAACGGTGTTAAGAATCATTCCTAGGAAGTTCATATGTTCTAGAAAGTTGTTTAGTGAGATCTTAGGTTCATTTTTGTAGTTGATTGTTTCCTTGAATTTTGAACGGTTTGCTACCTATGGACCTGAACAGGGGAAAAAAGGTAAAAAAAATGAATTCTTTAAAGTTTTTTGCGATTTTGACCTTGAAGATGAAGTTTTTTTGATTTTATATGTTATGTTCTTTATGACAAGAGCTACAACTTTGCCTCAGAGAGAATATCAAAATTTCAAACGGTTTGCAAAATATGAGCTTGAGTAAATGATCATTTTTTGCAAAAATGACATCGAGGCCCCATATCTTTGAGGGCCCATAAAAAAATCCTGGAAGACTTTGAGCAAAACTGGGAGAGAGGGGTCATTTTTTTTTTGGTCTTTTATCACGTAGTGGTGTCCGTATATGGTTATTTTTTTTCGTGTTGCACTGTGTAATATAATATTGTGGTTATATTTATATACAATATTATTTTGGAATACTAATAAAACTTTTGTTGTGGTTGGAAAATTAGTTATAGTTCATTAGTTATAGTTATAGTTCATTATAGTTCAAACCAAGCATGATTTAATTTTTATTTTTTTTTTTTTTTTAGTATAGTAACCATGATGGATTTTTTTTTTTTTTTTTTTTTTTTTTTTTGATTGTAGTAATTATTTCATTATCAAATAGTAGCAAACACTTGTTTGTCATGACCATAGCAATGATTAAAACGACAATAAGTCGGAACCATATATTGTTACAGAGCAAATATGATGGTTATTGTAATCATACCATAGCAATGTTTTTTATCTACGTGTATATTCATTAGATCTACAGATTTCTTCTAAAATTAATACTATTCAGTTTTCTGGATCGCTTATATCCTATAACAGCCACTTCGGGTTGAGTTTCAACAATTGCGATTGATTGGTAAGCTTTTCTTTCGCTGGATATTTATTGTTCTCTTTGTCATATTTCATAATTTCATAATTTCCCGATATTTATTTATTTAGTTAGTTATTTATTTATTTAAAAAAAAGAACCGTGTTGCAAAGTCTGCCCTGCCCGACTTTAAAAAAAAATTAATAAATATTACCCTCTTTTCTATCGTTTCCTTTATTATATCTACATTTTTATTTAATCTGTTGCTCTTTTGAAAAATAAAATCGCACAACTGTGATATTTTTATATTACAAACTTAACATAAATTCCTAAGCCAGCAATAAACAGCAAAACAGAAACTTATCACAGTGATAAACATTTTTCTATACCAGGCATACAAAATGTTAAGAAGCATTAATGTAAGATATTTGCTTCAAAAATTCCTATATTAACTCCCTACTATCCCCAAAAATAAAAAGAAAATGATTTAACTTTTAGGATTCACCTATTGCATAAAAATGCTGAAATCCCTTTTATATTTTTCCGCTTTTCTGTATCCTAGAATTGTGTTTTATTTACTTCATAGTAACAAAATACAAATCAATATCAACTGGTTACAAAATCATTCGCATTTATTTCGTTTGCGATTTTAATGATTTTTTAGTTTTTTTCTTTTCAAAACTTGTTGATTATTGATAAGAATGCCCAAAGTTACAGGGCAACATAATATTTAGTGGTTTACTAAATTACGATTTATTGCGGATATATTTTTTAGAGTCTAAAATTGGATACATAAAAAATATCATAAAATAGTTTTTTTTTATCATAATACTGATTGTATGTATGGAAAATATTTTTGTCGCGGCCCGTGAAGCCATACATGGTTACATAAATTTATCAATTACGGTTAGGGCTGCAGCATTAATAGTTAGCAATATGCTGCGGTTTATTTATTCAAAAGTGTAAATTTTAGTATCATTGAAAACAAATTTAAGTACAACATCAAACTTTGGTAGTAAGTAGGGATCAAACCAAATAAATTATAAATGCCATATAATTAGGCGCGGCATTATTACAGACTGCACCGATGGCACAATCTGTGCTTATCCCATTGTTATTGTTATTATTGTGACAAAAAAAAAAAACAGCAGCAAAAAAACGATAATAATCCCTATTAAAAAATAGGTTGCCTTTTTAGGGTTCCGTGCCCAAAGCGTAAAGAGTAATTCTATTATATTCGCTACAAAGTCTAGGCTGCCTGTCTGTCTTCTATCTCTGT
Organism: Phasia obesa; assembly: GCA_949628195.1. Classification (NCBI taxonomy): domain Eukaryota; kingdom Metazoa; phylum Arthropoda; class Insecta; order Diptera; family Tachinidae; genus Phasia; species Phasia obesa. The sequence continues at coordinate 39,931,238 of OX451216.1, read as the reverse complement.
AATCGTAAAAGGTAGTCTCTTGAAATTTTCGCAAAGTTGTATTACAATGGGCGATATAATAACAAATAATAAAAATTAAATGGTGTTCCGATATTGACGTAATTTTTACAAATAAAGCCTTATTTTTTTCACAGTAATAGACAGACACTTAAACAATTAAAACTATGATTATTATATTAATAAATATAAAAACTAAAACTTAAAATTAAAGGTTATCCCAAAAGAGACATGATTTTTAATCATATAACCTTCTTTTGGACCTTCTTGAAATTTTTCCTTATTTATTAAAGGCCAAAGAATTTTAGACAATCTGCAAGTGGTTAATGTAGACCACATGCGAGCCAATTCCTTTAGTGATCATTTCTGTAGTGTGTTAGATATTTCGGCCAAGGGGGTGTTGATGTCTCCTTGAGCGTCTACCACATCCAGATTCGTGCCATTCCTCGCACATTGACCGGCCATTTCGTTTCCACGAATGCCTTCATGCCCTTATACGATGTCGTTCAAGTAGGGCTAAGGATTGTATGCATGCCTGAGTAAAACTAAAACATCAAGATCCTCAAAAAAGAACCCCGATCCAGTTCCCGTGTCTACCTCGAAGCCATCCGTAAATATTGAAACCGCATTGTTCCAAATTAAGGAGTTCTCCTTCCACTCATCCTTGCTAGGATTTGTCACAAAAGATTTGTTGAAGTCCATATTAAGGGTTAGATAATCAGTCTGCTCCCTCAAGATATTAACACCTACCTGCCGTAAAATGGTGCTATGTCGAACACGACAATGCCTTAATTAGCCCGACTCTCTGAGCCTTAGGGCCGACATGGCGAATACATATTTGATGTAGACATCTAGAGGGACTTAGGTAGGGAGTCAATATTTCAGTAATGACTTTATTTTTGTGCATAGACGAGTTAAAATTGGATGGTTTGGAACAGTGTTTTATGTACATCGCATACAAAGTAAAAAATTATTGTCATGAACCTAGGGGATAAGTAGAGTTCAGAAATTTTGTGCTCTTAGAATATATGTAATAATTTTGTGCTCTTAGAATAACGCGAGTAAAACTGTGTAAATGTTTATTTTATTTTCTGGCGATGAAACACAAATTATTTTTAATAATAATGTACAATCGAAGTTTAGGAAAAAGGCCATCTTATTAATTTTTTTTAAGAATTAGTTTACAAATTTTTATTTCAAAACATGTAACACAAAAGCTTCTAAAAAAAAATATTTTAACAAGTTCACATGAATATATTGCCAACAAACTCACAAACAACCACTCCCATTACAATGGGAATTATCAAAAAAAAAGAAGAAAAAATGGGGAAACATAAACTATAATTTACTACTGTAGATTACAAACAATCTAGTTATACCCCGTACTATAATACACTTGAGGCTTCTGAGAAAATTTTTGCTACCATAGAGCACTACAACAAAATTAATTGAAGCCCTTAATTTCAATTAATCTACTTAAAAGAATTCAAAAACCTATAAAATATTCACCATACTACAATAGAAAATTGTAGGTACAAGTTGTTGTAAGATTTTATAAAGAACAAATTGTTAAGAATTTGAAAATAACAGACTCAAAATAGAGCTTAAAGTGATATTTCATCATCATCATCATCATCATCATCAGCTCTAACAGCCGCAGCCACACAATCATAGGCAAAGAAGTCTACAAAGTGCTTATAAATAATGTAATCGAGAAGTATAAATAAAGTATGTGTGATGTAGTATGAGGAAGAGAAAAAGAATGGTAGAATGATTTGAACTTCGTGTCCTTTGTAATAAAAAAAAATATAAGAAAAAAAAAAAAGATTTTAAAATAATGCTGCAAGGTGTTATAGTGTGAGTTAAAAATCTACTAAATGTAGTCAATCACTATAAGTGGCTGCGCTTTTTTATTTTTGCATTTGAAGCTGAAGAAAGTTATTTAAAGGTATAAAGTCGCTTAAAGATTAATTCAAGTGTATAAATATGTTTGCTAATATCGGATCTTATATAAAAACGTGATGCATAATATTTCATACTTACATATATCGGTCCGTTTATAATTTCCACAACATTAATTGGCAACCTCAATGTATATACAATCTGTATTGTGAATATAGGAATGAAAACATTATTTGCTACATTTTGTTCAATCACTAGAAAATTTTTATTTTGGAAGAAAGATATAAGATCGTTTGAACGAAATGAAAAAAATATACAGATTCCTTCCCTAATAGCCAAATCGCTATCATTTGAATTGAAGAGAGTTCCTTTAGAGTATGCACTAAGTTTTTTTTAAAACTTCTTTGTTTACCACTTTTTTGATTGTTGTTAGCAATGTGTTGCTGTGCTAATTGCACATGTTACCCCTTTATCATGATCTCCCCCTTTTAATTAATTGGATGCTTCTTTTGTAGATCGTTTTTAAATGTACATTTTCTTTCTTCTTGGGGACATTTCTAGATTTGATGTCATGTGTATGTTTAAATAACATCACTGAATAACAAATTTCTATCGTAAGACTCTACTATTTCAGTAGTCATCAGTACAATGCTCTGTTTTGTATAGACCTAAGACCTAGTGACCTAAAAACTACATATTTAGAAGGTTGTTCTTTTGAAACCATATAAATATATTGGAACCAGATATTTACTAATTACATTTTAGTTAAGACTAAGTTTGTGGTTGGGGCTTCAGTGACTTTGATCAATAAGGCAATTTACCTTGAATCTGCCCTAATGCATAACCAAGCTTTACACAAGGTTTTATTGATCCAAGTGCACTTGCCTCTTTGTTTTGATGCCAACCTCTTTATCTGGATACCAATTTATGTCTATAAATATAATATAGTAACTCATTTCCTTCTGTCTGTTTGTCATTTGTGTTCGCATCACGTAAAAACATCTGGATAGATTTTAACAAAATTGGATTATAAAATCTGTTTGTGTGTAAAATGTGTATAAAATTCATTTAAATTTTTTTAAGTATTTGCAAAACTTATTTTTTACTTAAAGAATATTTAAAACCTTTACACCTCTGACAGAGGAGATAAATGAATGAATGTTTGAATGATTAGTTAAAGTTGCAGCAACAGGTTACTTTACACCTTATTGCAAACCAAACTGCAACTTATATCAACAGACAATTGCAAGAACAACATTAACTGGCAATTTGAAAATCATGGGAAACTGTAGTTGCAAAAAAAACACCACCTCCACTAACAACAACAAACAGCAACAACAACAACGACAATACAAACTATAAAGTAACCACAATTACCGAGAGATCAGTTTCGTTTCCTTCATCCGTATATTTCATTCTAGCATTTCAGTTTGATTTTTAAACTGAAATTTGTTTCTTCTGTTTGTTGTTGAACTTGAGGCTAAAGTTGAATCAACTGAAAAATGTTTGCGTTCGTTATTTTCTGTCGAATAATTGCCCAACAAAGCAAAAAAAAAAACAAAACTGTTGTAAAACCGTCAAGTCAAAGTAATTCGTTTGACGTGTAAAGCAACAAATGCAACTGCCAGCAACAACATAAGTAAGTAACAAAAGCAACAACCACAAAAAACATTAGTTTAAATATTCCCTAGTTTGTGTAAAATGTTGTTGGTTTCAATATCTTTACAATTGTTGTTCTGCTTATAGATGCACTCACTAAGAAGACCCGTCTATATAATTGTGCATCTAAATATGCAACATGTTCTTTTGTTGTATCTATTTAGTTATTGTTGCTGCAGTTGTAAATCGTTGCCAACAGCTAAATTACAGCATTTTATTTAAATTTTGTTGGGTTGTTAATTTTGGTTGCTATTTCTTTTCAGTTTCGCCCTCGTTCTTCTTCGTCTCTTTATGCCAACAATAAAATTTTAGGTAAAAGGAAAAACCTCCCAAAATTGGTAAAATTGTTTGGGATTTTTCTAAGTTTGTGGTTTATGGTTTGATGTTAAAAGTTTGTTAAAGAACTTGGTTGGAATGAACTTTTTTCTTTTGATATTGAAAATAAGTGTTTCCGTGCCGTCATAAGGATTATGAATTTTGTATGGAAGATCAGTTATCAAGGGATTACAATATATTTATTTTTAGGGACTAACATTTTAAGGCTCTGTGGCCTTTTAATTTCTCACTTCATAACCTTTGGTTTGCAAAGTATGTTTATTACATACCGAGATCTAATCTATCAAATATTAATTAATTTAATCTATTTTATGTTATAAAAAAGTGTTTAATTTTTACAAAATAATCCCCTTTAATGCCCCCATCAGGCTGATGTTGTAAATTACTATAAATCAGTTCATTTGATGAACATTGTTCCTGACAACTGGTCAATACTTGCAAGTTGTGAAGGTGTTTTTTAAGCTAAAACATGATGCAGTTTGAGAAACTCTTCGTACTCTTCGTCCAATTTATGGCCGGCATAATCTTCCATATATTGTTTTCGTACCGCTTTTACTCTTGTAGAAATGTCGCATACGGCGTATAGGAGAAACTGTTGTAGCGCGTAGCATCAATGAAGAAATCACTCAAAACTTTATGAAAGACATTGCGAAAAAATATGCATTCGAGAAAACTTACAGAATAGAAGCAACTGCTGTTGATTCTAAATCTCGTTGACTAGATGCGTCAATAATTCAAACTGCCTTATTTGAAGTTAATATAATCCACAAGCAAAAAAAAGACACTGTCTGATATGGTTAATGCTGACTACTACAGGGCCATAATCACCAACTTTTTTTTTTGCGACAATTGAATGTCCTTTATACGGTGCAACGTGCCACACAAAGCATGCTACAATTGATTCTATGAGATACAGATTTGAGTCAGCGCCTAGTGTGTTGTCTACCTCTATCACCTTTCTACCATCAGTCAATGAGATTTCTGGAAATCCCTATGATACCAGTCTTTTGAGCACTCGTCAGACCTCGAAGGTACTTATGTTTAAGTTTCAGGGTCCTGCTAGCCTTTGGGACTGATAATCCATATATGTATATCGGGACCATTGGCGCCAAGATGTTGGATGAATGAATAATTTAGCTTAATGGACCGGTAAATTGGCCTACAAGATCATGCAATTTAAAACCCCCTGAACTATTTTTGTGAAGCCATGTTAATTGGAAGACAAGATTCACCATAATACACTGTTATTACTGGCATCCCTGTTGTACAAAGTCCGGCAGAAATAACTCCCCGATTAGGAAGTAACGAAAGATGGAGTAGTGGGGGCACATCTTTAAGTAGCTGCATACGTGCCGTTTTCAGTGCACGCTATGGTGTATTCGGTGAATACCATGCGTTTGCCGCGGAACAGTTTCTTAAAAAGGGTGAATGTAGCTGGCCACCACGTTCGCCGGACCTAATGCCTTGTGATTTGTTTCTCAGGGCTATTTAAAATCCAAGGCTTACGAACATCGTAATCAAACTTTACGAACCCCAAAAAGAAGTGATAACACAAGAAGTTGAAGTCATTTCACCTGACATGACTCGTAAAGTAATGGACAAAGTAAAGTAATTAAACTAATGGTTCCATATTCTTAAACGACACGATCTGTACTTTTAGTTATTAAAAATAAAAATATCCTATCTTATTTTATTTTGTTTTTATAAGCTTCCCTAATAGAGGAGGTTTTTCTGCCGGATCCTGTACCTTCTCCGAGTCAGCCTCAATGGATATTTAAAACGACAAAGATTTATCTTTGGAATAAAGCTAAATCCATTTTAATTGCAATGACACCATTAATATTTATTTTAATTTCATTTCATCTATCTTACTAAAAATTATATTTGTTTAGGAGATTTTATAGGTAACCGATATTACCCATATTTGCTTTAGTTGGGCTGGGTAATGATAAAAGTAAAGGCACATAGAATCCGTCACACAGGGCACATAGAATCCGTCATACGTTTTACGTCGTCTTTTGCAACGTACAAGAAAGTTGAAATACAGGTTTTCTAAAGAGTGTTGTCACAATCAGTATGTCTCCGTCAACGCAAAGTACGAAAGTTGCGCATCTTTTTACTTTTGACATACGTTGAGAGCAGTTGAGAGATATAAATTGGTTTCTCTTTGTTTCTCTCTCTCAAAATTAAATTCATTGTGTTGAGAGGTAATAAAAAAAAACAACATACAACAAAATAAATAAAGTATTGTGAAAAAAAAGCTTTTCAAGTGTTTTTTTATTTCTGATTTAATATCTGTCAGTGTTAAATGCATACTGCCCATGTCCATGTTTTTTTTTCCAAGTCTTATCATAGTTGTTAAAATATTTGTTATTAGAATTTTTTTATAACATGACAATGATGTTGTTGTTGTCATTTAGTTTGACAGTGCTTTTCTCCAACAGCGCCATCTGTTGCTCAACCGTATTACAACTATCTGTGTAATAAGCATTCAAACAGCATTGTTGGAAAACAGAAAATTATGTTTAAACAAAAAACGGCATAAGCACGTATTCGCCATCTACTTATGTACAACAACATGCACAAATTAATACCGTTGCTCTGCCGGCGTAATTTTGCTGTTTTGTTCAAAGTGATGGCTAGTGAAGACGGCCTCTTAGGTACATACTTATGTATGTGTAATTAGGTAGATTGTTAATTTTAAATGATAAATTTTAACCCTGTTTTTTTTCTTAGTTTTAAAACACTTTACCCATTTCCATAAGCCTTCTTATACAAACATGGCAACTCTATTATCACCCACTTAATAACAACAACTATAATAATAAAACACTACCAAGCGCATGTGCAAAAATGGAAGAAAAAACGAACAGAAAACGTGCAAATACCAAACGAGTCAGGTGCATTTCCATCAAGATAATAATAGAAATAGACTGCAAACAACAACAACAACAACTACAACGCTAACAACACCAAAATAACAGCAATAAAAATAGCAGCAATAATAACAACAACTATGGTGGAGGTTCTTATTATCTATTTAAAAAATTACTAGAAAAAAACAACTTGCAATAACAACAGTTGCCATATCGTATCTTGTAACCAACAACAACGACAACAAAAACAATCCCATAATCTCAAACACAAATGTAAATTATCAAAATAAGCAAAATATACGAATAGACAAAAAATACAAGAAAAACAAAAGAAAAACTTCTTAACAATTCCGAAAATCCAAATTGTGGATGGATGTTAAATGAACCCCTTATAAACAAAGTGGTAAAAATATAAAAAATTTTAAGTTTTGTATTATTATTGTTAAGGTTCAGTTATTTAAAAGAACGCTTTCTTTCATTACACAGTACAACATTTTTGAGGTGATTGATTCGGGACTCAATTCTGATAATTGTTTATGAAAGTAGCCCCAAAAAGAAGAACTTCTGCATCATTCGTTTGGTCATGGTACATCAAATAATAATTTTTATTTTTAAAAAATAAAATTAATTTGAAGTTAGTAAGTATCGTACAGGGGAATTTGTCACGTTTTAGGCTCTTTTGTTTGTCATAACTCGAGAACAACTAGTCCGAATAAGCTCAAAAAAAATTTAAAAAATTAAGAATTACGTTTGTGTTTGTATGCCACTATTTTTGTGGAGTTTTTACAGGTCATACCGTTTGACATATCAAAATGAAATATAGTATGTGCCTTTGGTATATGGAGGTGAAGAGCTGTATAGTTTTTGGGCATAATCGGAAGGGGGCAAGGGGTAGTTTCCTTACCCCGAAATTTTGTGAACGCTCTACAGGTCATAGCGTATGACATATTAAAACAATATTTAGTATGTGGCTTTGGTTTATGGAGATGAAGAGCCGTATAAATTTTGGGCATAATCGGGAAGGGGCAAGGGGTAGTTTATTTATTCCCAAATTTTGTAAACCCTCTACATGTCATACCGTATGACATATCAAATTGAAATTTAGTATGTGCCTTTGGTTTATGGAGATGAAGAGCTGTATTTAATTTTGGCCATAATCTGGAATGGGCAAGGGGTAGTTTACCTAACACCCCAAATCGAAAATAATTTTTTTTCGATTCGAATATACTTTGAACTTTTATTCTTTATGTAATATATCCATAAAAATAAAAAGAGATTGTTATGGGATATAGAGTAAGTTTTATATGTGTATGAAAGTCATGTTAATATAAGTAGAACGTCGCATACACATATCCGTATTGATTCCTAGGTTATGTGCATCTAAGCGGTTTAGTCAGTGATTATTCTGATCCAGTGATCAGGGTTATTTCGACTTTCAGAGCACGGCTCGTTTACACCTCGTTGCTATATATTTGCGAAGGGCCACGAATATACATATATGAATAAAAATTTAAAAACGCAGGAATTAACGGCATCAAATTTAAAAGCGAAATTGATAATCACTCCTTTACACTCTGCTTATTGGCCACAAACACTTAATTGTGTACATAAAAATGTTTCTGCTAACTTCATACATATTCACATATTAGGAGTTTATGTCTATTATTTGCACTTTATTATCACGTTAGTTAGAAACCAAAGTATTCAAACCACAATAACAACAAGAATTACAAAGGAACTGAAGTAACTAAGAAAACAAAATATACGAGGTGTGTTGAAAAAAGTATAGAATCTTTTATATTTTCTGCATTATAGAAAATAAATGTGTGATCTCGTGATTATTGTTGTGGCCAAGAATTATAAAAAAATTTCGGCAGGCGCATGTTTTCCCGTTAGATGACGTAGTTCGCCCATTTAAGGGTTGCAAAAATCATTAAAATGCTTCAAATAATTACGCACAAATAAATGTAAGTAATATAATTTTTGCATATTGGCAACCCTGCAATTAAAATCGTAATAATTAGGCAATAAGAAGACAGTTTCGTGACGTCATTCGCCCTATATGCGCAGAAAATTTAAATTTTATTTTCGGGATGACACAAGCTTTAGTCATTTCATCATTCTTAGTTTTTGCACTGCACTGCACTGCACAGTAGGATATTTAGCCGAAAAAAATATGAAAATATATGTATCTGTAGTTTCTAATAAGTAAATCTGTTTCATTAAATCTTAACATACAAGATATGTAGTAGAACATAAGATTTAATTTTTTTCAAACACCCGATGTGTAATTTTTTAATGAACTTGGGCTGCCCTTTTGGAATTTACAGACCTTGTTATTTTAATTCTTTATGGTTCCTATGCTAAAAAAAAGTTGGTAAAAATTACAAATTACTGAATACTTAATTGCTAAAGTTCCTCTAAGATTAAGATAATTCAAACATCGACGTTTACTGGAGATTAAAAGCTAATTAACTTAAAAGTACTCAGATTACATTCTCACTGCGTAGAGACTCACTCCCTCCTATTCGAATAAATAAAATATGATACCTGAACACTCGGACGATGACTAACTTGACCTCCGATTGTCCTAAAAAAGTCAGATAGAAACAAAAATCACACATCCTTGTTCGTCCGATTCCTGAGGTGATTGTGCCAAAAAGGTATCAAGGTGGAAATGCAGTACATATAATTTTAACGTCATGGATGCATTGATTTTTTCAAAATAATACAGCAAGTTGTCCACTCGTCTCTGCATGTCATCTAGCTGCATACGATTCTTTCATAAAATGCCTTCGATGACTTGTTTCAATGCGTCCCATGCACATATGTAAGTGGTTATAATGGTTCGAAAGCATATTTGTGAAAGATTCGCTTTTCATTAATTTTCGTATATCCGGTCCATTGAGAATACCTGTTGTCGGTATGATGTTGCGCTGACATTTTGCTGTGTCAGTTTTCTGTTTTTCAAAAATGATGTCAACATTTCGGAGTTTTGTTGTGATAGTCCCATCTTAGCCACAATGTAATCCATTTATGTTTGTGTTAGCGATTGTGGTCCATTTTTTTCAATATCGGGTGTCCAATCAGCATCATTCAAATTGGTCGGATTGGTGAAAACGGTTTCGGCTTGCAGGGACACAGTATCGACTCGGAGGTTTAGGTGTATCGGTATCAGCAGCGCGTTTAATGGAAGTGTGGCAGTAAAAGCAGCAAGATATACTTTTGTTTTCAATTGTTTTCTGTTTAATCCATGACGAGATTTTATGCATGCGTCATGTCCAGTTAGGTCTTCGACCCAAATTACTGGCTTCATAAAATAAAACTGTCTACCTTTCCATATAGCCACATTATAAGGGTATTTTAACAATTTTTGCACACTTTGTTCGGCGTAAAATTTGCACCACATACTAATTTCAAATTAATTTTTAAATTATTATTTGATGTACCATGACCAAACTAATGATGCAGAAGATCTTCTTTTTGGGGCTACTTTCATAGACAATTATTAGAAATGAGTCACGAAATCATGTGTTGTACTGTGTTATACTAGCTGTGTCCACAAACGTTATGTGCGTCCTGAAAATATTTTGTTCGATTTTGCTTTGAAAGTAGTCCACTCCAAATTTTATGACTCTTACGTATTTACTTTATATAAATGTACCCATCCCTGGATAAAATACTAAAATTTATATAAAACTTTAAAATTCTAAAAATTATTGTAAAGCTCTGTAAAAGACAGACATGAAATGAGTTACTCATTATTTTAAAACAACGGCGCAACTGTGCTTAAAATATACTGCTTTCAAAAATAAAAGATGCCTTAAAGTATGCTTTTTCTCTCTCCACTTTCTGTTGGAAATAAGATATTTTTTCGGAAAAAAGCATTCTATATTGGAATCAGGATACCAAGGTACCTCCTCACAATTTTGTTAAAATCCATCCAGTAGTTTTTAGGTGATGCGAACAAAAGAAGAAAGACAGACACACAGGCAGTAAATGAGTTACTGTTTTATTATATGTATTATATGTTTATAGTTATATCATTAAAAAAAAATCTTTTATTTTTTTTAACATGCCTCGTATCAATAATTTGTTATTTCTTTTCTTTTCTATTTTTGTATGATTTTAGCTGGTGTAAAATTTAAACACCCACCCACTTATGGTGTGGAGATCTTAAACATTACTTGGTCAACTATCCAAATAACCAGACAGAAAATGAGACCATTGACTAGCCAGTCGAGCGGCTAAAACAAGAATTTCTTAGTGGTAGCCACTAAATATCAGCAATATTATCTATGAAAAAAGGTGTTGCCCGTTTTACAGTCTTGGAAAATTTGTTCGAAACAAAAAAATATATTAAGAGAAAAAAAATAAATTTATTTATATGTGCTAAACTACACCCATTTTTGGTTTTTTTTTTTATTATAACTAGTTCAACCTTGATAGGAAAAGACTGAGACTAGTTTATCTTTTATGTTTGCATTCAATTTTTGAACTAGGTTTTTTGCCCAGTTTCTACCTTTTTGTATTTATATTTTTTAAGGCAAAAAACCTTTAACCTTTGATAAAGAATTGTTGCAAATAAATACCAGTAAATGCTTTTGATATTGACCATTATAATTTAATAATAACAACAAAGTTTTAGTAGTTGTTTAACAAATTAGTGGCCAAAAACATGGCTGTTTTTTGCATAAAAACCGAAATTTTTATATGACAATAATTTTTAAAAGTAAAATATGGAAAACTATTCAAAATATTTTCTTATTAGTTTTTATTATATTAAGGTTGATTTATTATATTTATATTATAGAAAATTTAATTATTTTTATGCTTTTTCGCACATTCAAGGCTTTGGAAAATATAAATTTTTTATTCCACTAGGGAAGTAGGCGAAAAAGACATATAAAAAAATTGTAGTGCCTTGATGAAAAATTAAACTCGTGATATGATACAGCAGTTTAAAAGAAATGCTATCAGGGTGAAAACCGAGGTCGACGACGTGTGTATGCTGCCCTTTAATTGCGAACGTTATAGACTGTTCTGATCAGATATTAAATTATTTTTTTTTTTGTAAATTTCTACTGAAAATCCGTGAAATTCTTAAAATTGCTCTTCTTGTTGTGTTTTGTTTTTTGCTTTGTTGTTTTGAAAAGCGAAAAATTACAACAAAAAAAACTAAAATCTAAATTTTTATAGAGATATCACCTAACATTAAAATTTTGCGTAAAAATCGTAGGTTCAATAAATTGCAATACAACTCCAATGTAAGGGACGGTGCATAGTGGATAATTTCGCGAGTAGTTTATCTTTAACATTTGACAGGCTTGGTATTTTGTCACGCGTTTCTTTTTTTTTTTTTTTTGTTTGGTTAGTAGTTGGTACTTTGGTAGTTGGTACTTTCGACTTAATTTTTATTACAAAGTTTAAGCAAGCTGATATAATTCCAAAAAAAGCTAGTATCTGTTGATATATCGGGTAAAAATTCATTAGCGGTATTCAGGGATTAATACAAATGGTTTTGCGAAAGTGCAAATTCGTTATATCATTTAAATTTAACAAAAACAATAGGCATTTTGTTGTTCGATTTTACAAAAAGCTATGATATTATGCATTTGCAAGACCAATTGCATCGCATACTGAACTCCGCCATTATATTTAAAAATATTGTTATTTATAAAACAATTATTTTTTTGTTTAATTTTTTGTTAATTACTTATGTTAATTAATCTAATATTGTATCACATTTTTCTTTTATGGGCGCACTCCGCCAAAAGTAACAGCAGCCAATACTCAAGAAAACGATTTTATAAAAAAGTTTTTGTCTTTTCTGTTAAGAAGCCCAAATACTTAAAAAAAAACTTTTGTATTCATAAGTTTTGCATAAAATTGTTCTGGTGCACATGGACGGAACCTGGCGAATATATAATGGAGTATAGCAGTGTAGTACTACCAAATGGCGGGGACTTAAAAAAAAATGTTTAAAAATTTCTGAAAGACGCTTATGCCCTTATCCAAAAAAAATAATAAAGTTTACTTCAAGTCTAATTTTATATGGAAATTAAAAGTACATTTCAAGTAGAGTTTATTTTTTTTTTTAATAAGGGCAAAAGTTATTATTTTAATTTTTTATATCACTAATAGCTTATAATTTACGTATTTATAAAAAAAAATAATTTTTCATTAAAATCTTTTAAAAAAGTTGTAATCATTTAAAAATTAATATTTTCAAAATTTTTTCTTAATTTAATTTTATAAAATGTCTGAAAAAGTCCACTTTGGATGACCCTGTTCTCTGTGATACAGTTATAATAGAGTTTTAATTTTTTGACTCCCGTGATTCATTGGTATTTACTTTCAAATGAGTAATATAACTTTGAAATCCGTAACCATCAAAATTTATTTTTGACCGCATTCTCAAAACATGTGCCACAGTGCGATGCTCGAAAATCTATTTTGATTTACTTGAGAAGCATCGATGCTATGTGACTTGTGTTTTGCCGTTTTATCGTTACCACAATGAAATGTGTTCTAATGCAATCAAGAAACTTATTCCCGATACCCGCATGTTTTTCATTATGAGCCTATGCACTTGCGCTCGATTTATCAATCAAATGTTCCTGTATCCTCTTTCCTATAACACAATTTCCTAGATCCAACAAAATGTATTACATGAGAAGGAGGCATTGTCTGAGTGCTAGTCAAACAGAAAACAAATAAGCAGTCAAGTGCGACTCAGTTTGCTACCCGTAGATTTCCGTACTATGTTCAATATATAAATAAAAAAGTAGAAGATTTAATTTTTTCATGGTTTTTATCGGGCACCCTTTACTTTTATTTAGAAAATGAGCACAAATACGTTATAATCACGTCTTCTACGGGGATACGGTTTTAAGTATTAAATTTACATACCTTAACAGTTACACTGAGCAAATTTAAAGTGTCTATCTACTACAATTTATTTATTTTTTTTTTTTTGTAATTGTTGTAATAGTAATTCAACTAATGCCAAAATTTCAAGAGTTTGCTTATTAATTAAAAGGTGTCACCTCAGCTGCTGTAATTTGATTTATGTATGTGAGGCCGTATTGTTAAAACTGATAAAGGGTGTATATTACTATTTTCGCTATTACACTAAGTACATATAAAACTCAAAAGAAGTTATTAAAGGGTGTTCCAATAGGTAACGTAATTTGACGTGTAGCAAAAAAATGGAGTTCTTGTAAGTAGCACATACTTTTATTGCCATACAAAAGCTAATAATAGTATGCACATAAATGTTGCCTAAATAAATAGAATTTTTTTATGACATAAAATGTTAAGTTTTCTAAAAACAACGAATTTTTTACGGTTCCCCTAACAGTAGGGCATACTAAGAAGCACAACTGTTAGGCAGTGATAAAAAAATTAAATTTACAAGGAGTTACGACAAGTTACGAACATAATACTGTATGATTTTAGGACATCTACACTGCGCTGAAATAATCGCTTTAAGTGGGACATCACGATCAAAAATCATGTTATACATAAGCAGGTTGGTAAGCGATAATAAATCGTGATTACCTAACAAACCTGCATACGACGAAGCAGTATTTTTTGTTGGGATGTTTAATTTATTTATTTTTTTTTTTTAATATTTTGACCATTTCGATACGATGCACCTTGTGAATATCCCAATTTGTTTTGCCAATTGAAAACATTTCTTGAATTTTAAAAATACTTTATATTATATAAATTTAAATGATCTATGACCTCTTAATGTGTACATAAATAATGTATACACAAATACTATAGTGTTATGGGGTATAAAAATACTCGTAAAATCATGTACAAATTTTAAGCTGCGCTTTTTATATTCCTGCACCCCATTAATAACGATAATTTTTGTATACGTAACGATTTTAGCGTATGAGTCAAAATTATTCGTACTAAAGTTGCCACTGATTTCCATTTCACGATTAGGAAATAATTTTTGGTGCTGTTGCATTTTAAAGCAATGAAATAAAAACCGTTTTATAGCATTGCACAAATATTTTTATATAATTTTTCTTTATTTTTATTTTTTTTTTCTTTAATTTGTTTAAATATATAAAATGGATTTTTATTGTGGTCGATTATTGCTTTTGTTTGCAACTTGCAACGTATAGCAGCAATTTCCAAAAGTTTTATTGAATTCATTTATAGTGTATTTTTATTTTTATTTTTATTTAATTTTTTTTTCTATAAATTGTTAAGTTCTGTATTTACAATTTACTGAATTTCGGAAACATTTGGTAGCAAATGTTTGCAACACCAAAGTCGAAGGTCAGTAGTATTTTGTATTTATAGTATTTTTATTTTATTGTTTGCCGTTGATTTGAATTTCGATTTGAATATAATCTTTTTTTCATTTTTTATTTTTTATTTTTTGTTTTTTATTTATTTGTAAAATTCATTTATTGTTATCTGTTTGCAATTACGAATACATTAAAATTGCTTGGTTAAGTTGGTATTGTATGATTGTATGATGTTGTAAATAATTTGAAATCGCGAAGCTTAATTTATTAAATAGTCATTATAATTTATTGAAAACTAGTGGTATTTTCACAGATCATTATGGTGGTTTTTCTTTCAAGAGTTTCATTCGCTTTTGTTTAGTTTTAGCTTTAGTTCTTTTTTATTTGTTAAAGAAACTATAGTTAGTTAGTTAGTGAAGTAATTGTACGTTTTGTTAATTAATGCATTTTGTAATAGGTTCAAGGATCAATGTTGTGCTTAATAATGAATCATTTGTATCTTGTTTTATCGCAAATTAGATAAATTAATGACGAAATTAGAATTATATTGAACAATGTGTAAGTCAGTATTTAAATGCTGCTGCCACTTGTTTCTCAAATCAATTTTGTAATTTTTGTATATCAGATAAGATTTTTAACATTTAATTTAACTAAAAATTTGGTTGATGAATTAATATTTATTCTGGCTTAAGTTCTTTATAATAAAGAACTTAAATATTAATGCCCTTATGCAAAAGTAATAAAGTCTACTTGAAGTGTACATTAAGGCAAAATTTTCATATAAATTTTGAAATAAAGTAGACTTTATTTCTTCTGCATAAAGGCATAATTCACTTAATATATATAGTTCAAATAAAATTTAATTTAATTAAATTTATAAATAATAAAATATATTTGAAATCTATCTATCTATTAGAACTAATTTTTCATATAAAATTTGGTCTAAAATACATTTCAAATAAGTTTTATTTTTTATAAATATGGGGGATACAGTTTGGTAGATATTTATTTCAACTATATTTATTGAGTAATAACACAGTGCAACACGGAAAAAAATAACCATATACGGACAGCACTACGTGATAAAAGACCAAAAAAAAGACCCCTGTCTCCCAGTTTTACCCAAAGTCCTCCAGGTTTTTTTTATGGGCCCTCAAAGATGTGGGGCCTCGATGTCATTTTTGCAAAAAATGATCATTTACTCAAGCTCATATTTTGCAAACCATTTAAAAATTTGATATACTCTCTGAGGCAAAGTTGTAGCTCTTGTCATAAAGAACAAAAATTGTTAACATATAAAATAAAAAAAACTTCATCTTCAAGGTCAAAATCGCAAAAAACTTTAAAAAATTAAATTTTTTTACCTTTTTTCCCCTGTTCAGGTCCATAGGTAGCAAACCGTTCAAAATTCAAGGAAACAAACAACTACAAAAATTAACCTAAGATCTCAGTAAACAACTTTCTATAACATATGAACTTCCTAGGATTGATTCTTAACACCGTTTAGGTAGCGCTTAGGTAGCCGCAAAAATGAAAAATTTCCCGAAAATTTTTAAATTCATTTCGGCTACCTAAGCGCTACGTAAACGGCATGACTAAAAACAAACAAATAATGTTTGGTTTTTTGAAGTTTTAGTCTTTAAAAATTATTAGCATCTCATTTTATTTCTTTCAACAAAAAAAAAAATAATTCATGAATGGAGTCATTTCTCATATCGAATGCTTAAAAAATAAATTAATAAATCATTATGTGTTTGATTATATAAGGTATGTTTATATGCATAAACAAAAATTATATATATTTTTTATAAATATATACATATCTCACATACAATGAAATTTTTTAGTCAAGCTTGAGATCGTTCTATTCCTTCTAAGAAAGAATAAATTTAATTAACTCACTATATTTATTTAAATAATTTTATAATTAGGTGTAATATTTTAAAATGTTATTTTTAAATTAGACAATAATATGGTTCTAATATAATAATAATAATAATAATAATAATAATAATAATAATAATAATAATAATAATAAACAATATATAATTAAAGATCCAACAATGAATGACGATCGCTGTAGAAATTGCAATTCCGAACCTGAAACCATTCAACATCTGCTATCTGGATGTCCAGTATTGCTTCAAAATGGGTACAAGGCGAGGCATGATAACGTGGGAAAAATTTTATACAGAGAACTCTTAAAAAAATACGGATTTGAAAACAATCCAGAACCCTATTACCAACTCAAGCCGCACGGCGTTATCGAAAATGAAGATATAACACTATACTGGGACAGAACTTTAATAACAGATCAAACTGTGGAGCACAACAGGCCTGATCTATTAATTTACAACAAAACATTGAGACAAATAACGGCAATAGACATAGCAATAGTCAACAACAATAACCTGGTAACTACATACAACAGCAAATTAAATAAATACCAGCAGCTCATCAACCAACTTAAAACCCAGTGGAATCTTGAGTCTACAAAAGTAGTTCCTATAATATCTGTGGCAATAAGGAATAAGTGCTTAAGTCGACTTAAGCAAAAACTAAGTTACTGGCACCTTTGAAATCCCCGTACTTCAAAGTATCCATGTGCAAAGTTTCAATTATTTTGTACTATTTTTCAGGAAGTTATAGCAAAAAAACTTTCTGCTCATCTGTTTTCAATGCCGAATCGTATTTGGAAAAAAGCTTAAGAAACTACCAAGTATTTTTCAAAATCATAGAAGCTTCTTTTAAAACTTATTAATTGCAACGCCTGCGTACTTTTGGTAGATATAAGATATTTTTCAAAATCATACGTTTGACTCCCACAGGAAAACTTTAAAGATGAGTTATTTTTTAAAAAAAATTATTTTAAAGTTTAAAATTGCTCTCCTACAAAACTTAAAAATCAGACTTAAGCACTTTTTCCTTATTTCCACAGATATTATCTTCAACAGCACACATACTGAAAACAACTGTAACAGCAATGAAATCCCTGGACGTAAACATATACCTAATCGATGAAATGAAAAAAGCAGTTATCTTAGACAACTGTAGGCTCATCAGAGAAATTTTGGAATAGGAGGGAAAATTTCAGTGATTTATTTATTT
Source organism: Phasia obesa (assembly GCA_949628195.1). NCBI lineage: Eukaryota > Metazoa > Arthropoda > Insecta > Diptera > Tachinidae > Phasia > Phasia obesa. Next base: position 39,913,084 of record OX451216.1, on the reverse strand, counting down.
AGTGAATAAAATAGTTCATAAGGAAAATAGAAAATTTTACTTAGACGTTAAGTCTCTAAAATTTTAATTTTATTTATTTGTTTATTGACAATTTAGTAAATACATTAATGTAATCACTAAATATATATATGTATATACATAAAAGCTATAGCAACAAGGCCTTAAGCTTTAATATTTACAGATATGTGTTTAACTTATCTTAATTATTTAATTTATACAATGTTATTTAAATATATTTATCCTGTGTTTTATATATGATTTATTGCATTAGCAAAATTGTTTAGATTTTATTATAAATTTTGATGAGTTTTAAAAATTATATTAACTGTTTAAAAGATTGTTCTGATGGTAAAGAATGTATATTGAGGGGGTTCTTATGTGAAAAAATGTGATACCTATAAGAACTAAATTTAGAGCAATTAGTCAGAATATGAGATATGTTAAGGGGGCTGCTATTGTCGCAATCACAAGTGGGAGGATTGGTTCTTTTGATAAGGTGGTTATGAGTAATAGCTGTATGACCCAAACGTATTCTAATGAATTTTATTAAATCCATACGATTTATGTTAAAGTCCTTATGTAACCAAGTGTAAATATTATTCTTGTTGGGGTTGTTTGACTTATACCAGTTGCTTGACTAAAATTTTAATTGTAACCAGTTAAACTGAGAAATAAAGAATAATAACAATATTTTAAACCATGTAATTCAATCATAAGATATTCATAAAATATATTTTTGTTTTGCCAAAGGTTTATGAAACATTTTCCCTACAAAATCATTGTAGGGATACGATATTTTCATTGTTTCTGCTACATTTCTGAATAAAAAAAATAAATTTGCATGCATTTTTATTGAAAAATGAATTTTTGAGATTTATTTTTCCAAACCCATTTTTTGTTACCTAAAAATTATCAAAATAATTCGACTTTAAAGCCTTGTAACTTTTTATAGGTCTAAAAGGTCTATAGGTTCATGAAAAACCAAACCACCTCTGTGGTGGGAGTCTTAGCTTTCTTTCCATATGTATTTTATTGATAAATTCGAAAGTTGTTTTTCTGATTTTTTTCCACTAGACAGTTTACTGTGCAGCATAATAAATGGCGAGCTAAACCTTCAACCAACTTAATCACTTTCTTAAATAATATACATACAGATGAGTGTACACTATATTCTTTTAAATAAAATTAACTACAGTATAAATATCATCAGATTCAAAATTTTTAAACTTCATAACGGTTGGAAATGCCACTAACCTCTTTCTGGAGTTGACAAACTTGTAGAAAAATAGAGATACTTTACAGTGCTTCTTTACATAGTTTGATTACAATTTCGTTTAAAAATAATTAGAATACCAGGTTCAAAGTTGGAATTATATTGTGATCGTTTAACAGAAATTTTTCGATCAAAAACTTTCGGAGGGAGATCTTTAACTTGGTGCACACCTTATCCTATCCTGATACTAAGTCATAAGTTAAATTTTTAACTAAGCATTTTATATGGCCATCTATGAAAGCAGATGTATCATCTTAATATTATCAGATGTCCAAATATTCTGGGCATACTAAAATTAAGAAAGAGGAATATTTTCAGATTTATGTGGATCGTTTTCAGCTTAAAAGCATTGGCATTGTCGGACCGGTTTTATTTGTTTAACGTGGAATGATAGCTTTACTAAAAGATTCATAATTCTTGCAAAAAAACCGACTACAAAACAAATATATGTGCATCAATTCTAAACTAAAAATTGAAAAGGAAGTAATCTGTAAGAAATAGTACTCAAATCAAATACTTCTATACTTTTTGCTCTAACGGACAAGTAATATACCTTCTGAACATTCAAATGTCTATCCATAATGACAAATTACGTAAGAATCTATAATTTCTCACTACTGTGTACTTCACGTATACAAAAATATATGTGCAGAAATGATTATGAAATCTTACGACGTTTTAAAAGTAAACAAAAAAATGATTATGAAATGTTTCAATAAAAAATTGCAATATTCGATAATAAAAATACATTTCAAAAATTTTCTCAGAATGCATTGCGAAACACATACTGAAATTTTTAGCAATTGAAATAATGCACCACCATTAAAATAATACCACCAAGAAAATTTTTAGCCAAAAAAGTGAACTGATATCTCAATCAAATTTTAAAGTTTTCATCAAATTTTCAATGAAAGATACATACATATGTATATGTAAGTAATGCAAACAAACTTTTTCGAAGTTGCATGAATATTAAAATAAAATTTTCATGTTAAACCGCCATTTAAATCATATTTAAATATATAAAAAAATTATTTTATCAGGGCACTTAAAAAGCTAATTCCGAAAAACAAAAATCAAATATTTATAAAAAATTGTAGACCTCATATATTTGTTAGATGATGGTCAAATAAGCATGTTTTCTTAATTTTGAGTCAAAACGAAGACATCGTGAAAATATCGGCCGATTTGGCAAATCACTTTTTTACCGCCTTCTTGTGCAAGAGTCCACTGTGCGTCGATGTTATTTATTAAATTTTTCTTTATTCCTTATTTTATTACAATTGGTCAAATATTTAGTAAAGTAAATAATTATTATAAATACAATTAAATAGAGCTAAAAAGTCTTTAAATATTAGGATAATAAACTCAGATAAACCTTGCAGATTCTTTTGCTTAAATTTCGAGGTTGTAATTTGTAAAATTTAATTTTTGGACCACAACTCATTAGAATACAAATATATTAGCAGAAATTTAAAATGTATTAATATTTACGCACAACAATTTTTTTTACAAATTTACTCAACAAATATGCGGCTTTTAATTTCTATCACATAAATTTCGCGTTTATGTAATTTTTTTTTTTTGCAATCTTCTTGTTTTCAATTTAATTCCTCGGCAAACAGCAAATAAAGAAAAACACTTAAACCAAAATAAATAAATGTTTTAAACACCTGAATTACACACACCTTCATAGTATTTGATTACAAAAACGTGATCAATTTAATGTTGCATTAATGATCCCATTTAAAGCAGGCAATTAAAAACAAATTCAAATTACAAACCTGTGCCAAAAACTGCTATAATCCAACAAATAACAACAAAAAACTACATTTCTGTTTTTTTTTCTTCGTTTTTATATAAATAAATTTAAATATTTTTGGGGCACAACTAGCAAATAAAGACTGAGACTAACAAAAAAGAAAAAAAGCTCAACATATGAAAACATAAAAACCCAATTTTCAAAAACATAAAATAATGCCAATATCTGCTTATAGTTAGTGGTTAAAGTAAGTTACTTTGGTTTGTAACTGGCAGTTACTTCTACTACATTTGTGTTTGAACAAAACTTTTGTTTAAAGAGCTGTTGGGATGAGATGTTGAAAATGTTGCTGAAGCAAACATGCTAGACACACACACTTACATAGATAGAACAACATGAGGTAACTACTCTAACCAGATCAGCGGTAGTATTTAAATATTTTTTCCTAATTCCTTGTAAACTGTTTTAGGTTGGGGAGAGGATGACTTTATGATATGGCATAAATTTAGAAGAAGCCAAAACTAAACTCCGTAAACATCATCATACCAACCAGCAACAAATTTGTTTGCGGTCACAAATGTTCTAAAATAACGTTACACGATCATAAGTTTGCTAAAAATAAAAAAAGCATATACAAATTTAATAAAAATACCAGTTTATTCGGAAAACCGTGGTTAAGATAGCATATTAAGTTAATAATTTATTATGAAAAAAATTAAAAAAAAAATTGAAGTAAAAAAATAATTAAAAAATTTAAATTAATAAATTAAACAGTTTTGAAATTTATTTCCAAACCTAAATATTAATAATTGGCCGACCATTATCACAAGTTATATATTATATATGATTACAGGCCACCGAAATGTAATTTACGGCTACTTACATTGAGTCACGTGCTACAACCAGCCTTTAATCTTGAATTTATTGGTTTCAGACTGTCGACTGGTAACTGTCGGCCTTCTTTCTGATCTCGCAGTCTCTAAGTAATTGCTAGCATTTGTTCAAGGCTGAGGTTCCCCATGGCATCTACATTTAATAGGTTTCTACCAGTGGTCCTGAGTCTTATGCTAGCCAGTGCTGGACACATACTATGTGCGCTGCCGTCTCAGCCTATTTCCTTTCCCCGTCTCCTCTTCTGACTCTGCCACTTACTTTTAGGCATGAGTTGTAGAGACTCCGACTCGACGTTGAAGGAACGTCCAGATGCATCCAATTCATCCACATTTACCTCGATAGCCGCAGGAGTATCTTCATAGACTGACCAGTCCACCCCTTGCGAGGTTTCTTGTCATTCTCTTTCGATATTCTCCCTTGGCCAGTAGCAACTGGGAGGTTAATCTTAAAGGCATTAACCTCTCCACCTCTAACGAGGCTTCCTTGTCCATCCCTATCGAAATAACCCGGTACAACGCCATAGGAGAATCTTTAGAGATTAACCTTGCGGGGCATTCCTGTCCATCCATTCTGAATTCTTCCTAGGCCATTATTGGCGATGTCCACCCACTCAGAACTCCTTATGCGTGGGTAAGTCTACATTGAAACTGGAGGTCGACCGCTATCCAGAGTTTGCATACTAAAGGCCAAGAACCCTCTTGACCACGCATCCCTGGCGTATGCTGTTCCACCGGGTATTAAGGAAGCTGTTAACGTCTAGTCCTCTTTAACCACTAACAAGCCATTCAGGTTCTCGGCACAGCTACCAACCACGATTTGTCGATTAACCGATATAATTTGTTCGAGTTATTTTTTAACCGAAATTTCCAATATTTCTTACTCGAACAATTAATTTAATTAATCGATTTAAAATTGATCGAGTGGATAATATATAATCAATAACTATAAATATCTAGTTTAAGTTTCCCTTATGCTATCAACAAATCAAATTTAACTATTAAAAATTCCTTACCTTCCACTGTTCCTAAACATGCTTTGTATCACCTAAAACAAAAGCACCATCCAAATCGAATAATCACTGTGGATGGACATACTCGTACATACACTTACAGTACTTAGAAGATCGTGGTTGTTGTTTGTGATTGTGATTGTAGTAAATGTTTTCAAACTTGTTTAACGTAAAAACATTTATTGAAACATTAATCGTAATAAAATCACTTTCATTGCATTCAACAACTATTTCATGATCATTTATAGTTGTTCGATTTGGTTTTTTGTTTCTTTCTATGCTTTTTCCTACCAAACTTTCTGACCAGTACTCTACATTTGTGGACAAAGGATTTCCCACTAAATATTGTTTTTAGTTTTTGGGTTTAAATCGCAGTTATTGGTGGCTCACATTTATTATTTGGCGGATAATTGAAATTTTATGTTCGCTAAAAGAGTGTCGACATTAGCAAAACGTTTATTGTGCTGCAGACGCTTTAACTGTGTTTTTTTACTATTTCAGTTTGTTTGTTGTTTGTTGCTTGTTTCTTTCTTATTCCTTTTTTTATTTTTTTTTTTTCTGGGTGGTGAACTTGTATCATGTTTTGTATCTTATTGTACTACAATATGTGTATTTTAATGTTTTGTTGCTATTGCTTTGTTGCCTATGCAAAATATCAAGATGATCTTTGTTTATGTTTGTTTATGTCTCTTGATATTGATATTGTTGCTAACAAAAGTTTATGTTTCATGTTTCAGGCACAAGTGCAATTTGCAGTTATTTTTATTTTAAGTGTCAATAATTTGTCGAAGACAAATAAAATTTTATTGTCCAATATTATGTAATCGTTGCTTTGCACCTAAGATCAAATTCATTGGTCATATTGGTATTATTAAGATTTAGATTAGACTTTTAGATTTTTAGTGCAACAAAAAAAGCTAAGAATATTACACCTGTAAACGTTATAAGATTTATAATTTTAGTAATTGTTATTGTCTTTTATTTATTACCTTCTTTACGTTAACACCTACAGCTCATTCACGAAACATAACTGTAGCTTCAAATTAGTGATGTAAATTTTCTGATTTGCTATGTTCGCGAGTACAGGCCAAAAAATTTATTCTATAGCAACATTTATTTTCATAGAAAATTAGAGAAAAAATCATTAATAGGCAAAGTGTATGGCTCTCCTACAGATTAAATAAATATTTTTTATAAAGCGAAAATTAGCGAAAATCGAATGACTTTTTGCTGAATGTTTCGCTGAAATTTTCAAATATTTACCTTTTAAACTGGAAAATTCATGATAAAGCAATTTTTTGGGAAATAAATTATAGAATTTAAATTGCCAAAACTTTTGGTCGGACTGAGATATCTTTTCACAAATGTTGAACTAACGTAGACAACATCACTGGTAATAACAAATTTTAATATTTTTTGTTTTAACGCCTGAATTCCTAAAACGGGAACGATTAGTTTACAAAAAGTTAGTTTTTTCCATAAAAGTGGCTACCCTGCCTTTGTTAACCATGGGGCTGTGAAATCCTATTTGGAGTAGGTATCCTAAAAATTAAGGTTTAAAAATCTGTTTACTGTTTTCAATCGGTGCTTTAGTGCCTATTTCAGTGTCACACGAATTCGTTTTTTCGCACAATTACATTTAAAATAAAAGCAAGTTTACAAATGTTGTTTTTGTTTTAAATCTAATTGTGCGAAAGAACAAGTTCGTGTGACACTCTCAATAGGCAGTTATACTAGGAGGAATTTCATAATAAATCATAAATTTGGTTTCAAAATTGGCTTTCTTTGGATAGGGCTTGAGGGATAACACTTATCGTTGGTTTTTACATTTTTCCAATTCAAAGACTTGTAACTTGTTTTAACGAAACATGCTATCAGAATAAAACTTGAACCTATTTTATTCCAAATTTTTATCAAGTATACAACCGATGTATGAAAATATCAATCCGGTGCACATCCACATCAAAAAATATTTTCTAAGCAAATTTTCTCCCAACCTACAATAGATAAGCATATTTTGTTAGAAATTTTCAAGTTATAGATAAGTTTAAAAAACTTAATATTTGAGTTATAAATAAATTTTTTATGAATTTTTAAATAATATATGCCCGAGGTACTTACCACAAACCCCATTTACTCTATCATTAAGATATCCTTAGTGGTTCATGAGCTACCGAATTATTTCCAAAATAAAACGTAAAATCAACCAGAACTTAAACTAGAACTTAAACCTAAGCAATTCAGCAAAAATTCTTACATACAAATAAATAGGGGATACCGAAGCAGACCATTTACTTTTCGGCCCTTTCAGTACTCAATTATTTCTATTACCCGATTAGCAATTTACGTTACGTTGAACCATGCGCATTCACCTGCCTTTACTCTCGACTGTAGTGGTTTCATACTATAGAATATTATATTTCGATCTTCTTCCTAATCATAGAATCTCTTGTAACTGCTAACATTTGTCTAAAGCATCCTCAGGCGTGTATATCCTTTGTTCTAAGACTAATGCTTGGCCTTCATACACAATGGGCACTACAGTCTACAATTGTCGTCTTCGATTTTCATTTTGGTCAGATGATAATTATGATGATACTTACAAATATATACAAGCAATTTTCTGAACTTCCTTCCAAGCGGCTGTTGTCTCAGGAGATGCTTTACGTGCTCTTGTCCATATCATACGGCCAATAAAACCGCAGTTGCTTCAAAGACTAGCCTTTTCACCTCTTGCGAGGCTTTGATGTCCGACCCTGTCGAATTCACGTGGTACTGTTTATTTTATCAAAATTAGAATTAACTCCCACCTAGAGTTCCATATACCCAAGTAAGTCTTACCGCATTTTTAGAAAATTTTTCATCAATCGATTATTTGTTCTTAAAAAATCTGATTTTGTGCTGTCATCAAACAAAAAGAAAACACCAACACATCAATGAGATAGATGCAGTTCATTACACATCGCACCCGCGTTAGACTTTGCATATTAATATGCGGGTATTGATAGGCATATTAGGATAATAAGTTTTCACTTTGTTTGGAAGGTATCACGCCCACTGTTCTAATCTCGTCTGTTTTTTGCTAAAATACGTGTATAAATATGGGTGATACATGTGCAATATTTCAATATAGTTCTCTAGGTATATAAAAATAATTTCTTTACTTTACCTGGGAGGTGCCACCATACCAATCCAGTTAGTTTTTTTTGCTACATTATACAAATTAGCAAAAAAAAAGAGTAACTTGCACAAAATTTTAATATTTTACCTATTACAGCGTCCAAATAACACAATGATAAATACTTACTTTGTATAGGAGGTGCCACACCCACTTTAAATATTTAAAAAATATATATCCTATTTTACCCACAGCATATCTGCCTGTCTGAAGCCCATTATTATAACTTGCCTTTAGCTAAAGTTAGGATTTTGTTGGAGCGATAAGTAGTTTTTCGCTATAATAATGAGGATAATGCCCATTGCTATACCTTGTCCTTATAGTAAGTGATAGTTAAAAGTGGTTTTTAGCTTACTTTTAATAACGCACCACTACTTATCCCTAGAACAAAATCCTAACTTTAGCTAAAGGCAAGTTATAATAATGGGCCTAAGGGTACTAACTAAGTATCGCAAATATCTTATTTCCAAGAGAAAGTGGAGAAAAAGCAGTGAAAATACGCCGATTTTTTAGCGATTTAAATGTACTGCATACTTTAAGGTATCTTTTATTTTTGAAATTAGTACATTTTAAGCAATGTTGCGCAACAGATGGCGCTGTTTGAAAATAAAGAAAAACTCATTTCCTTTCTGTCTTTAACAGAGCTTTACAATAATTTTTAGAATTTTATCCATGGATGGGTACCTTTATATAGAGTAAATAGTCTTAAAATTTGATGTGGATTACTTTCAAAGCAAAATCGAACAAAATATTGTCAGGATGCGCACAACGTGACTGAGTACAGCTAGTCTGGTAATAAACTGTGAAAATTCTAGGTAGATCGGTCCACTGGTGTAGACAGCTATAGCTTTCCGACAAACATACAAACAAACCCACAAACAAGCAAACACATTTTTTTCGTTTAATAAACAATTTTGCAACAATGTAAAACTGGCAAAATATTTATTATATTAATTTTCAATTATATACAAAATGAAATTATGTCGCTATCTAAAATCAAGTACATTTTTTCTATTTTTTTTTTTTTAATTCAAAATTTTCCCTCCAAAGCTCTTCGAAGGAACACACCTTATTCTTATTTAACATGCTGCATGTGTTAATCGAACGAATGATACTAAATTAAGTGTCTGTATGTGTGTGTGTGTCTTTTTAAAAATGACATTTTTAACAACAATTTTGAAATTTATGAATGAAATAAAATTAATTCATTTGTAAAAACATATAATTTTATATTTGTATGAATTTTTTATTTAAACGATCATGAATCTGTATTGTCATTTTAATAAATCAATAAACTTAAGAAAACTACAAAAACTCCATAGGACTTATAGCCGTACATACATACATATATAAATATGTATGAGTATATATCAAAAACATAAATGAAGTGTGTTCGATTACAACTTGGTGCAGACAATTATAATTTAACATACGAGTATGTTGACATGAAAACATGCAATTAAATTTAAAACAATCGTAAATAATAAAATAGTAATTAATATTGAGGCGTTATGCTGGGAAATAACTGTTAACAAAAATGTACGATTGTATGACAAACATGTAGTATGTTGGCAGTTAAGACAGTGTTTTGTTGATACTCAATAGTTTGTGAACTTTTTTGTTTAGTTATATAGAGTCGCAGTTAATTTATCGAAAACCTGATTCCTGAGAATACATGTATTAGAAAAATAAGAAATCTTTTATAGCTCAGCCGAGTGTCTTAGCTTTTTCAAAAATGTTGCAAGTTGTTCGCTTTGAACTTTCGCCTCTTTACTGATATTTTATTTTTAAACACATACAAATTTCGGTTAATAACTAAAGTATACACGGACTTGGAATGACAAACTTAAAAAAACGAAAGTCACTCAAAAATAATTAAATGTTTAATACATAAATATTCGGTATGAAGTTGATTCCATTTGTTCTGCCAGTAAATGAAATGCAGTTGTTACTTCTGTGAAAACCAACGCCATTGGCTGCTTGTTTGGTACGCTTGGCGAGCGGTTAAAATGCGTCGACATCATTATCAAGCTACGAGTTCTATACGACACCCTTTGTAGGTGATGAACCTAATCTTAACCTGTTAGTTCAGTACCAGTTACCATTATACTATCCGATCTCTAGGTAAAATATATCAGTCACAATCCATAACTTCTTGTACTCCTTCAAGTTTTACAGGTGATGGGATGAGTACAATTGGAACACTTGACACCAATTTGGGTAGTGTGCTAGCCCATCAGTCAGTGGGTTGTGAATTCTATTCCCACCAAAGACTTTTCTTCGTAACTATGCTCGATAAAAAAATTCAGAAAATAATTTGCAATTGTATTTTAACATATCGTCTACACACATTACGTGTTGACACCAAAATAAGGTACAGTGGCAAACAAAACTATCTGGGAATTTTATAATAAAATAGTACAACAATAAAATGGTAAGCAATATTTTCGTTGTACCAAAACTTCTTAAACCACCAAAATATCCCAAACTTCGATAAATTGGTAAATAATGCGTGTTAAGACAACGGTACCAACAAACCTGACGGCTTGTCTGCAGAAAGAACCCAAATCCGCAACCCTGATTTACTATAAAAGGGTAGTAAAATCCTACACTCAGTTTGGCGAAATTGGTGACCAATTTTCAGCTCGATGATCTTTTAATTATTTTCGTAAAATATTGGTGAAAAAGTGAAAGTTTTTTGGATGAAATTTCGATCTTTTAATGAATTTTACTTTTTTGGTTATTTTTAATTTTAAAGTGTTTTTGGTAGAAATTCTATTTTTTGCTGAAATTTAATTAAATTTTGTTAGAATTTTTTATTGGTATATTTTCAGTGATCTTTAAATTATTTTGGTAAAATATTGGTGAAAACGTGATTTTTGTCGTGTAATTTTAATTTTTAGAGAATTTTTCCTGTTTTTGATTATTTTTAATTTTAAGGTGAAATTTTAGGACTTTGATAAAAATTCTATTTGTTGGTGAAATTAATAATTTGTGTACTTTTTTTACTATTTTATTGTTAGGAAATTTTCGGTTATTCTTTATTTAAGTTTTTAATTTTGCTTAAAATTACTTAAAATTAATATTTAATTAATCTTTTCTTACTAAATATTTATTTTAAAATTATTCACAATTGAGATAAATATTCCGCTAAGATTTAAATTAAAGTTGGAGAACAAAGAAATTTTTCCAGAATTAATTTAAAAAAAAAAATTTTATAATAATACTGTTCATCATTTTTATACTTAAATAAATAATTTTTTATTTATAAGTTATTTATAGTACTCTGAATTTTAAAAGAATAATTTATTTTTTATTTATAAATTACTTAGGATAAAAAATAAGAACTTATTTTTGTTAGGATATAAAAGTTTAAAGTATTCATTAAAATTAAAAATGAAAACTGAAAATCTAAAAAACAATTTTTAAATAAATCCCATTACAATACATTTCTAGTTCCTGCTTAAATTTTTTAAGCTTTTAAATGGCCATTTATAAAAGTCAAGCACAATTTTCTGTAACAAAATAAATATTAATTAAAAAAAAACAACAACAATTTATATTTTCACATTTTCTATCGTATCCTTTTATCGTTTTAGTAGTTCAACATGAACTTTCAATATTTACAAAGAACTATTAATCAATTTATTATTAATGAATTATTCATTCATACGAGAATATTGACTTAATTTATGAACAAACCATTAATATTAACATGAAATAAATGAAAACCGAAAAATTACATATCATAACACTTTTTAACATTTTTCCTCTCTAAATATTCCACTGCAACCGTAATACAATACACTTAGTCAAGTGTATTTATTATTGCATTGCTCCAGCTTCAGTCCGCAACTGGCTGTTTGGCCAAAAATTGTGTTTTCGTATCATTTGTCTAGAGATTTCGCTTGTCTGAGTGTCTGAGGTAAATTAATAAAACTGTAAAACCATTTAAATCGAGACTATTAAAGTGTAACAAAACTTCTAATAAAATGGCAATAAATGATACATTTAGTTGGTTAAATTGGCATGATACGAGCGAGCATTCATTCATACGTGTATGTTATGTTGGTAGTTAAATTTACTATTACAAAAAATATGAGAAGTCAAACGTTAAATGGTGGAACGTGTTGGAATCATACATCATTGTTACACCATAAACAATTTTTTTTATTTTTCGTATGTGATTTAACATAATATATTAAATATTTGTTTACACTAGCAACTAATTGAATAAATAAACTTTTGCATGTTATTAAGTTAGACGCATCAAATCGCTTTCATCGCTATTTTATTGCTCAGTCCCTGTTTCGAATATCCAAGTTTTCTTGCTGCCTTTTTCTTCTTTAACCTTACTTTTGCTTTTATACGGAGAATTTTTTATTTTAACAAGTTGTATGTTATAAATTGCGAATCACAAAACTATGGGAATTTTAAGTACGTGCCACCCTTTTCCATTCCTCTTTCCTCTCTCGCTAACTAAAAAAGAAATGCTTCAAAAAAATGATCTGTCAGTAAAAAAAAGTTTTCCTGATGGTCTGGCCTTAGCAGCCAGTGAAATACGCATGGGAATAAATTATAGCACTGTTCCTCCCTTCTGCAGCTCACATTTCAGCTGACAGTCAGAAAGTGCGATTTACACCACCTCAAGATGGCGACTGAAAGCAATTTTTAAATAGAAGTCCTAGATAAAGTTAATCCAGCGAGGAAAAGTAAGTTTTCCTCGTCGACGAAGAAAAATAGGCCAAAGAATTTATGGCCAAGGCGAGCTTGTTTGTCAGCATAATGACTCTGAATACAAATACAGACTTACCTGCGTAATGTGGAGCGTTGAACTTTTTCTCATCCACTGTTGACGAATAGGTAAGTCTTGTTAAAGTCTAGTTTTGAAAAAAAAAAAAGCAGCTTATGTCAGATAAATGATAGAAATAGACTCGAAAAGTGGGATACCCAAGAAATAGTGTCAACGTTAGAAACGAAATAAACTACGAAAGAGAACAATCCTCGCGAAGAGAGATACGCCAATCGAGATAACAGCGCATCAATAATTATATTACTTAAATAAAAATGGAGAAAGATGATATTTTTAGGCTCTGTCTGAAAGGTGTTGAGACGGCAGCTCAGATTATATATCAAGTTGACATAAGACAAACACATGCTGAATGTAGATGCAATTTGGTCTCAGGGTTAAATATAGTATATAATATAGGTTGATGGAAATGAGAATTGAATGTTAATGATGGCGCAGACTCAGTAAAGCCTAAAGAGTTAGATTGCTACCAATTAGCCGGAAATCACTGAAGAATGAAGTGAGGTTAACAATTTTGGTCTGAATATCACACATGTCATTATTGCATCTTTGGTCTGGTAAGCAGTTCAGTTTTTCATGCGGAATACTGTCACACTAAATACATATGTAAATAAAATATTTGTATGATAAGTTCATGAACTCTGTTTTTATAGTGGGAAAAGATAAAAAATATGTCTGGCAACAATTTATCAAAGCTGTGAAATAGCGCAAAGGGGTATTAAGTTGGATTCACCCATTTTGTCCGAACAAATTTTTTTTATATGTATTTTGACATTTCTCTATATTTTTTTTTTTTTTACCAAAAAAAAAATATTGGTAATGGCAGAGATACTAGACCGAAGCGCCAGGGTATGATATCCTTAGCTACCACCAAAATCTGAAGTGAAGGAAGTGAGCCTCCAAATTCAGCTAGGTAAAATTAAATTGAGTATAATGGTACTTCTTCAGTGAAAATTTGAGTGTAAAAATTCATTTAAAATGATTACGTTATATACGATAACCAAACGAATACACACGTTGCTGATTAAGCAACTACCAATAACAGTACCGTAGTACAGCTATTCAAGGTAGCCAATCAGCCAGTGTGATAATGAGGGCCGAGCAACAAGGATGGCCTGATGGTCTTTAAACGATAATGATAATGACGAGCGCACGTGTTCCCGGACCCAGAGCTACTTAACGACTCGTGAAATTTCTCTCAGAGAGTAACTGAGCCACCAAATATAATTCTTTAAGAAAAACCTGAATTGAGTTGCCACATAATGCATACACTGCAGTTGATTACTTTAATAAAATTGATATGTTTTAATAAACAAAATGTTAATTTAATGGAAAAAAAATTTAATTTTACACTGATTTACTAAATATAAGTTGATGCTTTGTTGCCACGTTGTAAAATTAATATGACTTGTTTACTTATGTATTTCATATGGCAGCTTTGTTTATCCAGACAAACTTTTTGAAATGAGTGAATCGTGCTACAGAAAAAACATTTTGTCTGGACAAAATGGGTGAATCCAGCTTTATTCTAAAAATTTTCAAACCACAGCCGATTGTCTGACTTTTGTTAACATTTGTAAAACAATATATGTAAGTAGTTTGTTAAAAAAATAAAAAAAATCAATGTCACTGAACAGTTTTTCAATTATTGAAATTATTCCCCCTTTAACACTTCACATCATATGCTGTGTTGTAACTTGCAATAGGCTTTGTTTAAGGCCATGATTCACTATCATATTTAGTCGTACGATTTGTCAAAAATTGCATGTGTGCTCAAAAAGTATGATAGTGTGGATTTAAAGTGCATATGTGTGACAGACTTTTTGACAGTCTGTATGATTTGATAATCTTTTGGAAGATTATAGTTGCAAAATCTTGTTTTGTATGATAGTGTGGCATCTACAACGTCATTTTGAAACGATTTTTTAAGTAGGACAGAATTCTGTCAGATTTTTTTGTGATTAAATCGTACTATTGTGTAGTGTGGCATTTATAATAGTGAATCCTGGCACTTAATGGAGTTTTTTCTTTCGTTTCCGATACTTTAAATATTCACAGCTGCTGTTATAAATTATTTAACAATCAACCGTATCAAGTTTAATCACTACTAGTGTAAACAGTACTAAAAGTAAAAAGCAGTTTAGATAGAATGGCGTTCTAACACCTGGATAAATAATAAATCGAAAAAAATTCGGGAATTGTTACTAAAGTTAAGTTTTTTTTTTGCGTTTAGTAAGTTTTACTTTTTTCCATTTCCAGCTTATTAAGAGCTTAATTTATGTATAATTTTTTTTTCGTAAAATTTTTGCAACCAAAACAGAAATTATGTTGTTGACATTAAACATTTGACATAATTGATTTATACTCCCTCTGAATCTATGTGGAAAGAAAAACGCAAAAACTCTAAGCAACACCCAAAGTGTTTGTCTTTTCTTATTGTGGTGTTTGGTACAAAAAAGTGAACAAAAAAAATTATATTAAACGAAACAACATTACAAGTGTCATGTTAAAGTTTGACCTGTGTGTTAATAATGTTATTTTACTTAAAAAATAACGCGAAAAATAACATTGTGACAACATCAATAGATATTGTTGTACGTTGTATGTTTTCTTTTTTATTTATTTTATAGAAACTATGTAATTTTTGTACGTTTAGTACTTAAATACTGTTCGATATATCTTTGAAATACAATAATGCATATGTATGTAAACATGTGTGTGTGTTAGAGTATGGTGTATCTTAAGTGTGCTTAAACATGACAAATGACAAACAATTGTCAACTGGTATAACAATGCAGGCGCAATAATATTAAAAGCAAAAAAGTGTGTACTTTGCTGTTAGTAATGCTAAAGTTTTAAAACGCTTTAACATAATTTTAAATAAAAAAATATATAAAATGTATATGATCTAAATTAGAAGTTTTTATCATTTCAAATAAAGTGCTTTCCGTTAAAAATATTCAGATCTGGCAACCTAAGCAATTTTTTTATCTTCCGAAATAGGTGAAATAGGTTTCGCCGTTACATTGTACGCCTACACAATAAGTATTTCGCACTCTTAATGCAGAGAATTCTCTGCCGTTGTATGTTAAAAATTAAGTGCTTCTCCGGAACCAATGCGTGATATAGCCCATTGCTGTTCTTTGCTTTAAAATTTATTTTACTGTAATTATTTTTAGCATTTTTTTATTTTAACAGCCAATAATAAAAGCAATTTTCTTTAATAATACCTGTTTTAATAAGCAAAATGTTAAAATAATAAAAAATATGCAATTTCACACCAAGATTTTATTTTTAATCACTTGCTGCTTTGTTGCCACGTTGTAAAATTAATATGACTTGTTCAAGTATGTACTGATATGGCAGCTTTGTTTGTCCGGGAAAAATTTTCGAAATGGGTGGTGCATCGTGCTGTAGAAAACTCTCAGAAAAGAAATATTTGTTCTCACAAAAATTTTGTCCGGACAAAATGGGTGAATCCAGTTTTACGGCACCATCCGTTGAAACACACTCTTAAATATAAATATAGAAATTTCGCTATTAAAATCCGTTAAAAATCAATTTTTAAAGATGTGAAGACGAGCAAAAAACACAACGGTTTAAAAAAATATTATATATTTCCACATTAGCAACTTACGAAACAAGAGTCTAGTACAGCATCTTACAAAAAAGTGCTAAACTCGAAGAAAACGAAAAATAGGGAATAATTAGAAAACAAAAAAAAGAGAAAAAACGACAAAATCGGGAAAAAAATCATTGAAATAAAAAAAAACTCAGGGTAAAGCCACATCCAATATTTGCTTAAAGCACAGAAATATTTCAAATTCTAAAGAAAGATAAGAAACATTTAAATTAAAAAACTGACTAAAAATCGCTTAAATTGCAGTTAAGTTAAGAGAATCTTTCCATTGTCGAATGATTAAGAGCGAAGGAATAAAGAAATTTTAAGTTAAAAAGATTTGACTTTTATTAAAAAGGTAACGAAAAAACGCTATATTAGCAATAGTGTGTATATTTTCCTTAGAAAATGTCAACTTAACAAATATTTCCCAAAAGCTTGGCGCCAAATTATGTATAACAAAAAAAAAACAAAATAAATGTTAAAATTTTTTAAACGTTAAAATGATATAAAGTTTTGCCTTCGCACTAGTAAAGCAATTGTTCATAACAACCAGTCCGTCCGTCTAATGGAACAAAGTTCAGCATGTTTAAAGAATGACTCACTCCTGCATTCTGTATTATTATATATTTTTTTTTCTTTTCAATTTGAATACAAAGCTTAGACACTGAAAAATCCTATAACAGTAAGATACAGTGTATAGGTATCAGGGTAATTCTTTATCGTACACATGTAAGTAAAGTCAAGACAATATGGAACAGGCGTCTGTAAATTTACCACCTCCTACACTTAATCGATATTATTTTCAACATTATTTAACATTTTTATGAATTACTTTTCATACGATTTTTGTTGTGACACACTATATTGGGTACAATTATTCTTTTAAATTTTGCCTTTAGAAACCAAATGATGCTACGAGTTTTTTCAGTTACGATTCGTTTATGATTTACCAAAAAATATGTAAAATTGCAAATACAAGTACGTATGTATGTATGTATGTATGTATATTTATTCTCTCAATTAACATGTTTATGATTTGCAGACTAAACTGTGCGCCCATTATGTTGTTGCATGTTGCATATTTGTGTGGATTTATTTTTTTTTTTTTTTTGCATATTTGCATGCATAAACAATATATTAATTATTAACTTGCAACAAAGAGTTGATTGAATTTTATTATAGTTTTTAAAATTTATTACAAATTGTTTTACATATTTTTGTGGAAAAAATATTAACTTGCAAAAAGTAGCAAAAACTTATGTAGAGACAAAAATAGTTTTGAAAAAAATATATATATTCAAACAAAGAACCAATTCAGAAAAGCTTTTAATTTGTCACTCTTCACAAATTGTTCCTTATTTCAAAAAGATGAAGTTGATATGCTTCGAGGAAGCTTAAACAGTCCATCCTAATATTATTCACACATCAGGGGTTTCAATTACATTTTTAATTACAATTATGATTACACGTAATGGGTAATTGAATATTCTTAATTACCCATTATAAGTAATGGTAATTAAAATCATGGACTGAAATCAATTACAAATAGATGTAATTGTAATTTAAAAAATCGTTTACAATTTCTTGTAATTAATAATTGGACACTTACAATTACAAATTACATGCATTTTTAATTGGAAATGTTCAATTACAAATTACGTGCAATTACACAAACTTTAATTACGTTTTAAAATCAAAAAGTTAAATTGGAAAGCTCTGAAAATAAACTTCTGAAACGTTTAAGACAATTAAAGTTAAAGTAACCATATGTTGTTCGGAATTAATTGACATTAAATATTGTTAATCGCTTTTTTATATTATTTATTTTATATATTATATTATATATTTATATTTATTTATTATATTATATACTATTTTTTTATTACAGATAGTAATTCATCTTTTTTGTAATTAAATATTTTTTGGTCAATAAATTATTTAAAAAGTAATAAATAATTTTTTTAATTACTTAATGAATGCTTAAACTTTTACATTACATTTAATTGTAATTGATTTAATTAGATTTTTAATTACAAAATACAAATAATTGTAATAAAAAAACAATTACAATTACAAATAGGTAATTGGTAATTGTAATTGAAAAATTCCAATCACAATTACATATAATTGCGTATTGCATGTGTAAT
Source organism: Phasia obesa (assembly GCA_949628195.1). Taxonomy (NCBI): domain Eukaryota; kingdom Metazoa; phylum Arthropoda; class Insecta; order Diptera; family Tachinidae; genus Phasia; species Phasia obesa. The sequence goes on along the minus strand of OX451216.1, from coordinate 39,894,389 downwards.
TAAGTAAATACTGTAATTGACATCCCGAAGTCTGATATTATTTTTATATGTATGTAATATGGAATTCACACAATTAGTCATTAGGGTCTTCTTTTTATTAAAAAATTACTTATAAATACAGCCAATGCAAGACATGTGGGGTTCATCACATCTGCTTTAACTAATGGCACTTTTTCATCTTTCTGAATTTTCGAATTTTTGATGTACCAGGGAGATACTGAGATCATGTGCAGATACTTTTTTTGGCGCTTTTGAATTTGCGCTAAGTTTGAAGGTAAGGCAGTGCACCCATAGTTGGTTTCATTAATTATACGGATTGAATTATAGAATGAAAGTTTCCAGTTTAAGTTAAAGGTAGAGTTTCTAGCAATAATCTAGTTTATTTACACCGCTTTTAAATTTTTTAATGTTAATTTCGCTTCTATGCGAATCTTCGAGAGTTGGATTATCATTTTGTTATTTATTCGAATAGGAGGGTCTCTAAGTATAGTAAGTGTTATGTGAGTACATTTTTGTTCATTAAGCTTTATTCTCTACCAGCGATCCCCAGTGTCCTTCGCTAACCCCAAGGTAAAAAAAAATAAAATAAGTTAAATTATGGCCAAGGTTTAACTAGAAAATTTAGGGAGTGTCACTATTGCAATGCACTAAATATATATAATGCTAGCTGTGCCCACACACGTTGTGTGCAATATTTTGTTCGATTTTGCTTTGAAAGTAAACCACACCAAATTTTAAGACTTACGTATTTACTTTATATAAAGGTACCCATCCCTGAATAAAATTCTAAAATTTATATAAAATTCTAAAAATTATTGTAAGGCACTGTAAAAGACAGACAGGAAATGGGTTACTCATTATTTTAAAACAGCGCCATCTGTTGCGCAACATTGCTTAATATATCCTGCTTTCAAAAACAAAAGGTGCCTTAAAGTAAAATCGTTAAAAAAAAATCGGCGTACTTTCACTGTTTTTTTTTATCCAATTTCTCTAGGAAATAAAACATTTTTTATATTGGAATCAGGATACTAATGTACCTCCTCACAAAATGTTGTTAAAAACCATCCAGTAGTTTTTATGTGATGCAAACACAAAAAAATAAAGTCAGATAGACAGACAGGAAATGAGTTACTATTTTATTATATGACTAAGAAGGAGGGACACTGCTTCTCTCATCCGTACATCAGAGGGATAACCCACAAATTATAGTAACCGTGAAACATACATTTTTTTTGTCCAGCACTGGTTGCACTTAACAAGTATATTTTTAGACTTAAGATATGAGTAATTATTGATAGTTCAATTATATTGAAGATACAATAAATAAAAAAATGCGAAACAAAAAAAAAAATTTTATTATATGTATAGATTTGGGGTACCTGGTCCCCATCCCAAACAATAAGATTTATATTTAAAACACACCTTAATATTAGACAAATTTCAACACTTTATCTATAAAATTTCCCTAGGTTCACTGCAATATTTTTTTACTTTAAATGCGAAGTCGATGCCCACTATTCCAACCCAGCCCATTATTTGCTCGAGTGTTACTTGTGACAATTTTACCTATTATAGTTCTTGAGGTACATAATAATATGTTTGTCTTTGTGTGGGATGTACCACGCCTAATGACCTAATCCAGCAAGTTTTTTCAACTATGGACATCAATAAGGGCATTACTCGTTTAAAATTACGAACTGTTATAGTTGCTTTGGTACTCACAAATGAAATTTATTTTCCTTAGGTACACGATATTAATTTTCGATTTGTGCGTGAGGTATCACGCCCACTGTTCTAAGCCAACTAGTTTTTGCTTAATTATGCATAATAAGAGAGTTACTTGCAAACAGTTTTAAGATTTTACCTTTTAAAGTACTCTAGGTACATGACAATAAATTTTAACTTCGTATGGGATGTAAGACGTCTACTATTTCAAATTAGTGATGGCAAAGTATCGATTATTTGATATTTTTGTTGAGTACTCAATACTCTATACGTTTACCGTTATATATTTAAAAACAAATTAAATAGAAAATTAACGAATTCTTTAAAACTCTGATTAACAGTGTTTTTTTATTATGTAAGCAAAAGCATTGAGTACTATTGAGTACCCATCTGATAAGTATTGAGTAGTATCGAGTAATTAAAAGTAGTAGAAATTGCCAGCACTATTCACTTTATGTGAGAGACAATACGTCCATTGTTCCAATCCAGCCTAGACTATGCTAGACTATACATATTAGTAGGAGTGTTACTTGTACAAAATTTCAAGGCTCAAGCCTCAAAAGATATATACCCTAGTTTAATCACCAGATAGCCAGTAGCGAACTGTGAAAATTTCAGGAGGATCAGTCCACTGGTGTATCCGACAAACAAAACACATTATGTACTTCTGCTATTTATTTCTGAACTACTGGAAAATCTTTAGCAAACGACTCCATTGTTGTTATTACTTGTTAATTTTAACATTGTTTTTATGTAAAAAAAACTAACACAGAAAACAAAGAAATTTTAATACTTCAAAAGTGGTTTTCTGAGTTTTGTTTTGGTCGTACCAGCACAAATGACTCGAAACGTTCAGGTCGCCCAAATGAAGTTGACACGCCAAAAATATCCATAACATGGATGGAAAGATATTGGAAGATCGGAGGGGTGGTTGAGGTAGCTGAGGCTAGAACTGAACGGGTACATGGCTTTTTGCTTATAAACAAGCTATCCGCGTGATGGGTACCACAATTGCTCACATTCCACCATAAGCGCAACCACGTGATCACTTCAAAAATTTGTTTGGCGTTGTTCAACGTTTGATAACTATGAACGAATCATACACACAAGACCACCGAAAAACAAAAAAAGTTTAATTCTTCGGGTAAACTTGCACCAAAGAAGGCTAGGGTCGATGTGTCGATCATTCTAGTCGATTACCTTAAGAGGGGTCAAACGTTTACCGGCGAATAATAAAATCAAGCTTTTAAACAAATAGATTTGATAAAATATTGATATGATGCAAAAAACTTCCTTTCATGAGTTGGGCTACAAACTACCCCATTCAGATTCAACTCCTTGTGATTTTTAATCTCTGTTAGAGATTTAAGTCCAACGTAGAGTTTATCAGTTAAACCAACGTCTATGTTGACGGTCTTGAAAAGCCTAATTATTTGGAGACAATAAAATAACAAGAAAGACTTTAGACTAAATGCATTGAGCTAAAGGAATCTGTGTTGAAAAAAATCCCCAAAATTTTCAAATTGTTCTCGAACTTTACTAAAATCATTAATAGAGCTCTAAAATTTACTCTGCAATTTCAGCCATTACAAAAATTTATTTAAAAAAAAATTTTTTTGAAATGTTTCACAAAACCCTTGACCTTTTGTAAGGTTAAAAAATTATCATATTTCACTGTCTACCGCCACACCGGAACCAATGCCAATGAAACTCAAATATTCTGCATATTAATTTGCAATCATTAATTATCTTGATAAACAATATAACCTAACAAATCAAAACAACTTTTGTTCCTTTAAAGAAAACCAAAAAAAACAAGCTGACAGTGATATGCAAATGTCATAACGTTCCCTCTGTAAACATCAAACTTCAATCAACACATACACAGCATACAACAACGGCAACAATCACAATATTCGATTTAAAATTTGACAACTTTTAATTGAAAAGAAAACTTGTTGAGAAATATTCATACTTCAAGCTACTGCTGAAAACCCTTTTTTATGTACATTTGAGTTTGTACACGAAATAAGTTGATTGAAAAAAACTAAATATAATTTATAATGTTATATAATATAATTTATAATATTATGTACTATGTGTACATATAATGATCTTTTACACTAGCTGGTAATATTTTCCCATTCACCATCGGAACAAAAGAGAAGACTATCGAGCGCATAGACGCTGGTTTCGCGAATGAGTCAGGAAATCCGAAGCAGTCAAAGCAAATGATATTTGATTCCAACGAAATATTTGAAAACGTAGTAAACTTACACCATGACAACGTAAAGTGAGCGGCTAGATGGTGCAAATGAGCTAAAACATTACCAGTAAGCTATCCACGACTAGTTTCCACAAGATCGATCACTGATCCCTGTTAAAGGTTCTTTATCTTAAAAAAAACACTCTTTAATAGGACCATATTGATGCTATAAATATTTTATTTAGACTTGAGTTTTTTTAAGGTGATTAATTTTAAAGAATACACGTACAAACAATTTATTACATACCAGCATAATGGAATGTGTTTTCTATGTCGCTACATTATTTTATAAGAGGATATGGAAGTAGACCACTAAATTAATCCCTTTTGTTCCTAAACGATCTCTGTTACCCTATTGGTAATTATTAAATTCCATACTTTCATTAAGTCTGCTACTGTCAATAAAAAAGTATGTCATTAAAATTACCAGACTCTCGACTAGTAACTGTCGATTTTATTTCTGATGAAAGAGTATCACATAATTGCTGTAGCACCCACATAAGAGAACTGTCGAAATCACATTTTTAACCGACTTCAAAAAAAGAAGGAGGTTATCAATTCGTCTGAATGTTACTTTTTTTATGTTTGTGCCCGCAGAACTCAGTCTTTTCTGATCCGATTTTAAAAATATTTCCTTTATTAGAAAGGAAATGCTTACAGATTGGTCCCATTTTAAAAGAAGTTCAGAATTTTAAAAATTAAAGGGTGTCCCCATACAACATACGTCTTTTTTCATGTATTATGAACCGAAAAGGCCACCCTTTTAACATTTTAAAAAACTGCATATCTGCCAATAACAGAACTTAATAAAAAAAATAAACTTAAAAATTAAAGGGTGTCTCCATATGTGACGTCAATTTAAATATATGTACCATTTGAACCATTGTAGACAATTACTTGAAAATTGGACAAAATGTCCAATATTTATAATCAGAAATTAAATATTTATAATTAGAAGTTAAAGCGTGTCCCAATAGTTGATGTAATTTACGGTATATTGCAAAACTATTGAACCGTAACAGAGAGACGGTTGAAATTTACAAAGATCCTGTATATCTAAGTCCTTTATAACATCAAGTATATAATTTAAATTTGGAAACAAAAGAGTGTCCCCATAATTGATATAATTTTACCTATCTAGCCCTATCTTTTTTACCGATATAGACAAACACTTGAAAATTAGACAGAATCTCCACTACTATGTCCCGTATAATAACATTTATAAATATTTAAAATTATAATATAATTTATAATATAATATATTATATGGCCAAACTTTTGAACCATTTTAGACAGACATTTGAAATTTACAAAGAAGCTGTCCTTTAAAATAAGTGTTTTATTTAAAATTGTACATTAAAGGGTTACCCCTAGGTGACATTGTTTAATCCATATGGCCGTATCTTTGTTTGAGAGCTTTAAACTAATTCGCCTAAATAACACCAGAAGCACTTGAAACTCTGTTCTTAAATAGTCACGACGTGCAACTGCAGTGTTGCCATAAGCAAAGCTTTACTATCACACTAACCATCTGTCTTACCTACTCTTTCCAAAGAAAGTAACGCGATTAATATAGACATTAACTGCCTCTTTTTAAAAAAATAAAAAAAGAATGAAACTAAACAGTTGCATGAGCAAACTCATTAAATGGGTGTGCTCATGAGCATACTCGAACACAAACAAGCTATTCGTGAGCAAACCCCTGTTCGTATCAAAAACACAATGAACTGACCGACTAATACAAATTTTCTATACTAGTTAGAGCCGTGTTTTCTCGTCTCATGTTGGAAACACTCAGTGTATTTTGTTTAGTAGTTGTGTAGAACATTTGGATAAGGCTCACATCTCTCTTAAATAAGATATGCGCAACATTGTGTTTGTTTTGCATTTTGTGTATAACTCTTCTTCAAAAATCAATATTTTGAATATCCGAATTGATTAATATTCATCGTTCGATGATTAAAATCACAGAGCCAACAAAAAGCACATGGTTTAATTGATTTAAAATCAGCAGAGAATATGAATGTATGAACAAATTTGCTATTCTCTGATCCAGATTAAATAGGTGTCTATGCCGTAGCCAGTAATGGACATTTACTCACAATGTTCGCTACCGTCAAAGCATCTTCGATTGTCATCGTAGCCAGATGATACTTGAGTTTTCCATTACCTGAGATTTTAGTGCCCTTTTTTAATGAAAATGAAATTCAGTAATTGCCTTTGGTATGTGAAGATGAAGTTCTGTAGAGGTTTTGAGTAATTTACTTAGCCCCCCGAACCGAAAATTAATATTTTTTCGATTCAAATATACTTTGAACTTTTATTCTTTGTGTAATATATCAATACAATATCTGTTTCCATGATGGTAAAGTTGATTGTAGATCACTCCAGATTTTTTCAGTAAAATTTATTGCATAATTTTTGCTTTTGTTTTCGCTTTAAGCCTGGTACTCTGTTCAGTTTTTCATGCGAAATGCTGTCAAATTACACACATAAAAAATTTCTATGAAAAAGTCTTGAAAAAATGTTGCAGAAGTAGTACTCTGTTTTTGCTGTGGAAAAACATTGAGATGTTTCTGGCAACATTTTATCAAAGCTGTGAAATAAAGCAAAGGGGCATTATTTCATGTGGAATTTTTTAAACAACAGCTGATCGCTTGGCTTTTGTTAACATTTCTAAAACAATGTGGTATACTTAAAAACAATAAATCGTAAAATTCTTTCAAATCGCGAGATACACACCACATTTTAAATGTAAAATTTTCCTTGTGAAATAATAAATGTTGGTCCGAATTTATACGATGCCATTTTTTCATGCCATTTTTTTCATGTCTCTTTTAAAGTTGCAGCGAATTTCATCGCACATTTTTACGATGGCATTTTTCATGCAATCGGCTTTAATTTATTTTTAACATTTTCATTTGATTTCATATTCGTAATTTTTATTGTTTGTGCGTTATTTCTTAAAAATATATGCATTCGTACTGAAATACAAAATAAATTAAAATGAGTTGAACAAAGAATGAAATTTTACTAGAAATTATTAAAATCATACTGAAATGTATACATAATTAAATTAAACAATTTCATTTTTTTTAAATCAACTCTGAACGAACGACAATTACACAAAGCAAGTGTCAATAAATCCCTTCAAAATTCAAGCCATGTCATTTTGTTTACCCCGCTTGCTTTTCTACACCTCTTGCCAACAAACTAAAATTGCATGCAACCAGTTTCATGAAAAATGTCATGGTGTAAGTTGGCTCTTGTTGCTTAATATTTTTCACAAATTCGAACAGAGTACTAGGCTTTAACCTTTAAATAAAATTTAAGCTATTGAACATCACTAAGAAAAGTAGATCGATCTAAAAGGGGACTTGAGTATTATTCCTTTTAGACCGTGTAATTCAGAGATCAACTTGAATTAGAGCTGTTTTTATTTACTGCCAATGCTGCCAAATATTCGTTTGTAATCAACTTACTTTGTGTAAATACTTTACCCAATAATGCTACAGTATAGAAATCTAAAAAATAAAACAGCCCTTTTGTGACCAAATATGCCCAACCTTAATATTTAGTGCAGAATCTCCAAGCATAAGAAAAAATATCTTCGCAAAAAGGTGTCTTACAAAACACAGAATCCAACACTTAATACGAGTACTAAGGTACTCGCTTATACTATTCACTCCTTGTCTGATGGTAAGGTGAGCAACATGTTTTTTTGTCTGTCTCTTTAGGGCTTCATTGATTTCACTTAGTGCTGGTTTTATTTTATATAATTTTTTGTTATTTATCATTTTAACAGCATCTTAGTTTCAGTTGTCAAGTATTTTACCAAAATTAAATTTGTATAAAAAAATAAACGAACTTAGTTTTGGTTTATTTTAAAAAGTTAAGTTTATGAACTACTAAATTCCCCTCCAATTTTAAGTTTTTAAAGGTTATTCTCGTTTTTGGCAAATCTTGGCTTATTTTTTTTTGCTTGAGATGTTTTTATAACCTGTACTTGAACTTTGTTATTTTTTAGTAAAATTTTAAATAAGTGACAATATGTTGCTGTCAGATTTTTTTTTTTTGTAATTTACCGTTAAATTGTAAATAATACAATACATAATGTTAAATTCGAATTTTCAATAACAAAACAATATGTGAGTGAGCATTTAAGTATATGCAAGTTGTAGTTAATTCAATTATTGAATTTTTTTTTTATAGTTATACAAAAAAAGCATAACCTAATTACGTCAATATGTTTTTAGAATATAATAAAATGCAAATCACTTTCGTTAATAAAGCATAAAAACTAAACTACAAATTGAAAGAAGGGAATAAAGTATTTGCCAAAAACACTTATGAATAGCTGCCAAAGAAACTGTCAATTGTAAGAAATAAACTTGTCTTTTATTCGCTTTTATTTCCAACTGATACTCAAGAAAAATTTTTTTAATTGCAGCCTATTTTGGTAAAAAAAAAATAAATGGATCATAGTGCAGGTAATAGCATCAAGTCTGTTCGGGAAGGCTTCACCTTTTTGGTAAACGAAAGTGGTCTTTCCTATTCTTGGCGAGGCATATCGGTCTTTAGGGCCTTTGCCATCTCATATTTTTGCGTTGGTAACAAGGTTAGGTTAGGTTAAGAAGCGTTGTGTCAATAATGGCACATCGCCCGGAAAGTCTACCGTGATTTCCTCAAGCTATCACTACGTATCGCTCAGCCACCCGATTTCCTGGATGAAGACGACGAAATTTTTCACTTAGTCATATAAGTCTGCAGCCTTGTAATACTTGGCAGTGACACGCTATATACACTACAGTTTCCATCTCTTCTTCGTCCTCGCACATCCTACAGAAGTCCGATGTACCGGTAACCCTTCCCCCGAGGGTACCAATTGTCATCGCAGTACATTCTCAAATGCCTTGACGCGGTGCTCACGGGGTAAATAATAGGGGCACCCGACGCTAGGGTTCCTGGAGCCCAAATCTGGAAGAAAAGGTCTGTTGTTGTATAACACGGGTTCTCTTCGAGGCCCGACCAGTGCCCAAAGGACTGGTACCACGGAAATCGGTAGACCCACAGAAACCCTCCCGTCTCTGTGACCGGTTATTGGTGAGGTCCCCTTCGGGGGTACACGTGGTGGCTGTGGTTTAAGATCGATGTATGCAGGGTAGGTAGGGGGATCAAAATAGTCTCCAACCCCTAAGTAAAAGGTTAGAACATGGGTCCATGGCTTGCCATGTTCTAAAAGTTGCTACTCACTGTGACTGTGCGACACATCTAAAAATTCGTATATCGTGCCTCTTACACAGGGCACGTTATCGAAGGGTGCGCCGTTACTACACAGTGGGGGCGCTAGTCTACGTCTTTATTTCACTCGGTGGTAAGACCGCCGTCGAGTAAGGGCCCACGGCTAGGTATCGATGTAAATCTTGACCACATCTGTACCTGTAACCCATACACCGGTTTTTACTCTAATAACGCATTGGCGATCACACTTACCACAACTCTCAGAAATTTCCTGTCCAAGCCCAGAAGTAGTTTAGTTTTTATAGCGTCAAGTCTGGGCCAAATTGCCCGCCAAAATTGCAAATGAATTTCTTAAAATAAAAGGTTTTTCTTAATAAATTAGCGCTGTTATAAGCCGTTTGATTGCAGTAGCAACGTGAAGTTAATACCAGATTATTCACTTGTTTTAAAATTTAAGTTGTAGTGTAGTGTAAACCACACCAAATTTTATGACCCTTTCTTTTATAACGCTGCATATATGTTGCTTCACGTAGATTTTACGTGAAGCGAACAGACAGATTCAATATGGACCTCTGTATATATGTATTCACGTATAGACGCTTTATTATATTTACAGATAATACAAAGAGCTCATATCGCTCCACCCAAAGATGACAAAACTAAAACAATTTAGTGTTTGATTTTCAAATGTTAAACTGTACACAATAGACATGTCTGCCAAAAGGGATAATCTCAATTTATTTGATTGCTATTAACAAAAAACAATTAAAAAGTTTTGTTTGATGATTCGATCGAGAGTAAGCTGCAGTTTACAATAGTGACTAATTTTTAGTTGTGTCGAAAAATCTGAAGCCCCTTGGACCACTGCAGCAAGATGTAAATTAGTTTTGAATAAAATTGTAACACTTTGGACAAAATAAATATTTGTTTTTAAATCAACCCAAAACCAGGTTTTCAATTGTCTGAAAAATTAAAAATTTTTTGTTATGTAATCTTTGAAGTAATTAGGTGTACGATATGTATCAAGATGAAAACATACATATGTTATGTATTCAAAGTATCCAACTTTTTATATGAAATACATCAACTTTACCTGAATCAACCAATATGTACATATGTATGTATGTAGGTATGTTTAATACACCCTCAAATTTGAAAGCTTAATAAATAAACATGAAATACAGTTTTCGCTTTCGGTTGTTATTGTATACAAAATGAACTTTAAAGACGTTCACATTGTAAAGGTCAATGATTCACAACAATAACAATTGCGAAAACATAAAATTAAAATTTTAAATTTTTACGAAATTTTCATAAATCCTTGAAGTATTTTACTTGAGTCAATAAACTCCAAAATACCAAAATCAAAACATCAATTCGTCAAAAAAATCATTATTAAACAATACGTAGTAACAAAAAAAAAACGTAGAAGCCAATAAACTCTTCATTTATCACATTTTCACATACAACATGTGTGTTTTTAAAACTTATAGCAAAAACAATAACAAAGTTGTTGTATTCAAAATCGCGCCAAATTCCATACATAAGTAAGAAAGTTCTTCCGCAATACTCGTAGTTTGAAAACAAGATGATAAAACTTAGAGTGGTTTTCAGAACTCGCCTATTAGTTTACCGATAGTTTAAGGAAGGTTTAGCTAAAGTCAGTTTTAACTGGTGTTTTCGTTTTTAACATCTACCTGTAAAGTAAATTTTATTAACTTTAATAAAATTTACTTTACAGGAAGCTTTAGCTAAAGTCAGTTTAACTAGTGTTTTCGTTTTTAACATCTACCTGTAAAGTAAATTTTATTAACTTTAATTCAGCTGAAAAAATTAAATGTCGACGTTGCCAAAAGAAAAAATTGTATGTACAGACAAGAAAAATGGTACCATCGAATATGACTTAGCTCACCCACTACAAGAGTTGTAATCAACGAATTCATATAATTTCGCACAAAAAATGTATCTAATATGCTAAGCGTGGCAACCCTGCAAACAAAATTTTAATTTAATAAGCCGGACATTGAAGGATCACCATTTTTAGAACTCAATTTTTCACTAGATGAGAACCATTAAACTCAGTTTTTTACTGGAGGAGAACCATTACCCTCAAGTTTTTTCACTGGAGGAGCATCATTAAACTCTTATTAATTCTACCTAGCTGAATTTGAAGTCTCACTTCCTATACGAAGGTATAGGTCGCGCTGCAGATTTTGGAGGAAGCTGAGGCAAATCATACCCTGGCGCTTTGTCTCGACCTTTGCCATTTACCAATTTTTTTGGACAGAATCCACAAAAAAAAGAGAATCCTAATTGTAAACCGCCGTCTTCATTTGCTATCAACATGTCTTAACAAAAGTCAAAAATCATATAAAAACAGTAATAAAAATAATGTTTTATTTTATATGAAGTTTGACTTTTGTTAAGACATGTTAATGTCTAATGGAGACGGTGGTAAGCCAATAAGAAGACAGTCTCTTGACGTCATTAGTCTAACATCCACAGATGGATGAGGTAATCTTATTTCTATCCGTCTTGGTATCTATAACTGGGATTAACTTTGACATAATATTTGAGAGAAAGCCGTCAGAATTGTTGAAATTACTGTAAATCTCAATGGGAGCACGTGCTTATAAACCCCGTCTACATTGGACATTAACATGTCTTAGCAAAAGTCAAACATCATAAACAAAATTTATATATTTTAAATTTATATAAGACATATTCTAATTGTAGTCAACTTTTTGTATGCCTCTATAAAGCCGTAATTGGCCCTGAGGCAAAATTTAACACAATTAATGTAATAAATTAAAACTAAAAAACAAAAAAAAATCCCCACAGCACTTAAATTGCACATAGTTGTATAAAATGTTTTGTAAAAACAGAATATTTTTTTACATTCAATTTTAGATTTTAAAATTAAATAATTCTTTTACTTTTCAATAAAAATATAAATTTTGTATTTTTCTAATATATTTATGTGCGAAAAAAGTTAGATTAAATGCTAATTTTAAATATTTATTATATTTATTTGAACATTTTCATCCCCTAAAAGACAAAAAAATACAATACTGCGTAGAAATAAATGTCAACAAAATTAAATTTATTTTGTATTAAAAAATTTAGAATAAATTTACAATAAATTGCTTAATAATTTTTGGTGCAAAAATTCAAAATTGTTTAAATATTTGAAAAGTGCAATGGAATATCGCGTAATAGTGTCTAAACGTTAATAATTACAAATTTTACTCCCCTAAGTGTGTTGAATTCACACCGTACTCGTACGTGTGAAGACATTTGTAGCCACGTTTTTGACATTTGGAGAGTTGACCATCTATGTGTTATCTATGGTATAAACCTCACCTACTGATTTTATTATGTTTTCGAAATTAATTTCATTTATGATAAAAATTATTATACACTTTGTGATAAATTTGAAATGCATTAGCAAACTTTATTGTAATTGTGTGCGTTTATTTGGCAGCTCATTTCAAGGAAGTGAGATCTCTGATGAAAATGCTCTCTCATCATTACCTCCCGTCTCCATTACACATTAACATGCGTTAACAAAATTCAAACTTCATATAAAAAAAACATTATTATTAATACTGGTTTTTTTATATGCAGTTTGACTTTTGTTAAGACATGTTGATAGCAAATGAAGACGGGGTTTAAATTATACATATGTAACAAAATTACCTTTGTTATTGAATTTGACGTTTTCTGAGATAGATATCCCAGATCTCATTTTCAGTTTTTGTATATTATAAGTGAACGTTAAGCCGCTAAGCTATTGCAAAGATGATCTTATCTTTAACTTTTCATGTGAAGTTAAATTTTTTGAGGTTATCATATTTTCCCTGGAACTGCCACTAATTTTCGTAAATTTGCTAAAAATAATTCATATTATCTGTGGTGTAGCCATAATTTAAAATTTATAAAAAAAAAATAGATAAAGCTCGCCTTAATATAAGCTACCTTATCTACCGGTAAAGACATGGCAACCACCCTTAAACATATACATAGAATCATAAACCTCTGGTCAACGCCCTCAATGTGAAATTGCTAGTGCGAAAAAAAATACAAAACTAAAAAATAGAATGTTTATAGTAGGCTTTCGCAAATTTCAATTAAAATACAGCATAAGAAACTATAGAAATTATATATTTCGCAAGTATGCAAATAGCCGCCAGCCAGCAAAAATAAAATAAAAAACTCTTTGTATGTAAGATGGCATAAAATTTTATACATGATGTGTGTTGTGAGTGAATAATATGCGTACGTTCTTTAATTCTTAATTTGCATTGAAGGAGAATGAATGTATACTGTCAGCTATGAAGGCAAAAAAAATTTATCAATAACTTCTCTTGACTTCTCTTCACAAAAACGTTTGATCAGAAAATTCTACAAAAACGGAAATGTGTTTAATTTCCGTTTGTTGTAGACACATATAAATCAACCGCAGTAATGGTTTGTGGATGTGATTAAAAGTTGTGAGTAAGCTACATGTTTAAAAACAAAGCGAATCCATTTATCAGGTAAAGGCGAAACGAAAACAAATACAACAATAAAAAAATATGTATTTTGTTTTTGTTTGGTTTGCGGGTTCTGTCAAAATAAATTAATTCGCCTTAATTGATATCAAAGCAAAATCTAAAAAAATAGCTGTGTTTGTTTGCTTTCAAAGCAGAAACTTCCAACAACTATGAAATTTATTTAATTGAATTATTTTTTAGAGCTGCAGGCTGCTTGACCAGCAAACAACAAAAATAAATTCATTAACTATTTTTAATTAAACAACAAACCCATTGTGTTTTATTTATTTGTACTAAAAGAAAAAAAAACGATGAAAAAAATATAACTAAAAATAAAAAGCAATTAAAACAAAAGCACAAAAAAAATAATCTAGACTTACCACAGCACATTTAGATAATTAAAAAGTTATAAATATTTGTTTTGTGTTATTGTGTTGTGTGTATTATAATTTAAAATAAAAAATCAACATACATTCATATGTGACGGCTTTTTTAAATAATTTTTTTTAATTAAATTTGGTTTGTTTTCCTTATTGTTTCTAAATAAACAAATTTTGAATAAACCAGCCTCGTAAAAACTGAAAAACGTAAACAAATAAACTTCTGGTGGGCTATCAACACCACCTGATATAAATTCGTCTTGTTTAAAAATTTGACTGCTGTTTTATTTGTGTTTTAAACCGGAAAACTTAATTTGCGATTGAAACAACCGGAGCCGAATTTAAAAACCACAGTATTGAAACTTAACTAGAACTTCAAATGTTGAAAAAAATTCTTTGTATAGCGCAGCATCAAAGATTTTGATAGCGCGATTGGTAGTAAAGTCCTTTTTAGTGGAAAATTAATGGCGTTTTAGTTATTACTGGGCGATTTTGTCTCTATTTTGCATTATATTTATTGGGTTATATTAAGAAAGGTATGATAATATTACTTTGCATAGGAAAATGGTGACTCTTCCTCTTAAGTACGTCATCGCGTAAAAAGCTAGGCACTATACAACGATGCGTGGGCAGGGCGGTTTACATGATCACATAAGTCTTATGACATATCCAATTTCTGTAGAGCAGCACGAATGGTATCCTCTAAACATAATTTGAACATATGTAATAAACTATGCGATATTGAAAGAAAATACGTATGAAAACTTGACAGTCGTCAAACTATCACGCCTCATTTGATCAAATGCAAATAGCGTAAAAATTACTCAAAACAGTTAAATATAGCGCATGAAAAGCTTGGCATCACTATTATTTTTGTACACATAGTAAAATAAATCAAAATGGCTGTTTTCCTTTCATTATATCACTACAACAAAAAGAAATTCAACCAAATCTTCTTAAAAATGGGGCCAAATAAAAGATGTGAAAAAATTAAAATCTTGTACTTTTAAAGTTGTATTTTAGAACCCAAGTACATATATGTATGAGCTGAACTCACTCTTATCTGTTTTATTTTAAATTTACAAAACTAAAACTTGTTAATAAGACAAATAATCCTGGAAAATAATAAGAGTATCTTGGCACTTACCTCTATTTTAGTGCTACTTTATAGCATCTTTAAATTAATCTTGATTGGTTAATTAAATTAAAATCCTTAAGGATTTAAGCTTCAAAATTCTATGCAAATGAATCCAAGTCAAATTATGTATTTTCAATGCGAAAGTCTATTTTATTGATGAATTATAACTTATTTTCTTAGTGTTATGAATCCACGTTAAACTATTTCTAATGCTCTAAACTGCCGATATATGTTCACTAAAAAGTAATCTACATTGTTAAAGGGATGACAATAAAGCATACACATACTAGTATTCGAGGAAGTCTTCCAAGTTAGCACTTTTAAAAAGTGTCTGGTTGGAAAAAAAATGCGAGATTTAAATACATCATATTTAATTTTGCTATTTTAGCTTTTCTGAAAACCCTATTATTCGGATTTTTCAAGAAGTTAAAATCAGCTGTGAACCACTGTACATCGCTATAATTTATAAAATTACAAAAAATATGCGTCAATGAATGCCGAATAGTTTCACACAACACTAAAATACATTTAAATTATAAATATATTAACGGATACTTTTTCTATACATTTAAAACAATTTCTACTACTCCTTTATACAACATTGAAATAGTAGCAACGCTTCAAAATACGTAACAAACATTCCAGATTTGCTTACGTACTTTTTGCTTTAACGTAATGAAAATGTCGCACACAAATAACACAAGAAAGCAAGAAACGCAGATAAATGTTAAGAATTAAATAATTTACAAGAATTAAATGGATGAAAAACTTTTTTCAGTGAGAAGGTATTCCTAAAAATTGTTTAACAAGCCGAAAAAATTAATTAATAAAAATTGAGTAAAACTTAAATAAAAACGCAAAACAAAAATAAGTGCAAGTGCGAGAAAACTCATTCCAAAAATATTAAACAGAACAGCTAAAGCTGAGATTCTCTCCAGAAATAAAAGAGTAATTGAAGAAATAAAAGAAGTCGGGCAAATCTGTGAAATCAAAAAATTATTAAAAAATATAAGTTTACAATAAAAAAGAAATGCGTTTCGCAATGAATTTCATATAAAGAAAAAAATAATAAATGAAATATTTAGAGAATAACTCGCAAAAAACATATGTATGTACTAAAATAAATCAACATAAAAATTTGTTAATTAAAGAACACATAAATTATAAACAATTACTAGTTGCTAATGCCATTTCCTTTTGAAGCATTTTGCAAAATTTTGTGTTAAACATTGTGTATGTGGCTGGCTTTTGGTTCTCGTTGCGTATACGTACTCAAGAAGCCCTTTTTGTTTAAAGAAGACGCCGCCTTCACTGCTTCTTTTCGGTATTCTTTTTCGTAGGGATTCATCTTATCGCCGCCCTCCTGACCGCCCTAACGGTTTTGATCGATTTAATGATAACGCTTGCGATATTTACACGTATTAATTCACTAACACGTTGAATCGCCAGCATAAAAAATTTGGTAGTGGCTGAATCTTTTGAAGCTGCAGCTTTAAAAAGGCATATAATTTTTGCTGTAATAGTTTTTATTTTGTTTCCCAGATATTACTGGATAAAGAAAAAGGTATGATTATTATTGAGCTTTTTTCATACCATTCTATTAATTACTTAAATTTCTCTTTTTCAGTTTTTTCTTAATTTTTGTGTAATGTGGATATTTATTTTTAAGGTAATTGTTTTATTTGTTTTGTTTTTCATTTTAATCCTTTTTATGTAAAACATATAGCATTAGCAAGAATTTAATATAATCTAAATTGCCTAAAAGACAGGACCAGAAAATGTTAACATTCGAAACATTATGACATGTAAATTTAATTGTTATAGGTACATACATATGTACTTACAAAATAATCTTGCAATGAATATGAAATACCGCAGAAATAATTTAAATGAGACTAAATAAAAATTAAATTATTGAAGTTATTTTACTTAAAACAAGATATACACCGATATATCGTCGATACATCTGGTTTGGTAATTTATCGGTGAAATCTTTATTGTCGATGCATCAATTCTTCACATATTTCAAACATTTAACATAACGCTACAGGCATTAACGCTTTAACAGTCCCAAAGTAATTCAATATCACTTCCCACCAAGTTCAGCTATTTTTCATGTGAACTGACATTTGTATTTTAGTGAAAATTTATTAGTACCTTTGTATATGTATAGAGGGTAATAATATTATTGAAGAACTCGAATATGAATCAATGGTTTGAAAGTGCAAGTATCGCAATAAAATCTTTATTCTCGTCTTCCTCCTGAAACCTTTCGATGAGAGCTTAACACCCTGTTTTTTTTTTTGGTATCACTGCGTATGATGTGGAGCTTGCCATCTAATCGCTGGAAACCTTGTTCGGTATTGGAGGTTTCTCGAGGTTTTTTCAACATATGAAATTCATCTACTAATTGACCAATTCTTTAAAGAATAAGTGTTGTGAAAGAGCTTTTCGTTCTTTTCTCTTTGAACGTCCTTACATATATAGAGTGTAGGAATTAGTAGCGCATACTTCAACGCCCCTCAAGACTTTTGGCACTATTTAAGGGAATTTCTTAAGAAACTGTAGTGATCTCCCCTATCAAAACCACTCTTATTTTTGGTACAGTTAGGTGCGCCATTTTGTAATATTCTATATACAGACGTAGTTCCCTGACATATCCCAGGTACTATTAATTTTTTTCTTCTATGAAATGAGCAAGGTATATTTATTTTACTAGGTAGTGTCGTCCCTACAACAAATACAACAATACAAGAACAACATGGCATTTTGTTGTTGCTTTGTAGTTCGAAATGTCAAAAAACATAGGAGAAAATTGAGAAGGCCTGTATGTGTTTTATTGCCTTTTCACTTCTACACTATAAAATTTCTGAACACATACAACTTTTGACATGTCGAACTACTAAATCAGCTGGGCGGACGACACTACCTAGTAAGATAAATATACCTTGGAAAGGAGTAAAAAATTTATTTGTTCTGCAGGCTACCTTGTTTGTTTTTTTTTTTTTTATTTTGGTGTTTTTATTATAGGCAGTGTACCTTCTCTATTTATGGTTAATGTGTCAGTTAGTGGCATTTTACAGTTTTAACTTTCCTTATAGTTTTTATAATTTCCTTATCATCTTTATCTCTATCTAGTATTAAGATTATATTATTGATTATGCAGATAATTTTTTTGAGCAGTATCTATGTTATAGCCGATTATGGCCTCTTGGCTAGGTTTATATATTTGAATTAATAAATAAATAAATAATAGTTCTAGTCAGCAAATTTCGATTAAAAACTAACTCGAACAAATAATATACATAGATTAATCCACAAATCGACTAAAATTAACTTCTATTAAGATCCCCAATTTTTTACTTTTTATTTGTTCGTTCAAGAATAATTTTAAACTGGACATGAAAAAAAGAAATAATACATAATACATAATCGAATATGACTCTTCCCAAATTTTTTTCACTCAGTTTATGAACATCGTAATAAAAAATATATTTAAAATTTTTACTATTTACATATGTATGTATATGCTACATAATTAAAATCTTTTAACCACCATTATTATAACTTGGCAATGTCACACGTGTAGTGAAACACTTTTTGGGAGTCGAAACCACTACCCCCAGACTTATAGACTAACGTACTACCTTCTAGCGTACAAAAAGGTATGAAATCAGTTTACATTATTTATGCTCAATATTATTTCTGTGTATTAGAGGGAGAAATAAAAATAATTTAATATATAAAAAACGAATCAATAAAACATTTTTAAAAATTATATACAAAATTGGATAATTATTTGCTCGAATAAAATCAAAACCAGATTAAATGGATACTCTTATACATATGGTATCCTTTTGCACAGTCAACGTTAACAACAAGTTTCTTAAATAAATGCTAAGGAACGTTAATAGTTATGGGAAGATTTTTTAAGTTATGCCACCATTGGTCCGTTAAGGATTAAGACATTTGCTGCAACAACGAGTTGTGGTACAAGTTTGTCCGCAAAGTATAACTTACAACTGATGAGGAATAGGTGGAAAAAATGTTACTTATCAGCGACTACAAAATCAATTCCACTACTTATTTATCTAACGTCATTCTGCAAGTTAACATAACCCAACAATTATTAGAAAACAAATCCGGGCTTATTGTGTTTTCTATATAAATCACAAATATTTAACCTATATTCGACTAATTCACTGATTTCGATGTACAAGCTCTGACAATCGGACAAATAGTGCGATTTGAAACGTTTAAAAAAAAATAGGAGAGTTTAAGGAAGATGAGAATGAGTATTCTAAGCTTTAATATTCCTAAAGAAGAAGTCGAGATATACCTAATATATCTAAATATAAATTTTTTCTTTTGAACATTTTAATTATTATTAGTCGAACTGTTTAATGTATTAAATACAATGAAATTTATAATCAAACTTAAGTTCGTTTTTATTCTCTCTAAGAAAGAATTAATTAAATTACAAATTTTTTCAGTATAAATTTTTTCCATTTTTTTTCAATGCTTGTTTTGTTTAAACATAGCGTTTGTTTTCTTAACAAAAATCTTTTTAATATCAATTATTAATATTAAAAATCTCACCTTGAGTTTTATCTATTTTACTTTTAATTTAAATTCACTATGCAAATCAGTACCGCTGATATTTTTAAGTATCGATATTGTATCGGCAAAAAGACGTATCGATAAATTCTTACTTAAAAAAAGATATTCTTTCAGAGCGGTGTGGCTTAGAAACCACATTTTTATCTTTAGTTAGATTAGGTTAGGTTAAGCAAGCAGCTCCAATACAGCTCACTTGGGTCTAAGTATTGGTCCATTTGTGTTACCTGCAAAAGAGGAGTGGAAAAAGGAAAAAAAGGGAGAGATAGAAAAGAGACAAAGCGTTGAGAGAAGACATAGAATAAAAACACAGACAGTTTCAAGGCAGAAAAATAAAGTCAGACATGTGGGGAGTTAGCCACGGAGGGCAGGTTGGTCGAGCCAGGTTGTTGACGAGAGTGTCTATACCTCGCCAAGTGGAAGTGGGTTAGAAAACCATCCGCTGCTCCTCAGAAAGGAGTTAATCCTGCTCGGTTCCAACAGAGAGGCACAGGAGAGCCTAGCAAAGCACCGTTGTCCAAGGTGCTGGAGGCGCTGGTATTCTAACGCAGGGCAATGGCAAAGGAGGTATTCGACAGTTTCCTCCTCTTCTTCATCCTGACAACTTCTGCAGAAATCGTTGTAATGGAGACCCATTCTTCTTGCATGAGTTCCGAATAGGGAATGCCCAGTGATCGTTGATACAAAAAAACACGTAGCTGCATTTTTGGCAGCCGAAATAGCAAAGCCTATTTTTCTGATCCAGTAGAGGCCAGATCGTCCTCGCCGTTTGACAAGTCGACTCATTGGACCATCTTACCTGGGCCAGATCATATAAGGCTCGATTTATTCGATGCCCGCAAACACAGAGGGGAATGCCACAATAGACGTCAATGGCGCTATCGTTGAGCAAAGTTCCCTTCTTTGCCAGTTAATCAGCAACACAGTTGCCTACAATAGTCTCATGTCCCCGCACCCATTTAAGGGTGACTGTTTGCGTCATCACATTTAAGTATGTCCGGCATTTCAAGACTAAGTTTGATGTGGTACCCACCATTTTATCTTTGGTAAGTATAAAATAATTTTCTCAGAAGAAAACATTTTTCAAAAGTATGATGTATGGTTTCCGTGGTGTTTTTTTTTTTTTTTTAATATCCATACATATAATTTCCGCGTTTGCTACAGTTTTTATCGAATATGTTTCGATCTTTGGTAAGTATCAAAACATATTCGATAAAAACTGTAGCAAACGCGGAAATTATATGTGTGGATATTAAAAACCACCACGGAAACCCTACATCATACTTTTCAAAATGTTTTCTTGTGAGAAAATTATTTTATGTAGCGACTGTCGCCCTAACATAAGGAAACCTCACCGAATTTTGAGTTATCAATTTTAGTCAACAGCTAGTTGTTTTCGATTAAAATTCTTCTTTAGATTTACTTGTCAAAAATAAACAAACTAATCATAACATCGTGGCTAACAAATACATAATAAATTTCTCCAAACTGTTCCAAAGTCTTGACACCAAAAATTAATTGGCATAGATAGAAATAGAGTAGTGCTAGTAGTGTTATTTGTATTAATTATTATTTTTTTACACCAGTAAACCGATCTTTCTGAAATTTTCACAGTTTGTTATTAGATATACGGTACGACGTATCATATGTATCATCGTGTTGCTTGGTAACAGTAATAGGTAGCGCCTTCAAATTTCGCACCAGTAACTTTCATATTAACGTAAATAGTTTAGCTAAACACAGACTGAATTGGAATAGTGGGCGTGGTACCCCCCATACAAAGTGAAAAATTATTACCGAGTTCCTGGCGAACTCCAATAGATATAGCCTTGAAACTTTGCACAAGTAACATCTGTGCTAATGCGCATAGTGTGTCAAAATATAGAATGAATTGGGACAGTGGGCGTGGTACCTTCCATACAAAGTGAAAAATTATTATCGTGTACATAGAGAACTATAATAGGTATAACTATAAATAAATATACTCTAGAATAACATAGCCTGAATTGGGACAGAGAGCGTGGTACCCCCATAAAAAGTAAAAAAATATTATCCTGTATATAGAGAACTGTATCCTGTATATAGAGAACAGCGTCTTGGAGTTTTGCATCAGTAACCCCCATATTAAGATACATTGTGTAAAGAAACAGTGAAAAATATCGTCTACCTAGAGAACTACAATAGGTAAAGTCTTGAAACTTTGCAATAGTAGCCCTGATACTAATGTGCACTCTAGCAAATTACAGACTGGATTAGGATAGTGGGAGTGGTGCTTCCTATAAAAAGTATAAAATTATTATAAACTAGCAAAAGACAGATTGGATGGGGACATTGGGCGTCGTACCTTGCATGTAAACTAAAACATTTTAACGTGAGAATAACGTGCGCTTTCGAGTTAAAGATTGGGCATACTTTTTTCAAGTGTTTATTGTATTTGTTGTGGATGGTTGTAGCAAAGCGCACCGGGGATAGCTAGTTACCTATAAAAATAATTGGACTCATAGTTCACTATATTTAGATTGTCGACTCTCATTAAAAGAAAAATTCAATGTTTCACGCAAGTGTCTGCTGCTTCACCGAACATGTATGCATGGACTACATTTTATTTTTGTATGGTTAGTGAAATTACCAGATTACTGAATTGATAAGTAAGGGTATCTATCACAGATATAAAGCAAAATGTTGTAGTTTTTAAAAGCAAAAACAAGAATTTGAATGTTATTCAAAGCAGTAGTCTGGTGATTTAGAAGGCTGAAGTCCTTTTTTGTGTAAACGATTAAACTACGAAACAGATTTAAATCACCAATCATATACTAATCTAACTATTTAAACCCGATCTGAATTCATGCTTAAGACGGACAATGCATACAAGTTCGCTTGTGTAAAAACGGCAAAATTTTCCCTTTAACCTAGTAATTATACATACATATATATGTATGTATATTTTGTTTATGCGCGGGGGTATTTTAAGCCTGTGATTTAAAATTTTTTAAATCTTTTTTCCCGCACTTTCCTGTTTTCTATTAAATATGCACATTCTCTGAAGTTATGTATTTACGGAAATGATGCGCAGCACTTTCTTAAAAGCATCACTAAAACATGATGTGAAAAACTCTGACCTCCAAAACGTATCAATACAAAGTTTATATACAGTTGTGCTGATGCGTGATTGCTTGTTTACTGCGTTACTAATACATTTCGACGGCGTTTAGAAAGGTTATGCAAAGGTAGATTTACATATCTTAAGCTACCCATACACGACATGTTTTTTACATCTGACATGTCAAATTTCCCACTGTAAAACACAAACATGTCGTTTGGGGCTGTTAAAACATTACTTCTGTAAAATACACGTGAAAAGTCATCTGACAAGATAACTATTGGCGGAAGCATTAGCCGGCAAAAGGTAATATTTTACAAGAGCAATCTATACATATAATAAAATAGTAACTCACTTCCGTCTGTCTGTCTGTCTGTCTGTCTGATTTTCATTGACGCTCTCATCACGTATAAACTACTGGATGGATTTTAACAAAATTTTGTGAGGAGGTACCTAAGTATCCTGATCCCAATATAGGATACTTTTATAAAATCAAAGCACACGAATTTGTACAGGTGACAAAATAAACGATACAAATAATTTATTATAAATAAAAATTTGGTAGTTTTCTTAGGATTTGGTAAGTTTTGGTCGATTTTCGGAATAACTTTGGTAGAAAAATATTTTTCTTTGTGGCAACGCTGATCGTAAGGGACATTGGTGTGGATTGCTTTCAAAGCAAAATCGAACAAAGTATTGAAGAACGCTGACGAAGTGGCGGGCACAGCTAGTATCTTAATATGCTTTTAACTAATTTTGTCTATTTGACAACAATTATTTAAATCGTGTATTATCATTTAATGCAAACTTAATTTCTTTACATTTAGAGTAAAAAAAGAACTTAAAAATGGATAAGTCGTCAGTAATTCTGTAGTGCACACAAAAATAATTCAGGGCGGCAACAATTTTGACAGACATACAGAATTACATCTGGCTCACACAATTAAAAAGTCATATGTAAAAAACATGTCGTGTATGGGTAGCTTTACTAGGTATGGGCGTTTCTACAACAAATATAACACTACATTTGGCATTTTATTGTTGTTTTGTAGTTCGAAATGTTAATGTTAATAAAAGAAAGTTGCATTCTCACTTCTGTATAATAAAATTTTTAACCACATAAAAAATTTGACATGTCGGACTACAAGATTAGCTGGGAGGACGACACTACCTAGTAAGATAAAAATGCCTTGGGGTATATATTGTATAAGTTTTGTACTGCGGCGTTATGAAACACTATACTTTTTTCGAACACAAAGCAATTGACGTTTTGAAAGTCAGCCTATTATACACGCGAATTGGATGCAGCGATGAAATGAATTTGGGAAGAAGTTTTAAATTTTGGTTTTTAGAAATATTTTATAGATGTTAGCAAGCGACTTGTATATTTAATAAATGTCCATATGGGAAAATGCATATTTTCACTTTTTTCAAAATTCTATTACTAAAAACCTATACAAATTCTGAATATAACCAATACAGTTCTAAAATCTGTAATGTCATAGCTTTCAACCCCTATAGTCCGCTAAGCCGCACCTTTCCGATTTTGGTCATTTTTTTGATATTTAATAAATGTCCATATGGGAAAATGCATATTTTCACTTTTTTCAAAATTCTATTACTAAAAACCTATACAAATTCTGCATTAAACCAATACAGTTCTGAAATCTGCAATATCATAGCTTTCAACCCCTATAGTCCGCTAAGCCGCACCTATCCGATTTTGGACATTTTTTTTTTTTTTTTGATATTTAATAAATGTCCATATCCATATTACTAAAAACCTATACAAATTCTAAATATAACCAATACAGTTCTGAAATCTATAATGTCATAGCTTTCAACTCCTATAGTCCGCTAAATTGCACCTTTCCGATTTTGGCCATTTTTTTTATATTTAATAAAAGTCCATATGGGAAAATACATATATTTACTTTTTTCCAAGCCATTATTATTAATTATCAATAAAATGTTAATAAAATAGCTGCTTTTAATTACTCTTGCATAAAAATGTTTAAAATAATTCATTTTTGTGTATTTTACCATCTTTTGTACAAATGAGTTAACTAACACAGGGTTGTTAAAAACGAAGCTAACTGACGGAGCTAACTTCACACACATCTTTAATTTTGTTATTTTCGGACTATTGTAAGGAGAGTAACAGACGAATTTTGAAAGAATAGAAGAAACAGACGAGAAAATCGGCCCTATTCCCGTTGGCGTTGTAGTTTTAACACGATATAAAAACGACAATTTGGCATTACCGTTGGCGATAACGACACTCGTTGTAAATATATCGGTATTCTCTATTTTGAAACGAAGATAGAAACGATAGTAAATCATTCGTTCTCTGTCGTCATAATTGTAGGCAACGAAATTCAAACGACTACAAGAAAAAAAAAATTAAAATAAAAAAATTACATTAAGTTCGAAATTTTAGTTTTTTAATGGAAAAACATCCTGCTTATGCTAAGGGTTTTCGATAGGGCATAAAACCCTAAAATTTAGTGGTTTTTGAAGCGAAACTGCCGAGAAATTAAATTAATTAATTAATTAAAAAAAATAATAGAAATTAAATCCGCTTGGCCTCCAGTTCTTGGTGGAGAAGGTTGGCATAAGGTAAAACAAAATTAGGAGAAAATATCCATTATAATGTTTTTTATATTAAAATATATCAAGATAAAAAGGGAGCTCTGAATCTAGAGCAACAGGGGAAGACTGTTACAAACAAGTGCGATTGCCTGATTGGAGGAGCGGTGTCAAACCAATTTGAAAAACAAATTAACCCGAAAGGAAACGTAGTGGTATTCGCTGACCATGAAGAAGTTAGATCGCTATTAATCGAGTTTCGTACTTAGAATCTGGGATGGCAAAAATGTTAACGTTCTGTCGTAATATCTTCCGATGTATATTTATATCCATTATGTCATCATAATCACTTGAACTTGAAAAATAAAATTCAGTAGTCGCCATATTTTGTTAAAACTTATAAAGAAATAATACCTTTTCAGAAATTTACAAAAATGTCATAAATAACAACACAAAAAATTGCAGTGCTACCACACTTTATTAATTTTTCTTTTTGTTTTCGATAACGTTTCTTCATCGTTTCAATATATTTCAGGAATACAAATTTGGAAACGAAACGACGATAAAAACGACAAAGACATAGAAACGACTATCAAAATTAAAACGCCAACGGGGATAGGGCCGAATAAAATAAATTTGTGTGGATTTATCTTTAGGGTCGTCTATTTTATTCCTACACACAGTTTATAAGACTCTGGTGAAAAACTTTCGTAAGAAGTCCAAACCCAATACGTAGATATTAATTGGGAGATGACATTATAGAGTAAGGTTGCTTTAAGGGAAATGAGATATTATTTTATTTGATTATGTAATTAAAAATTCATAAATCTGTATTAATTTGTAAATGTATATGTACAATAGTTTTGTATACGAGGTCTGTTCAAAAGAAAAGAACAAATTTTGTATTTTCGCGGGCTGTGCTCCAAGACACTTGAAATGTTGACTGTAGCATTCGATGAGTCCACTCGGTGCTCTTTTATTTATAATATATAAACGACATGCCTAATGCACTCGAGAAATGTGAAATAATTTTATATGCCGACGATACGTTATATACACGAAAGAAATCACAGAAGAGAAGTGTTTAGAAAATTTAAAAAGTAATATTGAAAATGTAAACGTTTGGTTAAAGATGAACAAAAATAAAATTAAACGAAAAAAAGACTGGAAAAGATGGAAATAAATATGTAGCAATGTGACAATAGAAAGAAACAATGAAAGTATAGAAAAAGTAAAAAATATAAAATATCTGGGTTTTATAATAGATAAAAATTTGAAAATTAAAGAACATATCGACTATATATGCAAGAAAATTGAGAAAAAAAATCGGGTTTTTTAAAAGAATACGAAATAAAATATCGGTGATCACTGCAATTAACATATACAATACAATAATTAAACCCCATTTTGAATATGGCTCTACCATTTTATACACATGCTGCGTAAAAGAACAACTGGAAAGACTACAAAAACTCCAAAATAAAGCGATGAGGGCAATATTGAAATGTAATAGATTTACACCAATCATTTGATGCTGAACACATTAAATTGGCTTAACATAGGACAGAGGCTGCAACTTAATACGTTAACGTTCATAAAGTAGATAACAAAAGGAGACGCTCTAGAATACCTTTGCAGGCAAATTAATTATGTTGGGGAAGTATAACCGTACAGCCTAAGAAACTCTAAAGATTTTTATATTACTAGAGTAAGAACAGCTCAAATGCAAAGATCATTATTTTATAAAAGACTGCAAATGTATAATAGAATACCTAACGTTTTGAGAATTGAAGATAAAATTGTTATATTTAAAAGGAAATGTGTAAATTTTATAAAAAATAATTCAAATTTTACAGACTTTTAAAATTGTCCACTTAGTCTCACAAAAGTCTTTATAAATGGTACAAGCGCTTTACAGAACGCCGAGAAGATTTTGAAACGATGAGCGTCCTAAAGTTGCAACCACGTCAACAAGTGAAAAAAAAAACATTGTAACAGTGAAAAAAAATTGTTTTTAAAAATCGTCCAATCACTTTTACGGAGGTTGCAGAGGATGTTGGTATATCAATCGCCTTACGCCATGTAATTTTTTCGAATGTTTTGGACATGAAACGTGTAACAGTGAAGTTTGTTCCGAAATTGCTAAATTTTGGGCGAAAGCAGTGGATGGTCGTTGAATGATGTCAACGACGATCCAAAGGATCATAACCGGTGACAAAACGTGGGTATATGGTCAAAACCAAGGCCGAATCATCCCAATGGAACCGGCCAGACGCAAAAGTCAAAAATCAAAGAACACATACAAACATGACTAATCTTTTCAGTTGTTAACAACAAACTAGTAATCCAAGTTGGCTGATGTCAACATATGAATAACACATGTGTACCAACATAACAAAAAACATGTCAACATTCGAATGTACACAGCCCGAAAACTTAAAATTTGTCCTTTTCTTTCGAACAGACCTCGTATATTCGGTTTTTATTTTGTATATGGTCTTGATTATATACATATGTACAATACATACATTTTCTATTGTAATTGTAAAGGAATTACAATGTAAGTATATGCAAACATAATTTTACAGCAAAAATATATCGACTTATAACTCTTATGTAGGTTATATTTGTGGCATTTTACTACAATGTAATATTTTATGTTAAAGTTGATCATAAATATATATCTAGGTATAGTTTATTTTTCTAGTCATTAATATTTGTATTTAAATCCAGCATAGGATGTTGAATCGATTTTGACACCACAACTACAAAAGATAACTGAAATTGACTTCACTTATAATTATCTGTTTGTTTATTTATTTCATTATTAGTTTTATTTTTTATTTGATTATTTATTTCATTATTAGTTTTTTTTTTATTTGATTATTTATTTAATTAATAGGCTAGAGTTATTAGCAACAACAAAATAGGGGCTGAGAAACAAGTTTTACATGAACTGCGAGCCCTTTATGTCTTTTGGTCGCTGAACACGAATTTGAAATTTTCTGGCAAAAATGTTTACCGAAGCTTTGTTTTTTTTTTGACACTTTTTGACCAAATTTTGGCGTTTTTTTTAGACTACCCATTTTACACAAAATTAAATTATACAAAATTTCCTACAATTCTTGAATAAACATTTTTTTTATAAGGCTAACCGTTTCGATACTTAGTGAAATCTACAGTTTACTCACAAATTGCCCTTGCTCTGATACTTACCTAATTTATTACATTATTAAATTTTTATTATATAACAGCATATTTCTCAGAATAACCCAGTGATTCTCAATCAGCCTGTATGTTTACTTTTTCCAAACGGTGCTTTGCTCTCGCAGGAATTTTACAATAAATCATAATTTTTTTTTTTTTTTTTTTTAATTGGCTAAGTTTGGATAAGACTGAATGGAGGACCTTTACAATTTATGATCGTTTTCTTCTTTTATTCCGGCTTATTTATTTGATTTAAAATATATAT
The DNA here is from genome assembly GCA_949628195.1 of Phasia obesa. Lineage (NCBI taxonomy): Eukaryota > Metazoa > Arthropoda > Insecta > Diptera > Tachinidae > Phasia > Phasia obesa. The sequence goes on along the minus strand of OX451216.1, from coordinate 39,865,326 downwards.
GATTTAAAATCACTGGGTTAGTCCATATATAAAATAAAACGTTATTGATGAAAAATGAACTGTTAGATAATATAAATTCAATAATGTTGCAGATAGAAATCGGGATGGAGTACGAAACTCCAATTTTTGGAACTTTTGTCTGTCCGTCTCTGAGACTGGGTTCGCATCACGTAAAAAATGCTGGATGAATTTTAATAAAATTTTGTTTGGAGGTACCCCTCCAAAAAATTGAGATGGAGCTATTTTACGGATGTATAACCTTGAAAACTTGGCAGCCCCTGTTTGTAAACGGGAAATTTTAGACACTATTTGCAAAACTCTGCAATAATAGTTTTTTTTTATATAACATCTATGTTGCAACATGCTGAGTAATTACCCAGATATATACTTGGGTTGTTGTTGTAACAGTTCTGCTGTTGTCGGTAGTTCTCTCCTGAGGAAAAAACTTTCGGTTGCTACAGCTGTTGCTGAGTTGACAATCGTTGACCTAGTGATACTCGGGTCGTTTAGGAGAGAAAATCCCATTGTCGTGGGAATGAACCGTTTTGTTGTATAATTTGTTGAGATTTAAAGGTAGGTTTTATAATGCCTCTCTCATAAAAGCCTTGGTCCTTATTGGCGAAAAACTCTAGTAATCGATTTTCACAATCTGCGTTTTTTTTTACCAATTTCTTATCGCTCAGGAAGTTTTGCATGCGAGAAAAAAGCTGGTAATTACTTGGTGCCAGGTTTGGTCTATATTTTGGATGCATCAAGACTTTCCAACGAAGCTCCCTGAGTTTCTGGCGAGTCACTACAGATGTGTGTGGCCTGACGTTGTTGATCAACTCGGTCCAGCTGTTGACATTAAAGGGGGGTTATTATGTTATCCGATTCGAAACGAAAGAACATTCGTAAACAATTTCCGATTCGAAAATAAAATCGTATTATGTAGTACGTTCGAAACGCCTACAGAGTTGTGTTTAAAAGTTAAAGGGAAATTTTTAGTCATGCCTGTCTTAAATACTTAAAAACTTGGCAGCACTGTACAAATGTCATTGTTTTCAAACATAAATAATAGATAGTTTTCTTGTGAAAAAATAGAAATGCCGTGCAAAATGGATTGTGTTTTATTGAAGAAGATTCTGCTATTTTTTAAGTTATATATTATGTCCTTTAATTGTTTCATAAGAGCTTTCTGATTATAATAAGATAATTATCATTACATTGTCTTAAGAGTTATATAGAATTTTCTTGATACTTTGTTTGATTTTCCACTTGTTTTTACAATAATGTCTGCTTATTGAAGAGATCGAGGGAACGGCGAACATTTTAAGTATGAATACTTAAAATGTTATTTGAACTTTGTTTAGTACAATCTACATCAAGGGCTTTGCCATTTGTTTCCTTCATCATCACCTATTGCTTCATCTTTTTCTTCAATATTTCAAATAGCAGACGGATTTGCAGGTGCTCCATACCTTAAATAAAGCTATTAAAAACCAGTAGTTCCGACACTCTTTCCTCTAATGGTGTTAGAAAAAAGTAATTACTTTGCCCTCCAGTTCCCGAAAGGCAAACTTTAGTGTGCTGCATTTTTTTTTAGCTGTATCCCTGTTTAAAATTTGATTAGCCTTTTTTATTGAAATCTATACGTATACATACTTACGTTTTATATGTTATATATTTTTAATATTTTGTTTATTTTATATAAGTATTTATGCAAGGTATATTTATCTTACTAGGTAGTGTCGTTCGCCCAGCTGATTTGGTGGTTCGACATGTCAAAAGTTGTATGTGTTCAGAAATTTTATAGTGTAGAAGTGAGAAAGCAATAAAACACATACACGCCATCTCAATTATCTTATATGTTTTTTGACATTTCGAACTACAAAGCAACAACAAAATGCCATGTTGTTTTTGTATTGTTGTATTTGTTGTAGGGATGCCACTACCTAGTAAAATAAATATACCTTGTATTTATGTATTAACTTTTTAAATTTCCGCAATCAGTATTTCATTCGAATAAAACATGTACGTTAAAAAAATTTTTGACAATTGCTTTCGATATTATTTACAAATGTTCGGAAATAAGTTTACAAAAATCGTATTACGTACTACAATTTTTACGAATTCGTATATTTTTCGGTTCGAATCGGACTACATAATAATCCCCCTGATCTAAATTTAGTGTTTGGCCATACGGAAGCAACTTCATAATAAATGATTTCCTTTCAGTCCCACCAAATACACAGTAGAATCTTCCTGGTCGCTAGTCATAGTTTGGCCCGACAATATTGTCGTATTTGACAGTCACCATTCGTTTAATAAATGGGTCGATTTCATTCCGTTTGGCCTAGATTTCACAGATGGAAATTCGATCCATCATGTTTTATTGGTGTGGCACCTAAACATCAAGCTTTTTTTTACTTTACGATATATTGTTTACTACAACCATCTACTGAAAATTTTGATTTCTTTTTCCCCAACCTATTACTAGTAGATTGGTAGATTTATCGTCCACCCAGCTGATTTAGTAGTTCGACATGCCAAAAGTTGTTTGGTTTTAGAAATGTTATAGTGCAGAAGTGAGAAAGCCATAAAACACATACACGACTTCTCATTTTTTTTTCTGTTTTTTTTTTACATTTCGAACTACAAAGCAACAATAAAATTCCATGTTGTTCTTGTATTGTTGTAGAGACACCACTATCTAGTAAGAAGTTATATTTATCTTACTAGGTAGTGTCGTCCGCCCAGCTGATTTAGTAGTTCGACTTGTCAAAAGTTGTATATGCTTAGAAATTATATAGTGCAGAAGTGAAGAAGCAATGAAACACATACATGCCTTCTACATTATGTTTTGTTCTTTTTCTATTGTTGGATTGGTTGTAGAGACCTAGTAAGATAAATCTACCTTCCCTAGTAAGATAACTCTACCTTCCCTAGTAAGATAAATCTACCTTGGGTGTATCTAAATGCTTGTTTGACTTATCTGCCATTGTGGAGCGCCCTCAAAATATTTTTTTTTAATTACATATTTAAATATGTATGTCGTCAAAAACAAAATGTACTTAATTAACACTATATTTTTTCATTTCAGTCACAAATGCACATTGAAAAAATAACCTAAGCACAAATCTTCAAGTTAGCTTAAGCTAATCTTGCAAGTATTTCTGCGCCAACGAATTACAGAAGTAAAAATTTCTTAATTAGTTGGACATCTCTGCAAGTAAAAAGAGAATGTTTTCACCCATTAAAAACTTCATTACGTACATACAAAAGAATGCAAGTGGTAATGCAATATTTGGTGGAAATTGTACAACAGAAGGATCAGCAAAAATGGAAACAGAAAATATTGAAACAGATGCAGTAAATGCAAATATGCAAACTGAAAATGAAAATGAAATTCCAAAAAATATCGACAAAGAAGACAACATTGCCAAAAGTGAAGAAAAAATATGTGTAGAATCTAAAGATGCTATTTCAGACTTGAAAGACTCTGAAACAAAAACTACTATTTTGGAAACAACGTCTACAATATCTGCAGAGAATTCATGTGAACTTGAAGATGACATTGAGACACAAATCGAAAGCAGTATTATGCTAAAGACACCTGTAGCTGCCAAAAATGGTAGTGAAATTTTAGAATTAAAAAAGTCGCCAAATTCTAACTGCAATATTGTCATCAGTCATGACAATAATCACTATCAGACTTCAGTTCCAATAGATGATGAATTGGACGATTTCAGGCATGACCCGATAGAACTATTGGGTACAACGTCATCTCCTTGTTCCTATCAACATGCTGATGAATTCTGTTCGGTGGGAAGTGCAGAAGAAGCTGTAGAGAGAGATTTCAAAACTGTAGACGATCATTCAATCGAGTATGAGGATGACAACAAAACAGGGGACGAACAAATAGGATTGTTAGAGTCAGAACTGAAAGATGATAACAAAACGCAAGATGAACAAAGAGGATTGGTAGACTCAGAACTGGAAGTTGATGAAGAGAAAGATATTGAAACCGAAAATGAACAAACTGATGTGATCGAAGTTGAAGATGATGAAGAAGAGCCTTTTTTAGATTTGAAAAATTTTAAAAGTAAGTAAAACTCCATGAATACAATTTTAAAGGGAACCAAAACAATTAACAAAATCATTTAATATATTTATTTAATATATATATATATTTACAACAATTGATATCGTGGTTGCTAGGAATACAAAAGTATAATTTTATAGTTTAGTTTTGTTAGCTTTTGTTGTTGTTAGATTAAGACATTGAAGAATAGTAAATTTATAAGTAACAAATGCCCAATCTTAAATATCTTTTAGCTACGTAAAATATAAATTAAACTTCTTCAGAAATAAAGATTAATTTTATTCAGGGCTGTCACAGAATCCAAGTCGGTTTTGCTTTTTATCGGCTTTGCAAACTAATATTGGTTTAATTTGGTGGCATGAAACAAAGTCGGTTTGGTTATTTTCGAATGAAAATAAAACCGATATTCGAGTCAGCTGTTGTTTGTCACTTGTTGTTTTTGTTCGAATTTTATTAAAAGCTACTGCATTTTTATTAATATATTAAGCAAATAATATTACGATAAAACAAAATGACTACTACAGTTGTGAGGACGCTCAGAAAAGGTAAACAGAAACATTTTTCGAGATTGCAACAATTCACATGAGCTGCTGGCCCAGCGTAATTCTATAGTATTTTATGCTGAGCGTTCATATTCAAAGCTGCTTTTAAGATTTATAGCTTATTATCGGTAAAACAAAGGCGCTTTGCGAATGGTTCTTAGCAAAATCAAAGAACACATGCCACGTTCTAATCCAATTCCGACAACATTGGATTCTGTGACAGGCCTGATTATTATGAACGATTCACTTTTTTTGAGAATTAAAATCAGTAGTAAAAAGAGCTCTAAGGACTTGCCGAAAATAGGATTCGATTTTATTTATTAAGTTTCGGCCATACATATATAGCAAAGATTTTAAATTTGCGTTAATTTTATATACTAAATATTGCTTAGTCTGAGTTAATTTTCATTTCATATTTAAACTTTCAGATAGCAATGTAATTGTTTTAGATGAAATAGACCTAAATGCCTCAACGGCTTCTCTAGATACAAACAACACGACTGATGATCCTTTAGCAATAGCATGCGATGAACAAGAAGCGTTCGCTGCGGACAAAGCTGCCGTTTTAGAAGAATTAAATTTAACAACAAATTCGCAAATTTCTCAAGATGATGATACAAGAACGACCACAGATGAAGAATTGAGGTGGTTAAAAACCGATATTGTTGATAATCAACCATCATGTAGCAGTAAAGTATCGCCTCAGAATAACACTTCAAAAGTTACGCCCGAAAAGGAAGAGCGTAATGGTGAGGGTTCCGATTCTGGTTTAGGCAGTGAAACATCAACCTTACATAACACCACAGCAAGTATTACAGATACTAGCCAATTAAACACCACAACAGCGACACCAGCGCAGACTCCTACTCAGATTAAAGCAAAAAACAGTGAAAAAATGTTGAGCTCGAATGTGTTGCGGCTTATAAAATCGCCACCAAAGAGTCCTCCTAAACCATACAGATCGAATTTAAAGCGACGTTTGGAAGTTAGCGATGCTGAAGATTTGGATTCCCTAACTGCACCTTCACTGAATAGTCACTGTTCGTTAAACGGCAGCATTCAAAAGAAATCGAAGCGTTCAATTAATTTCGATACCGTGGAAGTTTTTTACTTTCCACGGCAACAGGGCTTTACTTGCGTACCCTCTGCTGGAGGTTGTACTTTAGGCATGGGAGCCAGACATGTTGCCTTTAAAACTTTAACTTTGGCTGAACATGCCGCCGAGCTGAGAAGGGCTCATCGCATGCAGTTACAGGAAATTAATCCTAGAGGTAGTTCTAGCGATGACAGTGAGGAGTCTGAAGAAGACTATTTAAGTGAGGGTAGTGGTTCCGATTTAGATGGAGAATCGAATGGTTTCCTGCAGCCCGTTTCGCCCAAGCAACGAAGGGCCTTGCTTAAAGCAGCTGGTATACGTAAAATAGATCCCAGTGAAAAAGCTGAATGCCGCAACATTCGTAATAGTCGAGAGATTTGTGGTTGTTCTTGTCGTGATTTTTGTGATCCCGAAACATGTTCTTGCTCTCAATCTGGCATAAAATGCCAAGTTGATCGTGATATGTTTCCTTGTGGCTGTTCTCGTGATGCGTGTGGCAACACAATTGGCCGAGTCGAATTTAATCCGACTCGTGTACGCACCCATTACATACATACTTTAATGCGCTTAGAGATGGAAAATCGTCAACAACAAAATCCCTACTCTTCGGCCGTTGTCTCACCCTTGCAACCAACACCTTCCTCCTATTACCAAGCCCATTTGCAGCCACAATCAAATTATAGTTCGGGTTATGCATCACCGGCTTACAACACTGCCTCCGAAATACATCAACAAACGGCTGCCAATTCTTACTATCACACACAAAACCCTTCCACATCAAATGGTTTCTATGGTCAACAAACCTCTTTAGAAACGACACATAATGCTAGTGCGGCTATTTCCGCAACTACATCGCATTACGGTATTGATAGCTTAGATACAAGTCTTTTTGGTGGCAACGCCATGGCAAATCCATCATATGGCGAGATAATGCCTTTGGCATCATTTCATTATGGAAATGTACAAACACAAGTAAGTATAAAAAATAAACCAGCTACTCAAAGATAAGTTCTAAACACTTGTTTTTTGACAGACATCCCCATACAATGTGTATCACAATAGCTCCTATATAAACGCAAACAACACAAACACCACTTCCATAAGCATATCGAATACCTATAGTTCATGTGCGGTGCCCTCTATACCACCCTTTGGTACAGCTACAACTACCGAAGCTACAGGAGTTTATCACAGTGTAAATAGTCTGACTAGCTTAGAAACTACTACAGCACCCTCTTGCAGTGTGGCTAACGGCACGACATCATTAGAAAATGATGCAAGTGCTAGTTTTATAAGTCTTTCCACACCGCTGGCCAGTTCCTCAAGACTTTCACAAATAAATGATTTACTACAACATAATCGCAATGCAACAACAGCACTAGTTGCGGTTTCCCAAAACATTGACGCCACAGATAACAAATCAAATTCAACAGGTAGTTTTTCTTTATCCTCAGCGATAAATACAACACCTTTAGAAGATGCGCACAAAACTTGTGTGGCATTTGAAGAAATATTATCACCTGTAAAAACGGCTCCTCCAGAATCTGTTAATAAAGATGACCTTAACAATGAAGCAGATAAACCAACAACGTTAATACTACCAACAGAAACTTTAATAAAAAGCGTAGAGAATTCATCATCATCATCACTTACTAAAGAAAGTTTACCACAAACTCCTTTGCGTGAGGATGACAAAGAAACCACCACAGTGGCGGTAAGTGCAACAATAGAGCCTTCAACTAATGAAGTGGTGGCTGGCAATTAAATTGGCCAGTGCTTTTTTAAGGCGAAAACTTTAAATTCGCAAATAAAACACACAAAAGTTGGTAAATCAAGTATTTAGTTAAGTTTAAATTTTAATTACATAATTAAACATATAAACATCCATACATATAAAAAACAAAAACTAAATTCAACAACTTTACCAATCCCTCAAAACATATGTAAGCAAAAAATAATCAAACCAATTTATAGTGTTTTTAAAACAAAATTTAAACTGAGGACCTAAAACATCTCACAATAAAAGTATTCAAATTATTAGCAGCATTATGTCTGCAGAAAAATTTTAAAAGATATGTTCCTTTGAGTTTAAACTGATTTGTTTGTATTTCGATTAAGAAAAAACTGATTACATTTTTAGGGAACTTTTTCACTATCTGAGTTAAGTTTCAGTCACATTGAGGACTCTTAAATTGAATTTTTAATATTGTAACATTCATATTTAAATGTGTGTTAAACATTTGTATATAGAGTCGTTAACATCAGCATCGGCAATGAAATATTCAAATTTATTTCCATATCTTCTTACCACTTTAAAAGTTTGTCCTTTTCGAAGTTAATACAATGGAAAATTAAAAACGTGTATGAAATCGTAACTGTTTATTTCAAGTTAATGATTTTTATTCACATTGGACTAGTCGAAAAATTTCGCCGGTAAAGTATAAGCTGTTTTGTTTGATAAATTTATCGTACATGTTTACTACAGCTTCTAGTCTTGTTTTTTAACCACATCATAGTAAATTGTAGTACAATAACTTTTGCTGTTGCGACTATGTAAAAATTAGAATTTTAACTACACTAAATAGATTAACCAGATCTACAAGGATACTTACTTACTTACGTGAAAACGGCAAGGGCGTTGACAAATTTTGCAATTCACAAGTCCCTTGTATTTCTATGCCATTAGTCTAGTTAATAGCTATTTTTGAAGAAGAAAAGAACGACAAAAATAAACAAATTTTTGTTACAGTCGACATTAATATTTTGAAAATTAAAATGAGAAATATAGTGAAAGGAACTTAGTGCCCGTCCAGGGGTGCAATTTATGTTTCTGTAATTTTTCTTAATTCTCTTTTGAAATGTCATTCGTGTTATTTCAGTGGTTTTTGACGTCTGTAAACTATTATACAGCCATAATCAAGTCTAAAAGAGCGAACATCAACAACATGAGAGATTCGCAGCAGAGTTGTTGGTTCATGAGATATTGTGCCCTCTGAATTCTTTCCTCTCTCCCCTTTGATACCCTATTTTTAAAACAAGTGCAATATTTTTTTCTATCTTATTTTGATAGCATTTGTTTAATATCGAATTCCGTGACCTTAAAAAGTTTAACGATCAATTTAGCCACCGACAGGAATGTTGAAGAAAAACAAATTTTGCGAGGTCCTGTTTTATTAAGCTATTATTCGTTCTAAAATAATTTTCTATCCACAATTAAACTTCGAAAGTCATAACGGATTTAAAACAAATATGACTTGTTTCCGATCTAAAGGTATAAACTATATTATCACAAAAGATCAAATAAGTATTTTCATACTTTAAGTGTAGCAAGAAGTTTTTGATGTTTTAAAGAGTAGTAAAAGTTAAACGAAAAAAGTTCGAAAAGATATGATAAATTAGATAATTTGACTACAAGATTGAAAAGAGAACACTTGAAATTATTTACTCAAGCAATTTATTATAAAATTAATAACAAAGAACTCGTAAGAATAAGCAAATGAATTAAAATCACAGTTATAGGGCATTTACACCCCATCGAAATCTAGTAGATTTCGTTTGAAATCTTTTTCAAATTCTAGGTGGTTTAAATTTCATTTTTTGACACTAGCATGATTTCATTAACTTACCTCTTTTTAATTGCCCTTCATTTTTTCATTTAATTTAAATTATTTTTTAAATTATTATACCCAATGAGTTAAATTGTTCTTTTAATTTTTAATTTATTAATAATTTTAATTAATTTTTAATTAAAATGTCATTTCTGTTTTGTACAGAGTAGAATTTTTTAGTACAATTTGGTCAAAACCATAGTTGCATCATTAAGTACTACTAGATTTTGAGTAGATTTCGTCACAATCTAGTGACGAAGTAGACATTGATTTGTATGGGAAATCTAGTAAAAACAACTAGATTTCGCTCGAAATCTCATAAGCACTAGATTTCGCTCAAGTGTAAATGCACTATTACTTAGCTAGCGTACCGAATTAAAATCAGGTAATTTAAAATTACTTTGATTAAAATTGATTTTCAAAACAAAATGTTCGAAGAAAACCGGAGAAACTTTTTTTATGTCATGTTTTACTCATATTGAACTAGATTCATAAAGTTCTTGAAAAAAGTGTCTCAGTCACCTTTTATAAGTTTTTTTACAAAAAAAAAAAAATAAATACAGATTGATTTTAAAAATTTACTAGTTTGACAATAAAAAATTTTATGATTGCAAATTTGTGCTTATGTAGATGCTGAAATAGTAATAACGTTTCACGTTTATTATAAAGAATTTGAATTTTAAATAACTTACTCTTTCTATAATAATTCTGAACTTCTGTTAAATTTTTTACCTCCTTTATTATGTTCTTCGAACTTTCCTAATTCTCATACTTTTTATTGTTTTTTTTTTAAGCACATGTATAAATTTTAAGTTTAAATATTATTTTAGTATTTTTCTTGTTTAGTTAAATGCCTCATTTTGTAAACTAAAATTAACATTCAAAGTTTCTTAAATTGTAAAGCTTTAACACAAATAACTTAATGTCGTTTTTAATTATTTATAAAAAAAAAAACACTTATTGAAAAGCTTGTAAATTATTAAAATATTTATAAATTATCTAATCCCTTATTATCCAAAAATAGGATCTAAACATTTAGAACAATTTGAGTATGGCGCATGAACCCACACATGATTTTTTTTAATCATCGAAGCGCTTTAACTGAAATTAACATATTTAAATTGTTTATTTACTTATTAATTTACCTTCCTTTTCAATATACTCTAAACAAAAACTATAATTTAATGTTAAAATTAGTTTTACTTGTTTTTTATATTGCTTTTCTTTAAAGAATTTTTTGCGTCATACGTTGTATTTCTTTTTTATATTATTATTTTACAACCTTTTTTAAGCATGTAGTTTAATAAGTCTCTGTTTTTATTTAATATTTCTAATCCTTTAAGGTTTTGTTATCCAAATCGTTTTTCAATTAAAAAAAATATATATAATAAATATCAATAAATAATAAATTAACAACAAGAAATCTTGATGACAAAAAATGTAGTTTATTATTAATATTAAATCAATTATAATTTATTTAATTTTTAAAATGAAATAAATGAAACGTACCGAGAATATTTGCAAAAATCATAAAAAATATAATCATTTTGTGTTCTATTTTTGGATAAAAACATGCTTTTTAAAATGGCATTAGTTTGGTTGCAATTGGGTAAGTAGAATACAAAGTAAATTCAAACCTGTTTGGTTAATTATCACAAAAAGGCCATATACATAAAAATCACGCCACAAATCTGCAAAGGTTGCGAATTGAAAAGCAAAGTTTTATAAGAAAAACAATTTTATAATGCCCTTATTAACAACATAAAATTTTATTATAAAGAATTAAAACAAAATCAAAACTATGAACTTATTCTTTATCTTCAGAATAGATTACACCAACTTGAGCCCGAATTTCATCTTCAATTTGGGCAAATAACAAACTGTCATTGTGGCTAACATGGTCATGTTGTAGTTTTCCCTCCAATATACATTGTCTAGCAGCTTCAGCTTCATATCTCATACCTTCAGAGTTGACGAAATTGGTGGGATGTTTACCCTTAGGCAAAACCCACTCCTTTTCCTGGCCATCTATGTCAATAATTTTAGTGGGGCACCAAAATTGTTTAAGCTTAAAAAATCAAATCATATAGAAATACATATTTAAAGTTTAAAAACTTTTATAAAAAAACAAACTCACTGTTATCTGCCCCTTCGATCCCTTAATAACTGCATTGTTCGCCAAAACATCATTAGCACTGAAATGCATTCTCGATATCCTTTTACCAGTATAATGTAATTCTGCTTGTACTTCGACATCCACACCTTCAGCGTTTAAAGAACCTTGAGCTTTAATTTGTTGTGGCGGCTCTTGAAAGGCCCATTGTGATACTTGTATGGTATAAATTCCTAAATCTAAGCAAGTACCACCACCTAAATCACGTTTTCTAAAATAAATTTTATTTAATATTTATTAACTTAAAAGTTTACTAAGAAATCACTTACTGCAGACGATCAACCTCTTTTAATGGAAACCCAAATTCCACATCTACTTCTTGAATTTCTCCCAAAACCCCGGTATCAATTTGTTTTCGCAAGTATTGATAAGCTGGGAAAAATCTTGACCATACACCTTCCATTAAGAATAGTTTCTTTATTTCAGCATATTGTATGACTTTTTTAGCCTGTTTACGGTTCATGCATAGGGGTTTTTCACATAGTACATGTTTTCCATGTTCCAGCATTAGCATAGTTATTTCGTAATGTTGTGGATTTAAAGATCCAACATAAACGATATCTGCCAAATGGAAGAGTTTATAACGCATTAATAGATTTTTTTTATTATAAAAGATACAAGATTGTTCAGTATGTACATAAGTCAAATGTTATACTTTTTTTAAGCCAAATATTTGTTTTTTTTTTGTAAACATGAACACGTTACCAGACACTAATAAGCATCGTTTAAAAATATTTCAATTTGTGGTTTAGTTTAGTATAGTTTTAAATCAAAGAAAATTATTTATTATTTGTTGTTTTAATATCGATATTTTGTATGAAAATTTTAAAGACTCCTTAATAGTGCTGCAGATATTGTTTTCATGTTTACTTTGTAAAAGGTACCGTACCCGTCTATGGGTAAATACTCAGGATGTTGCAACATATATAGGACTATCTGTGCCCGCTACTTCATCAGCGTCTTACAATATTTTGTTCGATTTTAATAAAAAGGCGCTCATCCCTACTAAAATATTCCGCTTTTTAAAATAAAAGGCACCTTAAATTATGCATATAGGTAAAATTGCATTCTTTCACTGCTTTTTTCCCCTTTCTCTTGGAAGTTTTGCGGAAAAAGGTATCCTATATTTAAATCAGGATAGGCACTAAGGTACCTCCTTATATTTTAATCAATTTTATTGAAATCCATCCAGTTGTTTTTAAGTGATGCGAACACAGACAGGGAAAAATTTTATTATTTGTATAGATTTATGTATATAAAATTATATTATTGTAGATTTCTAGAAATAGTGTCTATTATCTTTATTTTTAATTTAATTTTATTTTTTTGCTTTAACTTTTTACTTAATCCAAAATCAAAATTAAGCTTGCAAAACAAGATTGTTATATATAAAACCATATTAAAACCAGTATGGATTTATGGATTCAACTCTGGGGTACAGCCAGCATTTCACACATTCAGATTCTACAAATTCTTAATGCCCCATGGTACTTGTCAAATAACACAATCCACAATGATCTATACATACCAAGGGTCATAGATGAAATTTGGAGATACAGTGAAACCTACCTAGAAAGACTGAGTCAACATGTGAACCCGTTAGCTATTGCTCTACTAGATGACACAAAAGAAACAAGAAGACATAAATGGACCATATTCTGGATTTGCTGTTTAGAAACTAACCATTTTACTTGTTCTTTGAATAAACACTAGTTTTTATCTTTTTTTATTTATGTGAATGTATTTTCCAATTGTAATACATTACAAATATCACTTTTGTTTTATATAAATATGTACATCAACATAAATTTTGTCATATGTTGTTCTTAATCAAGTTCAACAAAATATGTTCTATTTATCACCATATCAAATTTACTTATTATCCTTGATTGGATAGATTGTAAATAAAGAATTACAAAAAAAGAAGAAAAAAAACTTTTTACTTTAACTTTTAAGATTTGAGCACTTATTGTAAGGTCATACAATTTGAAGATACAATAAATAGCGTTCCAAAACAAAGTTTATAAATTTTAATTCACTTCCATTTCCAAATCACTTTGCAGAAAAGTGAAAATTCAAGTCAATACATTGAAACGGCTATGCCAATTTAAAGTAATTATACTCGCGTTTATTTTCCCTTTCTCTCTAAATGACCAAATCTACTTACCGACATCCTCACAAGCGGCTAACTCTGCATATGAACCAAATGCTTTAAGAATTTCATGCTTTTTAGCAAATTCTGCGGCACGTTTTTGATCCCGGGCAGCCACAGCAGCAATTTGATGTTCGTCAAAGGGCAGAGTACTTAATGCAACACAAAAATCATGGCATATATTACCAGCCGAGGCAATACCCCAACGTAAAGCGCTTGGCATCTTGAACCGACAATTCAATAATGATGTAGCAATTCAATTTACAATTTGTATAAATCTTATTTGTTACAATTTAGTTATAGATATACCACTTTAGTATGTATTTAGTGCTCTACAAGTAGGAAAAGGAAAATCAAAAAAATGTATAAAGATAAGTTTTATGACATGGTCAAGGCGGTGGAGTAAGCACAAACACATACATATGTACATAAATACTATTTACTCAATTGTTGAATTTTCAAGCACCTCCAATTTCTAATCTGAATTCACAATTAATACTGCATATATTTAAGTGTGTATGACAGAATTGTTTATATAAATTAGATAATTTCAAATACAATGCAATTAATTAAATATAAGACAACTCTATCAGGTATTTAAGTACGCCGGCTGCATTTAATGCAAGTCAATAAATATATTGTTGTGATGAACAATTATTCAAAATAAAATAAAAGTAACCATTATGATAATCGATTAATTTAAACTTAAAATCAAGCCATACACGATGCGATGAGTTGTACAACCATTTCTAGGAATCGTAGGTTGTACACGAATTGAAACGTTTGTGACCTGATTGTATTAAAGTTGTGTGTCGGTTGTACGAAAGATCAAAAAGTTTTGATTTTCTTGTCAAGTTGTGTCAACACGTCGCAACGTTTGTGTGCCTCTCGCCTATGATTTTAGTAGTATTTGAGTTTTCATCGCATCGTCTATGACTTGCTTAAAATAGTAAGGTGGAAGCTATAGCCCAAGGCACATTCATCAGGTAACCCCACTATGAAAAGGAAATATTAAGGCGAAAATTTTAATTATTTTTATATGGAGTTTGATAGTTCTACTTCCATTCAAGGGGAAAAATTGTACGTATAACTGTCAAAATTTATATAAAAAAATTGATAATTTTCGCCTCCATATTTCCCCTCCGTAGTGAGGCTAACTGATTAATGTGCCTTGCTATAGCCCAGCTGAGCAATTTTTCTCTCAAGCAGAGGTTTCTGAGTGGAGGTGTGGACGGTAAGCCGCCAACGTTGGATATCTTAGCTAACTACACAAATTTCTTTGCATACCAGAATTTTTTAAATTAATAAATTTATTTTCAGAAGTATTCAATACTTTCAATTTTCATAAATATGTTTAAAAAATTTTCTTATGTATTGCAGATTTTTTAATAAAATATAAAACAAAAAATGTTGTTGTTTTTTAATTTTTCTTGTACTTTTTCGTAAATAAATCATTTTCGTGATCCCGAGGTAACTGCATGAATTTAAGCGTGCATGTTTGTAAGTTTGCAGAAGTTTTTTTCCAATGAGTGTACGTAGTCATGAGTGAAAATTTACTCACGACCCCATTTCTGGCTTGAACTAACCAGTTTTTATAATGCAAGTCGAATCGCTTTTATCGGGGAGTGATAGAGCAGCCTTTTTTCTATTCTCTTATTTTGTATTATTTTATACTCAAAGTTTTTTTTTTGGTTTCTGCTCAAAAAATTTGGTTAATGGCAAATCTACGAAACCAAAGCGCCAGGGTGTGATTGCCTTAGCTTCCTCCAAAATCTCCAGTGCGACCTATACCTTCGTATAGGAAGTGAAACTCCAAATTCAGCTAGGTAAAAATTAATAAGAGTTTAATGTTGCTCCTCCAGTGAAAATCTTGAGTTTATTGGTTCTCCTCCAATTAAAAATTAAGTTTAATAATGCTCCTCCAGTTAACACTTGAGTTTTTAAAATGTCCGATTTATTGAAATTAAAATTTATAGGTTATAAACGATAACCAAACGATTACACGTGGCTGATTAAGCAACCACCAATAACAGTACCTTAGAACAGCTATTCGAGGACGCCAATCAGCCAGTGTGAGAACGAGACGCAAACCACTCGAAGGCCGAACAACAAGGACGGCCTGATTGACTTTAAGCAATAATGACAATGACGCACGCACGTGTTCCCCGACCCAGAGCTACTTTACGACTGTATAGTCAAAATTGTGTTTTGTTGTAATTTTTGAAATTTTGAAATTGAAATGAAAAGTGGGGTGCCTCAAGGATCAGTCCTTGGGCCTTTACTTTTTAATATGTATATCAATGATATTTTAATGGATTTCAATATGACGTCATGTTTACCATTTGCTTACGCAGATTATTTAATGTTTTTATTTAGTGGTGAGAGGCAGTTTGAGGATCTTTTGCAACAAATGATAAATTTTTGCATTTCCAATTTATCAAACTGGATGGTGCGTAATCGACTTTGTATTAATGCTCTTAAAACAAAGGCTATGTTTTTTGGTTCTTCTGTTCCAAACTTAGATATTATTATTCATGGTACGAGAGTCGAATTTGTGGTCCAAATGTACTGTCTGGGCTTATGGGTAGATAATAAATTAAAATTTGAAAGACGTATTAATTTCGTTACTTCTAGAGTTAATTATTCATTACGTAGACTTTATAACGTCAACTTATGCTTACCAATGCATATCAAAGTTATGATTATTCATTCATTGGTTATGCCTATATTTTTATATGGTATTGACGTATATACTGGCACACTTGGGTGTCATATGAAGAAACTTTTAGTACTGTTCAATAGAGTTATGCGATATCTATACTACTTAAGACTTCGAAATCATGTATCAATGTATGTTGCGAAGTTTTTGGGCAGTTCATTTGATAATTATGTGAAAATACGGCTTTTGCTCTGCTTTTACAATATGTTTATAAGGGGAACTATTGAATATTTGCTTTCATTTTTTTCATTTAGTCGATCTACACGTAATTGTCAAATTTTGATTCCTAAGCTAACTTCCCTAATGGAAAGATCTTTTCATGTAAGAGTTGCACGAATTTTCAATAAATTACCAGAAAATTTAAAATCCTAGTTCTACTTACAAACGTAGATTGATAGAGATGTAAGTTTATTTCTTGGACTATTTTATTATGGCTTATACCACAAATGTTATTGGGATTGTTTATATTGTTATTATTTCTACCCGGTACTCTTTAGCTTTTTTTACATTTAAATTATTTCAATTGTCATTTTATTTTTGAATTAAAATTATTTTTTTTTATGTTAAAAAAAAAATATACTTAACTATTTTTAGATATTATTATATATGTATATTCTTTTATTTGTTTGTTAAGTAGTATGTTTTGAGTTGTATTTTTAAACCATATATGGCTCGGTTTTTGTGTAACATTGATTAAATAAATAAATAAATAAAATAAATACATCCACATTACGTTTATGTAAAAACGGCCGATTATTTCCTAACCGAATAATTAATAAACAAACATCACTACAAACAGATGGTTAACATCTGCTACTGATCTCTTATTTTTTCTTTTATACACACTTTCATAACAGATACCAAACAATGTTAAGAAATATTATAAATAAATTTGGTGGAAACGTAAAAAATTTAAAGGTATATTATTAAAATAAAATCCTTTTTATATGCTAATAAAAAATATTTTAGTTTCATCAACACCCACGAAGGTTAGCTCAAACATCGACATCTACTAAAGATTTGAACGAAGCTCCACAGTCACAATCAGCGGAAAACTATAAACTACAACAGAAACATATTGAAGAAGCCATTAAGGCAACCCCTATCTTAGTGAACGTTTCACAGGAGATGTGGCACAATGCGCATAAAACATTTTTAAATCATGGGTTATCAACAAATAGCTTTTTACAAATCGTCACTGGTAATCCCAAAGTCCTAATGAGGTCTCCCCGCAAAATCATAGACACATTAGAACATTGGCGTTCATGCCAATTTGGTGAATACTTTCTTTTTCTACTAATCACTAAATATCCATTTCTAATGGATGTTGACGACAAGAGGCGTTTGTTAAAACAAATTTCGTTCTTACAATCTTATCTTAGTACCAGTAAAAATGTTTGGAAATTACTTATGAATTGTCCTACATTGGTAGAACAGAAAGAAGCTACTATTGAAGCTAAAATTTTGTATATAAAAGAAACAATGCGCATTGAAATTCCAGAAATTGTCAAATCTCAAGCATTGGGAAAATCTTTAGATGACATAAAGTGTCGTCATGTCTTTATAGAAAGACTAGGAATTTTTAAACCTCGCCCCTTAAAGGCAGATCCTAATGAATTATCAAAAAATCCACGACTATATAAAATTACAGATACATCGGAAAAGACATTTGCGACGAAGGTATGCCATGTAAGTTTAGCGGAATATGAGGCATTTAAGGAACTTTATACCAGAGAATTGGAAAGAATTCAACAGGAAGAGAATTGGGATGAGAAAGACGAGCTACTAAGTGATGAAGAAAACTAAAATAAAATAAAAATCACTTGTTAAGAAGAATTTTATAAGATAAAATATTTCTATTATTAAATGTACACAAAAATAATGGTTATTAATATTGGTAAAGGTTAATATACATTCACAAGGATCATAGAGGAGGACCAATACTATTAGAAAATTTAGTTCTTGACCATCCTGCTAAAATGCAGCACCGATTTTATAAGACAATATGACAATGACATTTGCATTATCTTAAGAGTCTGACACTTATTTTTTCGTTGGCGATTACTTCTTTAGAATTTTGTCCAACATATGAAACACTGAACAGCTTTAAATCTCATGGATAAATCATCTTCACAATGACGTGCAGGTTCGTTAGATATAATTTTCGATAACTCATGTCAATCCGTGTATATTTCTACAATATTAACTTCAAAACTTGTTTAAATGAATGACCTGAGAACCCTTGATAAGTTTGGTAATTTTACTATACCGATCTGTACATATGTTGCGCTGTTAAAAATCAGTTGAATCGGCCAATAAATGACCGATTGACATGTTGTAGTTTCTATTGTACATATGAATATAGAAATTTCAGACAACTCCAAAAAAGCTTTCAAAAATTAAAAACCGATCAAAATTCACTTTGAACTGTTTTTTCCAAAAAAACAGAATTTTTGCCAAAAAGTTTAAATTTGGCAAACAAAAATATAAAAAAATTTAATTCGACCAAAAATGTAAATTTGCAGAAAATTAAAAGAGCGGATTTTTTTACTATGAAGTTATTAATGCTAAATTTGAACTATTTAGAGTTCCGTGGGCACATAATTATTCCTTTATTAGTTCATAGCAGATAAATAAGTTGCATACTTTTAGGACGAAGATGAATTAGGCCCTAGGACTTTTAGAAATTTGTAAGCTTCAAAAACCTTTTCACGAGCATTTCAATGTACATATGTTACATTGTGCAATGTTACTTCTTTACTTTACAAGCATTTCAATTGACATATGTACAAATGTTACAATGTTACCAATGTTTTCCCTTAAGATACAAAAAAACTTCTTAAGTACAGTTAAGATTTCACTTAAAAATCAAAACTAATTGGTGAAAAATATGAGGCAATATTAATAAATTAACCTTTATTGACTTCAAGACACGTTATCGGTTATTTTATACCTTTCAAGCCACTGCAAAATAAACTTTTTTCCAATTACACTCATATTAACAAAATTATTGTAGTTTATAAATTTCTTAAAAGTAAACACCAACTTTCGTTTTTAATAAAGTAAATAAATTGGACAAAATTCCAAAAGCAATCAAAAATTAATAAAAGTAATTGACAATTTACAAATACAACCTAATAATAATTGAGTTTAAATAACACGGATTTAAGCCAAATAGTTATATGAAGTGCATTTTATCATATGTATGTATGTAATTGAAACAATGGTATTGTAAATAAATAAAAATAAAAACAAAAGTATGACAAAGTGAAATTAAAACCTCAAGTTCGCTGCCTCTTTATAAATAATACAAAGAGACAGCAAACAATTTTTAATGGGACTTTATTTATATACTTTTGGAGTCGAACGTATTTAAATCTTGACTAGAATAATTAATTTTTGTTGGTACTTTTTAAACCTACCATAAACATCATCCATGCCTATAAACAATTAAGTATTCAGCTACAAGTGTATACACCTTGTAGTTAGGGGAGCTCAATTAAAAATCTTTTAGATTATGCCATTTTATTACATTAGAGTTAAGTTTCTGCAAATAACTTTATTTGTTTTTATTTCAAACTATATTACAAAAATTAATTAAATCTAACTTTATTGAAAACTAACTGTGCCCGCCACGTCCAATTTTGAGACTCTTACTTTCATAGTGCTTCAGTTATGGTTTATTTATTTACTTTATATAAAGGTACCCATCCCTGGATAAAATTCTAATAGTTATATAAAATTCTAAAATTTATTTTAAGCCTCTGTCAAAAGGTGTTTAAAATATTTAAATAACAATTCCACAAAGTAAAAATACAAATCAAATATTCTACAAATTTTATTCAATTTGCGCCTAATGTTGCGCAATAGTTTTTAAAATATCCCACTTTTCAAAATAAAAAGGTGTGTTGAAAATATAACAGTGTTGAAAATATCCCAATTTTAAAACGAAAATTTCAGTACCTTTGAACCGGAAATTACTTTTTCTCCACTTTCTCTTGGAAATGAGATATTTTTGCGGAAAAAAAGTATCCTAAATTGGAATCAGGAAGCTATAGCACCTCCTCACAAAATTTTGTTGAAATCCATCCAGTAGTTTTTACGTGATGAGAACACAAATGAAAAGCAGACAGACGGAAATGAGTTACTATTTTATTATATGTAATGATGTACATATATACATATGTAGATATAAAACAAAATAACTTTTTATTAAGAAATACACTTCATTTTCAATTTACATATATTATATATAATTTATTTTCGATTTGTATTCTGTCATTATATTACTTTGATTACTCGCACTTCATTTCTGGAGGACGAAACTTCCAGCTCTTATATCTTATATCTTCAAAAGCATGCTCTTTGGGTAAAAAGCCTGTTTATGAATGGCGCAAAGAGAGTTACTACACCAAATATGTCCCTTGATTATACCAGAAGTCGGTTTTTTAATATCTCCACCCTGTATGTTGACTCTCAACAGAGGAGAAACAATTATAGTTTCGCGACAAAGCATTTACATACATCTCAACAAAAGCATCACATATCGGGATCAACCAATGTTGGCTAAAGTGTACACTTCTTTTTATATTGATTTGAGGTATGTAACTTTGAAACTTTTTCAATGTAAAATTGTGGCATAGTACTACTGATAAGATAAAAATATTAAGGGGTTCATTATTATTACGGAGTTTATTTGGGTTTGTAGCATGCGTTTGTTTTCTGCTGACTTAAGACTGCTTATTAATTGACATAAAATATAGCACACCTTTAGGATGAAGATAAAATAAAAAGTCTGGAATTATTTTGGTTTTCCCGATTCTCATTAAAATGTCCTCTACGCGGTATCTTTCATGACAAAGAGATTTTTAATGTTTTAACTGCACGAAACTAACATTAGCTCGACGAATGATTCTTTTCAGCAGAAGTGTGTTTTTTTGCGTAACTTTACAATAAAAGGTGTATGTTCACAAATGGTAGCTTTTCCAAAAAAAAAAAAAAACCTATAAAATTACACGTGCAAATTTTTTTTAAGCTAAAGACCACACAACTTCAACATCCATATGTATATACGGTTATTTGACAGTTTATTTTGGCTTTATATGACCCTGATATGGCAATTCAGCTTGTCGTCGTATCAACCAAATAACTGTTGAACCTCATCATTAAAAACGTATCTACTGCTAGATACGTAGCAAAAACTTCTGATGAAGTTTTTACTACGATGAAGTTTTTACTACTGATGAAGTTTTTACTACGAGGTCAATTTCGACTACTGTCGAATCTGGAGCAAGCCTCGTTTATTAGTTCGACTTTAACAGCCTTGTTAATAGATACAACTGAATTATCCTTAGAAAACTTACGTCGTACATTCTAGCTATTGCACTTGAATAAAAGAATATTTTTAATAATTAATTTATGAATGTTAAAAAAAGTTCGATAAATAAATTCAAAGTTAAAAAGTATTATTTTTTACACAAAAAAATTAACAGCGAAACAAAAGAAAGGCTTAACAAATACAATACTATGCGGACTCTGCATGCATTATCTTATTCAACTGTTAGAAAGTAGTTTACTGAGTTCCGTTGTGGTCCTAGCAGCGTCGGAGGAATTATTGTATTGCTGACTTCTAACACCTTGACGCCAATGCTTTCGGGGTACATGGGGGAATCCGTTCCCAAGACTAGCAGGGGCCTGAAACTAGTCTCCAAGCCTAGTAGGGTCCTGAAACTAGTCCCCACAACTAACAGGGGCTTGAAACATTCGAGTTGTCAAAACGACTGCTACCAAGGGAATTGTAGCCGCACAGGGATTTCCCTAATATCTGTGACCGAAAATTTAGTTTTGATCTGTAATAGGAATATGACATATGACGCGACATTAAAACTGCCTTATACAATATATTATGTGTAATATATCCGTACACGATTTATTTTAAAACACATGCATACGTGCAACACCATAAATGAAATAAGGTTTCCAATAAGAGTAAAATTTTCTCACATGACCATAAATTATTTCTACCCACTATAACACTCTAGTCATATCACGGTAATAAAGCATAATAAGAAATCGATATAAATGACATTAAAAGAAGTACGAACATAAATTTTCATTTAAAAACATGCGAAATGAAAGTGAAAGTTTTCTAATTCTATTTTAAAATTAAAAACGAGTATTAAAAGTTTAAACACAATATCTAATAACAAATATGTACATATGTATGTATTAGTCGGGACAACATTTGCAAAATAATATGAAAATCAAGAATTTATACTATTGATATTATTTGAAATCATTACACTCTTAACTGGACAATGATCATTGTTTTCTGACACCACAAACATCAGATCAGTTAGCCTTCATAACATTATATCTTTTAGTTGTGTATGTTGTGTGTGTTGGACTTATACTACTTGCCTATTATGGCTAATTTATCCATTTATGTCAAATTCATTCAGCGCTTAGTTTTTAAACACAAATGACTAATTTTGGTGGAAACACCTTATTAAGATCTGGAGAGCAGTAAGATTTTAACCTGTTTCATTTTTATGCTTTGTTTCTATCTTAATGGCATAAACATTAAAACAATATACCAGTGATGGATGCTACTGAATGATATTGAATTTTATAAGTAGATCTACATGGCTTTTTGGGATACTCTACGCGTGTTTTATTGTTGTTATAAATTTTATTAGTTTTAGTAGTTCTTTTAAGTTAAAATGATATACTAAAAAATTTTAAATCAAGTTACATACATACTTATGAACATATCTGCAACTTATCAAATAATCTTTTTTTCACATGTTTTGTAATTTCGAAGTTATGGTAGAAACATAACTAGGACGGACGACAAACTTCGCACAGTATAACGAATTCGTCCATAAAAATTCGTTGCGTAAACACAATGAGGATGAACAAAATTTAAAGAAGTGGCAATACTTTCACTTCCTCGATGATAGTTTCACTGTTATTCAGTTTTATTGAAATTAATTAAAAATTACACCAAATTGAAAATATTACGTCTTGGAAACGGCTTGAGAAATATACCGTAAAATAAAGAGCTGATAAATGTAAACAATTGAAAACAATAAATGCTGAAAATTATGGATAAGAAACGGTATAACTCTCTTTTATTAGCTATTTAAGCTGAGCACAACATATTGACTTTAGGTAGCTAAAATATTTTATGATACGAAAAATATCCAACTGTTGAAATGAGCGCAATTAGTCAACAACCCGTTTTTTAGACAAATACTCAACCGTTGCGCAAATTAAAATTCAAATTAACTATGAAATATAGTAAAAAATAAAAATTTCTCATATCCTATATCTTTGTTATAGTTGTTTAATGAGAAAAGTATTATAGTTGAAACTACCTTGTAGATAGATACGCAGAATGGTAAAGACGGATGTAGCGATCCAGAAAATGTTACATTCTGCTAGTTTCTAATTTTTCTTTATCTATTTAGAAGCCTGGATAATTATTAATTCATTTATTAAAAAAATGTTTTTTTTTTAATTGTTGAAATTGATGAAAAAAAATTTTTTTTAAACTCAAACACAACGGCTAAAACCGTTCTTTTTATAGCTACTTGATCTTGAAGAAAACAATTCTGAAATGCATTGATTATACTCCCAACTTGAAAGAGGAGCTACCAATCAAAAACCATAGTGCACTCTCTACTAATGGTACCACACTGACACCACCACCTCGCAACCAAATTTTGTCAATTTGTAGTTGGTATACTGATGTTGTATATGTGTGCATCCAGGTGAATTGGTTTTAAAACAGAGATCTCATCTATTTAAGTATCAAACGCATTTAAAAAAAAACATGTTGCTCCATATATGTATATTCTTAATTTGTATTAAAAATATGTTATGTTACACTCATCATTTTCATAAAAATATAGAATTTTTTTTAAATATTTCGAAAATCGTTCGTAAAGTTTTTTTTGTAAAATGTTTTCTAAAAATATTTTTGAAATTTATAGTCAAGCTTAAGTTCGCTTTTATTCTCGCTAAGAAAGAATTAATTAAATTACAAATTAGGTGATAATATTAAAGAAAAATTGGGAAAATTAAATTTTTACACACTAGCAGGAGCGGAATGCACATTTTCTAGACAGCTACGTCCGTCATCAGCACTCTTTGTACCTATCTACTTAGGGTAGTGTTTAGTTGTAAGCATCATCTATTTAAATTTCATTGTATGTAATACATAAATAGTTCGAATAGATCAAAATTAAAAATATTTTTTTTTAAATTTTTTGTAAAATTTATTTTCGAATATTGTACAAATATTTTCTTGAACATGTTTGTTTAATTTCTTTTTTTGAATTTTTTTTAAATTATTTTTTACAATTTTTTTTTAAATTTTTTTTTTTTTGAATTTTTTTTAATATTCGCGGTTTATTATCTATTTAATAAAAAACAAGCAAAAGAGAATCATTACAAACAACCTGATAAAACGTTAAAAAAAATATAGGTAGGCGTGGTTTTTTGCCCGCTGCCTCCAATTGAGTGTTCTGATGTTGCTGAATTTCAATAGCTAACTTTTCGAAACTATGGCTGGCAGATTGGTGTGCTTAAATTTTCTATATCTCTTCGGGTGTCTTGGCAGAGTTGATTTCAAACCGAACACAGAC